>BLBF01000033.1:178280-201248 GCA_015471245.1 Laticauda colubrina
TAGATAGATAGATAGATAGATAGATAGATAGATAGATAGATAGATAGATAGATAGGACAGACAGACAGACAGACAGACAGACAGACAGACAGGACAGATAGACAGATAGGACAGATAGACAGAAAGGCAATTTTCCTTAGCTGCTTTAGATATGGTCTTTCTGGAAAAAGGTGACAGAAATAAAAATTACTTTCCCATCTGTCTACATGATTCAGAATGCTAGAGGAGCATTAAGATGTGCTTGCTAAAAGATATAGCTGCTCTTACATACCTTTACACAATCCCGTATTTAATCACCCAGAAGATTGCAAAGAGTAGAACTAGATTCAAGAACAAATTACTATTGTCATTAATTACTTAAATTGCATCACTGAAGAATTTCATAAGTATTTGCAACTTCAGACTTTTCACTCTGATCTTGCAAAATCACCTTGCCCCATCTTGAGGTGGCAAACATGTGATAGAGACATGGTAACACTCACTGGATATAGACTGATCTACCTCACTTTCCCAATCATTTTGTGAATAACAGTTGTGGTGCATGCACCCTCAGCACTGAATAGAAATGGGACAATCCTTTGCTTGGCAAAGGGATTCTGAAGAACAGCTACACCAAGATTGGAACCTGCAACATTGCTTACCTAGGGAAAAACTGCAATGGTTTGTACATTGTCTTACATTTCCAACCTTCAGTGTAGATGTACAATGATCTAAACCACACAATCTTTTTCCATACTTGTTGATATATAAAAATTAACACTTTAGCTATGTCTTCTCCTGTAGTTTTAAATAGTTCAGTGAATAATTCATCTTTGCCTGGAGCTTTCATACTTCTCAGGTCGTCTATTATCTATGATACCTCATTTTCTAGTGGAATCAGTTTCTGAATATATTCTGTCCCTACAAATAGCTCTATAATACCATTTGTAAAGAGTTTCAGTATAGTCCTTGTAACTTTCTCCAACACTTCTTCTATCAGATATTTTGCACAGTTATGTTAACTTATTCCTACAGCTAGTAATTTTCTTTTATTTTTAAGAGAAGCTCTCTCATTTTCATGTTCTTGTTTCCATACCTTCCTTCATTTAATATTTGATTAAATGATATTTTATATCATTCTATTTCCAAAGACTTTCATGCTCTATTTTCCCCGATTATGATAGCTTATTCTGAAAGCAATTTAGATGTTTTCCTATTTGGGGAAATTTTAGGAATATCTTCTTTCCTAACCCCTTTGGTTCTCTTTCAGATAAATCAAGCAGAAATGTATCAGATCACAAACCAAATTTATACTTAGCAAAGTCCTTTTTGAGTGTTATTGTGTTATTTTCATATTATCTCATGACTCAAATAGTAATAATATATCCTATAATCATTTGAATTAGTGTCCCATTTTGCTCTACCCAATAGGGTTGCTGTCAACTTAACAAAATACTCACACTTATAATATGTTGAAAGTATCCCTGAACAAATGTTTCTATAAAATACAAGCTATAATCTCACTAATTAGACATATATAATATAAGATTTTTTGTTAATTAGAGTTAATGCTTCCAATTATGATCAACACATTTCCACTGGTTTGAATACATTTCTTCTTATTGGAAATGAAATATAAACAAGAGTACAATTTTCCAAAAATCACAAATGAAAATTGAAGGCAATTATACTTTTAAATTTTTTAAATAGTCATATTTAAAAATATGCAGTCAGGGATGCCTATTTTCAATCTTTCTCCTTAAAGTTGCTTACAGATGTTATAAAGATTTTTTTCCATGCACAAGACAATCTATCCATTCACTAGACATAGGCATTGATCTTCACTGAGGGAGGACAAAAGGTGCTAAGTGATGAAATTTTCGTGATGAGTCACATCAGAAAACCTGTGACTTATATATTAGGAACCAGTTTGGGGATGGAAATGCAAAAGGCTGGGATTTATGTTGTGACATCACAATGTACATTTCATAATTTTTCTTCATGACAATTTTGCAACAGATGCCAATGGACATATGAATATGCTTCTCTTTCTCTGGATCCAAATCCTTAATATTTTGAGCATACACTAAAGTCTGAATAATGATTTTTAATGCCTATTCTATGCAATCTTGAAATGTTGTCCCTGGATTTGAGATCAAAATCTGGGATTTCAGATGGGCTGCTTTATGTAGTAGATACGTGTTTTGCATTCATCATCATCCCTGAACCAGAACTCTGTACTGCAAAATTGGCAGACTGGTTTTAATTTGGTTCACTTTAAGAAACACAATAACATATTTTATCTTTTCTTTTGGAATCTACAACAAAAGGACTAGTTTCACATGCTGTAAATAATAGGGGTTCCCTTATCCAAGTATCTCTTGACTGTGCACTTGTTCTCCATATCAATAGACTCTTTCCCCTGCCCCTCTGTTTTTCCACTTTTGTTTTCCTTCATTCTTCTGTTTTCTTCTTCATTTCCATGTCTCTCCAAGAGCTTTCTCATCCCTCTGCTAGAGATTTCTTTCTCTTGTCAGGTATATCTATCAACTTTGTCTTCCTTCCTGCTTTCTCTCCACTGTGCTTCCTTGGCCTTAGTTATGCCCACCCTTCTGTCAGCCACTATGTGTTTAATCCTTGTAGTGATGCCCTTGACTAATTTTTTTTCTAAAGAAGTTCAGTCAATTAAAAAAAAAACTATGTCTCCCAAAACCTATCAAACCCACTTTAGAGGTCCATCTCTAAGTACTCTGAAAACATTTAGTTTTGTATATTTGCTTTCTGTTTTGACAATTTTAGGTTTTCATTGGGTCATGCTCCTCACATTCTATGATCCAACTGTATGGATTATTGTAAAGTGAAGAATTCTTTCAACATAGACTAGACTTTCTTTCACTTTGATATCACCTTCTTACCTCATGCATGTTATATTTATGCAAATTCAATATATTTCCCCTTTAATAAGGACTGTGTTAACAGTATCATCTTCTAATACCCAAACTTGTCTAATTGTTAAAATGTGGATTACTCTAATTTCCTCCTCTCTTTTAACTTTGCCAGTAAGATTCAGGAGCTTCTGATCCTGCAATTGTTGTAAGGACATTGGAGTCACAGAGTTCTTTCACCATATTAAGCTAGTAACCATCAGGAGGGTTTTCCTGTATCACAGTAGTATTGATACATGACTAATGTTGCAAAGTTGGCTTGTGATAGAATGCCATGGGCAATTACCTTCTGTCAGTGATCAAATAATGTCTGATTGTTACATTTAGTATCATGAAGTTAAACAAATGCCATGCTCTAGAAGCAATACTTGTTAAAAAGGAGTAAGATGTATGAGTGGTGTGAGGAGATATGACAGAGAAGATATAATGGGTTACAAATGTCTAAGTAAAATAACTGTAGTAGGCTATGAAGCACATGTCCTTGCAATTCATTTTGAGAAATTCTTATAAGAGCCAAAGTTTTGTATCTTTGTACAGTACACCTTTCTCCAATTTGTTATCCTCAATGTGTTGAAACTATCACAGCTCATAAACCAAATTCTATTGCCAACATCTTTGTTTAATCAAAGACCATGGTAACTGAAGCATATCATATTCCAATATTCCTTATTTTCCAGCTTTCCAAGTTGTGAAACTATCATTCTTTCATTTTTAACCTGCACAGTCAATCTTCTGATGGCCAGGAACAATGAGATTTATGTTCCCACATGTTTTAACACGTTAAATAGACATCTGGTTTGGAAAACAGTCCTATTTTCTCCAATAACTGAAGTTTCAAATTATAAAAGACAAGGGTTTTTTTTTTCATTTATGGTATGGTTACAATGAAGACTAGAGAATAAATGAAGCAAAATAGTTGAAAAGAAGTAATGTACAAAGTCTTAAGCATGTGTTGTCTCAACAACTGCTGCCCAAATCTCGTTAATGCCATTATTATACCAGTACTGCAAATGGAACTTCCCTTAGTGTATTCAGATAAGATTTATGACTGAGATGTGAGAATATGAGGAGCATTCTGATATACCAGAATCATATCAGAGGTCTCTTCAGGGTAGGATTGGATCAGAAAAATCAAGATGTTATCACAGCATCATAGTCTAATCCCCACTTCCTTGTATATCTATAAATCATTAACACGGGAGCAGAGCTTCAATTACACTATTGCAACTGCCACATTGGTGTTTTTCATTCCCCAACAGATATTGCTGGTTCCATGTATGTTTTCTCAGGATTAAATACCACTGTGTTAATCGACCTTCCTTCATAGAGTGTATAAAAAGGTAAAGGTTCCCCTCGCAGATACTTGCTAGTCATTTCCGGCTCTTGGGAGCAGTGCTCATCTCCGTTACAAAGCCAAAGAACTAGCGCCGTCTGAAGATGTCTCTGTGGTCATGTGGCTGGCATGACTAAACACCAAAGGCACATGGAACGCTGTTACCTGCCCACAAAAGTGGTCCCTATTTTTCTAATTGCATTTTTACACGCTTTAAAACTGTTAGGTTGGCAGAAGCTGGGTCAAGTAACGGGAGCTCACTCCTTTACGTGGTGCTAGGGATTCGAGCCACCGAACTGCCGAACTTTCTGATCAACAAGCTCAGCGTTTTAGCCACTGAGCTCTATATGAGTTCTAATCCTGGTAGTGTTTGGTGGAACATGAAAAATAAGTTAGATAAGTAAATCATTTTTAGCAATATACCTGTTCTTAGGTAGGAGCTCACATTTTCCTATTCTTTAAATAGAAAATATACAAGGGATGGAAATAATATATATTTGGCTGATAAATCCAGTGAGAGTTGGTGGTATTTGGATATAAGACAAAGCAGTCAACTAGATGGGACAAGGTTGCCAAGGTTCTAACAGGAATTTTGCCTTTATTTTCCGACACAGTTTTGCACTTCAAATAAAGTTTTGTGCTATTAATATATATTTCATCATGTCAGACATATCTGGCATGTATTTTTTTTTAAAGTAAAAAGAAAACAGAACCAGGTACTGGAGTATATTGATAAGAATCTGGAAAGGAAGTAAAGGATTTAAACATTCTATGCCCAGCAGTTGTTATTTCTAAACCATCCCTGCTGGGTCAGTTGGAATGCCATAAAAAACAGAGGACACATGGCACTGCCTTTATCAAGCTAGCCAGACTATTTGTTTTAGTGCGCTAATGAAAATTTGTTCTGCAATTTTTACAATAATTCACATTCAGGTTCATGGAAACATTATCTTTCTTCTTTACCCCGGACACACAAAGTCAACAAATCTTAGCAAAATGCTAATGAAATCCTAAAGTGAAATATTTCTGCATTTTTTTTTCCTTTCCAAAGTGAACAATGCACTCCTTTAATTTCCAGTATGAACAATAACAGATAATACTTCCTTTCACACTTCAATCACCTTTCCACTGTTCTATAGGCACCCTGGGTGATACAAGTGGTGAATCAAGTGACTTCAGGGCAAGCCCTGACCTTTTTCCACATGAACTGCAGTATCACACAGGTACCAAGAACAGGCAGTGCTTATAGTTCTGGTGCTGTTTTTATGAGAATGGGATTGACAACAAAAGCTTCTGGATGTCATTGCACCAACATTTATGCTTGTTTGTAACTGACAAAACTATGACCAGAATACTCCACTATTCTCTGAAGCTTGTGATCTTGAATTTTACTGACACCATTCTCAAGGTGTCCCTAAGGATCTTTCCTCTTGACTGAGCACTCGTCAGCTGGTAGAAAACCATTCTAGATGACATTTGCTATCCCTATTCTGTCTCTTCTGCCTCTGTTCCCAGTCACTGTACAGAGAGCTATGGAGTTGTCCCTATACCAAACAATTACAACAACCAAAGCATAACCGAAACCCAGGAAAGAGGAGAGGAAACCATTAGAAACATGCTCAGACTGACTCCACCCTAGGTCCATGGGGTATTTAGAATCATAGGGTTTGGAGGGACCTTGTAGCCTTCTAGTCTAAACCTCTACCCAAGGCAGGAGTCCTTATAACATCCCAGACAAATAGTTGTCCAACCTTTTCTTGAAAACCTCTAGTGATGGAGATGCTACAATTCTCAGAGGCAAGCTGTTCCATTGATTAATTGTTCACACTGTTAGCATACTGCTGACTCATATTTAGGTGGAGGTCCACGTGACACCTAGATCTGGGGTGGGCTTCAAAAATTTCAGCAACCGGTTCTCTGCCCTGTTGCTGGATGGATGTGGCCATGGTAGGCATGACCTAGTCAGCCTCCTGCATCATGGGGGGTGGGGCATTTTCACCCTCCCTGGGCTCCAGAGGCTTTCCTCGAGCTTCTGGGAGAGTGAAAATGGCTTCTCCCAGGCTCTGGAGGCCTCCAGAGTTTCCTGGCTCCCGGAACTTCTGGGAGGACCATTTTTCACCCTCCCTGAGCCTCCATACAGGCCCTGCACTGACATCACATCCAAAATGGGCCACGTGGAGACTCCTGGGAGGAGCAGGGCAGGTAGGGTGGGCTCAGCCAGGGGTGGGATTTGGTGTTTCACCAAATCAGCCATAACATTAGCTATGAGTTCGTCCAAATCCAGGCAAACTTGTAGCAGCCCACCCCTGCCTAGATCTAACTGTAAAGTTCAGCTATAACTTAAGATCACAATGTGCCAAAAATAAATTTAAGCAGAGACTATAAAGAACAAAATCTAACTTTGATTGATCAACAAGGTTAGGGTAAGACCTATCCTCACATACACACAAGATAGATATGTGAAGAAGGTTACAAAGCATATAGACAAAAGTAAGTCTACCTTTAAGATTCTTTAGAAGTAGAGTAATTGTAGTAGAGGTAGAGTAATTATAAAGCATTGTAAAGCACTCTAACTCTTTCCTGCAAAAGACAAATGTCCTTCTGGCACTGTTTATCTTTTATGATCCCTTCTCCTATTGTCCTGCTAATTGATCACAATTGATCATTTAAGAGGGCTATTAACAACATATTTCAAAAAGTGTATTCCTCCAGATGTCGGGAGTTCCCAGGGAAGTACCTTCCATTCAGATTGATTTAGATGGGACAATCATGTGTCTTCATAGGAGAGGGATGTAACTGATTGCAGGCATGTGTTATTACTTGTTTTACAACACATGAAAAGTTAAAGAAATATTTTCTACAACAGAAAGATAAGAAATGCCTAAAGAGTGATAAATACTTCTATATATATAAGAAAACAACTGCCTAACATCAAAATATGGCATGCCTATAGAGTAACTCTCTACTTAATGCTATAATATATTTTTCTACATTTCTTTCTTTATTATCCTTCATAACCCTAACCCAAATTCTCTCACAGGCACGATTGTTGAGTCAGATATCTCCTGTTCTATACTTATGCAATTGAGGATTTATTTATTTTTTGCCTTTGTGCAAAAAATAAATAAATCTTTTCTCACCACTGAACTGCATCTTGTTGGACAGTGTAAGAGGAAAGCAAGAAAAACCACAGTCAGGATTTCAAGCTTCAGTGATTAAAGCATATATCAATCAAGTATAGTTCCAATCAAATATCTGAAGTCTGTCCCCTGCCTTGGCCTACCTCAAAGGGCTGACACATGGCAGTCACCAGACTTCCTTCCAAGATTATGTGTGATTAAGGTTGTACATACCTAGAGGACATTCTAGGATTGCATAGGAACAAGAAAGAAAACATTCTTCTGACATTCAGTTAAGGATGATGAAAGCCAGCTCTCCTCCTGAGGATGAGATAACAGCACTATCAGGAGAGGCCTGCAGTAGAAAATAAGCTATCGTAGCATTTCTGCTGTAGTTCACTACAAGTGGAGATATGAAACAAAACATTGTCTCTTGCCAATGGAATGCATAGAGCTAATTCAACATAAGGATGCTATGCTTTGCCATTACAAAAGCAGTAGCATTCTGCACCATTTAAAGCTTTTCAGGGCAATCTCAAATTGAATAGATTGCAATAGTACAGTTGAGATGATGTCACTAAAGCAAGTAGGACAACAAGGAACAGATGTTGTTGGAACATTCAGAGCCAAAGCAGAGCAAAAGCACTCCTCAGTCACAGCCAAGTCAATGTAATCAATCAATGCAATAATGACCAAAAGGTCATAAAAGCCATATCGCTTTCATTGTCTTCTTCTCCAAAGCAAAAACTAATGCCAGCATGTTGCCATCAAGGCAAGAAAGGTTTGATCACCTAGGTCTTTGAAGAGAAACCATAACAATTTAATTTAATTTAATTTAAATTGCTTAACATTAATAAAGCAACCATAGAAAAAGCAATCATAATTTCTTAAAAAGGAAAAATGTATAATTTTTATGCACTAGTTTATGTTTACAGAATAATTAATGTCCATGAAAATAATAATAAATCATTACTTCTATCAGTGTTAAGAAAATATATTGCATTTACTAAATTTATTTATTTATTTAGTTCGTACTACATTTATATGGCCGTGCATTCTCAGTGATTCTGGGCAGCTTACAAAAAATAAAAACATCAATACACAACAATAAAAAACAATAACCCCTCACCTCCCAGGATCCAGCTAAACAAGCCACTCCATCCCACTCTGAGTTCTCCAGCCCAGTTAGCAAAACCAGGTATTCAGAGCCTTGAGAAAGAGTGTCAAAGTAGGAGCGGTCTAATCTCTGTAGGTATGATGTTCCAAAGGGAAGGAGCCACCACAGAAAAGGCCCTTCTTCTGGGTCCCGCCAGATATCTCACCTTAGGAAAGGGGATCTGAAACATTCCCTGCCTTCCCAGAGAATGGTGGGTCAAGTGGATGTTTTATTGTGATCAAAAATTGTTTGCAATGATAATTCTAATTTTCCCTGACATAATGCAGCAACACACCTTTGAAAGAACTACTCCAAGGAGTTCCATCTGTGGAGGTCAGATTGATAATATCTGGTTTTTCAGATTTATCGCATCATTTCCCAGGGAATAGCAGCATGTACATCCCAGCAGAAGGGAAAATATCAGGTCTAAAAGTGGTAGCTGTTCTACACCAAATGGAAGTCATTTCTATTTGGTGCTTTACTTTGGGGGGGAGTATTTGGTGCTTTACCTTGGGGGGAGGGCAATTCCACTGAGGATTTCCTGAATTAAAATGCCTCTTTCATGCTCCACGCAATAATAACATTTATCCTGCCCTCAGCTACCCTTGGTCAACTTGAATGCTAAATAAGCATAGATTTAGTTAGGACTAAGATGGGACACCTCCAGGAAATACTGGGACTATATATTTGGCTATGAAGTTTGGAATAATCCCAGAAGAAGGCAGAGTAATGTTTATGTTATCGCCGAGGAAACCACATGGATCTGTCCACGAAGCCAACAGAAGATAAATCTGCCTTTGCCTTCATATTCACTTGAGCCAATTCTTTATCACATATGCCAGGCAAATTTTATTTTTGGCTGCCAGGGGCACTGCGGACCAGTCCTTTGCTATTTCCAAGCCAGCCCCATGGGCCAGATTTAAGCACTCCAATCTGGCCCACAGGCCTTGACTTTGACACCCCTACCCTAATCTATTCTCTCCCAATTATTGGCAATAAAGCCTGTTATGCTGGGGGAAGTCATATCTGAGGTCAGTAAAAAAAAAAAAAAACCCACCTCCATTTCTTATTTACTCAATGAATAACAAAAGTTAGTTGGAAATGTCAGGATCAATGCATGAAAAATACAGTGCTAGTTGTTACTGTTTCACTCTTGCTGTATGTACTGCTTTAATACTGTATATAACCTGGCATCTGAAGGTCGTGATGCTTTTATTTTTATTATTTATTTATTTATTTATTTATTGAATTTATATTGCTGCCTATTCGCCCATGGCAACTCAAGGAGGCTTCCAGAATATTTATTTTTCTCACTTCTTTATTAGCTTTGGAACCATGTTTAAAATACAGCTGATCCAAGAAGTTTTCTTCTTTTAGTACATTTAGGATTTTGTTTTCTAAAAGTTTCAGAAACCAACTTGAATATATCTTTTAACTGCATTTTGTAGTTTTAATCATTGAAAACCTTTGTAAGCTTTTGTAAAATTACCGCATTGCTTTTTTCATCTCCTGCTCTAAGAGAAAAATAAAGCATAAGATGAAAATTAATTGCGAAAGCATGCATATTTTTAGAAAAATACATGTTGATTCTCATTTTGTCCCAGGATCCAGAAATTGCCTGGATTCCACATAAACAACTTCTTTTCCTGAAATAGAGTCCCTGAACAGCCCTTGTAGCCCATACAAAGAAATAACTCAGTCACATATGGTCTTTTCTAAGTGGAAATGTTAGAACTAGGGGAACTGAAGCTCCATTTAGTCAAGTGCAGTTGGTCCTCAACATATCACAATTGGGATTAGAATTTCTGTTGTTAAGTAATTCAGCAAACCACTGCAATTGTTACATGAACCACAGGGTTTTCTTAAAGAATCCAGCTTCCCCCATTGACTTTGCTTGTTGGAAAGTCACAAATGATGATCATATGACACCCCCTCCCCTACACACTGCAAGGGGCAGGGGCAAAGGACCAGGATTATCCATTAAGCTGCAGTCGAAATTTATTCAAGCCTATAAACAAGAGTCTAGTCAACTAAAGTTCAGTGCTAAATTGACACCACATAAGGGTCAACAGAATGCAGGAGGGGTTAGACTTGGACCATTTGTGGGAATGTAATGACTCTAAGCTGAAGACATGCCTAACTCCACTTTCAGTTTTTCCAGCAATTCTCTTACAGAAATCTTCATAAATTTACACGAGTTGGTAAATACCCAAACGTTGATCATGTGATGGGGGGGGGGGGGTAAGTGTAAGGACATCACTTTTATCAATGTGGTTGTAACTTCAAACAGTTGCTAAATGAATGGTTGTAAGTCATGGATAACCTGCATTACTCTGCTCTTAGAGGACAACAGCAAGCAGAACCTCTTTGCCAAACACTCATAGAAAAGTATTTTCTGGTGTGCCTTCTCTCTTCTTGGTTTATATACGGACACACAAAATACATGACAGTAATCCATTCACAATCAAGAAGCTACTTATTTTAAAAGTATATTTTTTGTATAAAATAGCTTCTCTAGTTAGATTAATTTTAGATCCTTTCTCAAGTATAGTGTCTTTTCTGCGTATTACACTTACAAAGATTTTTAAAATGGATTAGGTTCAAAGCAGAACAACAAGGATGACCAGGGATGAGTATCAGTTATGCTTAGCTTGAAAGGAGAAGAATCAGAAGGGATAGGTAGCATTCTTCAGATGCTGAAGGAAGCTCACACAGAAGATGGGCAAGATCTGCTCTTTAGTAAAGTAATGGACAAGGAGTAGTGGATTTAAGTTATAGTAAAACAGAAAGGTGTTTTTTTTTCACTGAATGGTAGTGGGAAAATATCTGATAGTAAGAGCTGCTTAGCAATGAAACCAATTAATTAGTGAAACCCTCTGAATGCAGTGAAACAGAAGCTGGACATCCATTTGATATATGCACTTTTATTTGGATCATTATTTGGAAGAGGACTCAGATCAGGAGAAAACATTTGGCTGACTTTGGTTGATTAAAAAAAAGCCGCTAACTTAGAGAAGTTTAGTTCTGGGATGGGAGACTACCTGGAAATCTCAGAATTGTAGACTAGGGCTTAAAAAAAAAAGATGACTCCCCCCCACACACACACACACACAAACACACACCCTTCAATACTGTTGACAAGAAAATTGTATGAATATGTCTTTCAGAGAGTTCAGCCTTCACTCAAAGAAACCTAGGATTAATTATAATAGCTAAATAGCTACTTCTGGATCTGATTTTAATAAATGGCCCTGTACAGAATTATGGGGGGAGTTTGCTGTATCCTTCCATGATAATTTTTTTTCGATTTATTTTTATGCCACCTTTATTTTTATAAATAACTCAGTTAATGATAAAGCACATTCTTCCTTCAATTTTCCCCACCACAACAACCCTGTAAGGTGGGTTGGGCTGAGAGAGAGTGACTAGCCCAAAGCCATCCAGCCAGCTTTCATGCCTAAAATGGGACTAAAACTCACAGTTTCCTGTTTTCTAGCCTGGTGCCTTAACCACTATACCAAACCAGTCCGTGGTTAATTCTTGAACACTGAAGATTCCATCAGAAGCAAACAAGAATACTTTTGAAAAACCACAACTTTGTTGAGTCACAGATCAGCTTTATAACTTCTTTCGAAAAATAATTTGCCTACCTTGTTTGTACTAGCTCTGCAGTGTGCCCACATACCCATTTTTACTTCTTAAATACCACTCTCTTTTTAACCGACAAAGTATCTAACTATGGAAATGGTTCTCTGGGGAGATAATGAACAAGGAAGAAAACAAGGTAGTAATTTGGAAAGCCAGCAAAAGCCAGAAGCCAACTGTTCTGACGTATGTTGGGCTGAATTCATTTTCAGTGCCAAGATTATCTTCTGCTTGGTTCAGAGAAGCCTCCACAGCAAGGCATCCTCCAGATACGTTAGACCAGCTCTCATAATGTCCACCCAACTTAGCCTGGGATTATGAACACAGAAGTTTAATAAATTTGAAGCTTGCCAAGTCTGGGAAGATTGATTTAACCTTCCTTAACTTTATCTATTGAACTGCAGAACTGGCTTCTGTGATAGAAGTCCAGCAAGGATTAGAATCTAAAGACCTTCATGCTGTTTGTTAGACAAAAGCTGCTCTTTATGTCATCATGCATGGAGTGCTCACTTCCAGCAAGTATTATGAGCTGGTGAAATAACATGTCTTGTTTCCACAGCATAGAAGGAAATTGCTGGGTTGCATTTTGCTAATCGGTATTGCCTTACTTGTAACTCCTTATAAGCTGCATTTCTTTTCAAAAGCAACAGTGACAGCAGTACAGTTTCAACATAAAACAAAGCACCCAAGGAACATGAAACCCCCTTGCTCTGAAGGAAAGAAAAATCAAAGGAGAGAAAATGTGTTTTGTTTCAAGGCTGCTAGAAACTTATTTATTTATTTAGTAAACATGTATACTACCCAACTATATCCACAAAATGTAAGAGTGATTCAAGCAGAATTTTAACAAAGAGCAATTGCAGCCGTAAAGAGACTTTTTTTGACAGTTTCAATATCTGAAGACATGTTAAAAGGCTCTGCAACAGGATCACAAGCAATCATCCTCAACTTTAGATTACAATTATTTTTTTAAAATTAAATTTGATGCAAACACAATTAATAAAACAACCTTTAAACTTTAAAACAAAAGCCCAAACAAAATAGAAAATTGTACCAAGACAGAAAAAAATGTCTACTTTATATACAATGCTTAAAATATTCACTGAGTTACTAATGAATATTTATTTATTTAAATAATTTCCATGCTGCCCATCTCACTGATATAGTGATTCCATGTACTACTATATACAGTACAGGTAATCCTTGACATATGACCACAATTGAGTCCAAAATTTCTGTTGTCAGGTAAAACATTCGTTAAGTGAATTTTGCTCCATTTTACAACCTTTCTTGCCCCTGCTGTTAAGTGAATTATTGCAGTTGTTAAAGTAGTGACACAGTTGCTAAGTGAATCTGGCTTCCGCATTGACTTGTCTGGAGCTTGCAAAAGGTGATCACATGACCCCAGGGCATGCAACCCTCATAAATAGTTGCCAAGTGTCTGAATTTTGACCTCAGGGATGCTACAATAATCAAAAGTGTGAAAAATGGATCACTATTTTCAATTCCGTTGTGACTTGGAACACTCAGTAAATGAACTGTTGTAAGTCAAGGACTCCCTGTACTATATAGAATATGCTATCACATGAACAGTACAAATAGTATTATAAAACATCATCAACTCTCTGTCATGGTAACACAGTAGTAAAAATATTGTCTTTTCCAAAACAGGTGAATCCCACATTTTGGACAACCATTTCTTGATGTCTGACATAATAAAATATTTCCAATTTCTTAACATGATTTGTAGCTATCTCCCTTCCATGCTTGATACAACCAAACTTCCTGATAAACAGCCAGATTCCAGTGCTTTGGGTATATAGTTCAACATTGTATTAAGAAATGAAATGTTTACATTTCTATTGTTAGTGTGCTTGACAGAAGTCATTGCCCAAAACCATAGAACAAAACCCAGAGAATATCAGGCTTGGAGAAACCAACTGAAGACACATGTTTTGAAAATAGGTATGGGGTACACATATTTTGTACAAATAGAAAAAACAGCTTGTGAGCTTCCTAGTTCTTTGTCTGTTAGATGTCAGTAGAAAAATGGATACCTTCACTCTAGTAAATGCACTTGCTGTGAACCACCAAACTGCCAATGAATTCTCTCCTATAAGTCTATTCCACCTTTTAAGACCTTTAAATCACACATTTTAAATTCAGCCATTTCTAAATTTTAAAAAGTAACACACAATGAAACAGAGTTGATAAGACACTTATTTTTTTACTGCATCACACCAGGATTTTTCCCCTTCTAGTTTTAGTATCTCATGATAATAGAAAATGGAAAAGATAATAAAGAATGCCTTCTAAAAATTTGTATTGCGTATGTTTATTCATTTATAAGTCATCTACCACTTGTCTGATAGTACAAACAGAACACCAGCCTGAAGGCCTTAGTCAATGAATGAATGAAAGAGCCAAATGGGAAGTGATTAATCACCTAGAAGTTTTTTATCAGGAGATTAAGGAAGTCTGGTGGACAGTTAGGAACCATCTTCATTCTTTGTCTGTATTTGGATCCCCAACATGTCTGTAAAATATACCCCTGTCTCCCTTTCTTCTTTGGATATCCCACAGAAGGAGAAAGCCAAGATCTCAGCCATATCCATTTTCAGTATGTCACATAGTTCACCACAGTCTACAAACATTTCTAATGAGAATGGTTTTGCAGTTGTTGCACTTGGTGTCAATTACATGACTTCTTCAGATAATCCCAGTTCCTCTTTTGCAGGGATACGTGCAAAGAGCATTTCCTTAGATGTTAAGCAATTCCAAACCCAACCACAAGACTTCATCAAAGCATTGAGAAACTGAACTTTTCTAAAGATTCGGTGTCTGGCAAGCTGCTGAAGAATGCCTCCTCCAGTAGTTGTTTTCTTAATCTACAGGATTACATATGTATGTATTCTGATAATTTACCAGCAATACTACTATTTAATTGGAAAACAAGAAAAAAAAATAGACAGACTAAAGCCCCTGTCCCACTGCACTAACGGATGCAAAGAGGATGTAAAATGTTAAAAAAAGCTTGCCATCCATTGGAAAACGCTATGCATCCACTGTGTACTCACTGCATACGTGTTTCATATGCTCTATCCCTCAAGCATCCGTCCACTGAGATTTCATCCACGCAAGAAGTTTTGAGCTGCACAAAACTTTGTGACCAGATGAACTTTCCATCGCGTACAATATATATCCGCGGCATATACGGGCAACGAACGTTCTATGTCCGTTATCATCCGTTAAACATCGGCTGTATCCTCTCTGCATCCTCTGGCCATCCCCTCAACTCACATCTGCTGAAGCTGAAAATGGAAAGAGGGAGGAAACAAAAGGTACACGAAACGTCTACACAGCGTTAGTAGCATGGACATAGAAAGGATGTAAGCGTAAGCATCTCGTATATAAAGGATTAAAATGGACAAAACGTTTGTATCTGGGATGTATCTTGGATATTTAGAATGTCTGCAGTATGCCTAGAGTATGTAGAAGGACAACTAGCGGACTACCAATATTTCCCATAAAAAGGGGGAGGAAATCATCTGGATCTCAGTATGAGTCCAGCAGCTGTGGTGTACAGACTTCTTCACCCTTGGTCTTGGTCTTCCACATCATCAATTGTTCTCCACCATGGATTATGACACAGTCTGTATGGTAGCTGCTCTCATTCATCACCAGAACCAAAACCTGTTCAGACTGTTTCACCTTATATACACAAGGAGAAGAAGGAGACATCCAAGAGCTGTGTGGGTCCGAGGATGGATCATGAGAAGAATGGAGTTTGGACTGTATGACCAGTTGATGGTGGAGCTGAGGAATGAAGACCCTCGTGCATTCCATCACTTCATGAGGATGCCACCAGCCATGTTTAACGAACTTGTAGAGCATCTGAGACCCAGGTTGACCAAGCCTAGCACCAACTTCCGTCCCAACCTGGACCCTGGACTGAAGGTGGCACTGACTCTGCGGCACCTGGCCTCTGGAACCACATACAGAAACATGCAGTATGCAGGGAGGGAGCCACACAACAGCATCAGCAAAGTGGTCAGAGAAGTGGTACAGGCCATCACTGAGGATTATGTGGAGGAGCTCCTCAGGTGCCCCACCACTGAACAAGGCTGGAGAAAACTTGCAGAAGAGTGGTATCAGAGGTGGAACTCTCCCCACACCTTTGGAGCCATAGATGGGAGGCACGTGGCCTGCAAAGCTCCAGCCAACTACGGGTCCACTTATTTCAACTACAATGGCTTCTTCAGTATCATCCTCTTTGCCATGGTTGATGCTGACTACAAGTTCATGTACATCGATGCTTCAGGCAATGGGTCAGCTTCAGGTGGCCAGGTATACAATGCAAGTGACCTCAAGGAGGGGCTGGAACACAACCTTACCATGGGTTTTCCAGGTCCAGACCCCCTACCAAGTGACACACAAGATATGCCCTACTTCATCATTGGTGATGACGCCTTCTCCCTCAGAACCTACCTCATGAAGCCCTACACCTCCAGATGCCTCACCTGTGATGAGAGGATCTTCAACTACAGGCTGTCCAGGGCAAGGCGGGTGGTGGAGAACGCCTTTGGCATCCTGGCCAACAGGTTCCAGGTACTTCTCACCACCATGCAGCATGAGCCACAGACTGTGAGGAGCATCGTGGAAGTTTGCTGCATCCTGCACAATCTCATGCGCACCCGCTACCCAGTGTTGCAGAACAGACTTGTGGACCGTCAACAAGGGAATGGGGACATGGAGCCTGGGGAATGGAGGCAAGGACAAAACCTGACAGACACTGTGGATGTACAAGGCCCCAACAGAGCTTCACATGAAGGGAAGAAGCAGCACAACCTCCTGAGACACTGGTGCAACTCCCCAGCTGGAGCAGTGGAGTGGCAAGACAGGATGATAGATGATTAATGGATGCTTCCTTGAGTCTGTTGCATAACATTGATGAGATTGTGCCATGTATGTTGAGTGGTCCTACAATGAATAGGGCATTAATAAAGAGCTTTGTTTATTTTAAAATGTGTTGATCAATGAATAAATTGTTGTTGATAATAAAGGTCCGTATGTGTGGCAGCTGGGAGGGTGGATAATACAGTCCCACTATGCTTGCACTGGAAGTTTATCTATCCCACAACTATCCTTATCTATCCCACAAGCATGCAAAGGCTTAACCATTTGTTAAAAGTTTTCACTAACACTTCACTAAGGTAAAAAAAATGAACCAAATGTCTTAAGCAAAGATAACCTTTATTAACTTTCTTAGGTAACCTTTATGACTTTATTAAATAAGCAAAATGAACCAAGTAAACTGAATTAAGTGTGTTAAGCAAATATAACCTTTATTAACTTTCTTAAGTAAACTGTATGACTTTATTAAATAAGCAAAATGAACCAAGTAAAGTGTCTTAAGCAAAGATAAACTGAACAAGTAAACAACTCAGTCTCTGGCACTATTCTCAGTCACTCTGAGTCATGTCTCTGGTCTCAACTGTTAAGCAGGTAGGGACTGTGGAGGTGACTGTGGCTTGAGTGCTAGTCTGAGGTGTCATTGGGGTGCTTGGCCCCGAGAGTACAACAGGGGATGGTGTGTTCAGGAAGCTCTCAGAGAGCTGACTCAGTCCCGTGAGATTGAGAGGCCCTTCATCAAGTACCTGAGATGTGAGGCACAAGACTGATGACAGATTGTCCGTTGACGGGCTTGGCTGTGGGGTGGAGGAAGGAGGAGTGTAGTGGGGCTGTCTGGTCTGCAGATGGGTGAGTTGTGAACCTGGGCCTGGACTGGGAAGGTCTGTTT
Source organism: Laticauda colubrina (assembly GCA_015471245.1). Lineage (NCBI taxonomy): Eukaryota > Metazoa > Chordata > Lepidosauria > Squamata > Elapidae > Laticauda > Laticauda colubrina. The sequence goes on from BLBF01000033.1 coordinate 196,258, forward strand.
TTGCTGTGGGAAGTCCTGGTAGTCGTAGCCTTGGTAGGTGAGGAGCTGTTGAAAGCCGTGGAAGGGTTGTGACATCGCCTGGGGTGGAGGAGCAGACCTGGACTGGGTAGGAGCAGCTTCAGCTGGGCCTTGAGGGTTGTGCAGAAGTGCTGCTATCTTCTCCTTCATCACCTGGTACTGGGCCTCAGGCAGGTCCCTCAGGGTCTAGCTCACGTAGGTGATGAAGGTGTGGCAGCCCGAGGATCCTCTGTCCAAGTGGACCAGCTGAGAGAGAAGTTCTGTGCTGGTTTTCATTGTGTCCCTGATCTCCAACAGGACACTGTGGTTCTGGCCCTCCAGTCTGCCTCTCTGCCTGTATCCTGTGGAGCTGGGGGTGAGGGTTGGGGTTGGTTGGTCTCTGGTGGCTGCTGCTTCTTCCTCCATTTGTGACAGGGGATCCTCCAAGTCCACTGGCATGGGGAGTGCAGCTGTCGGTGGGGGTCTCTGCCATGGGGCCCTCTGAAGACACCTGCCTGGACAGGCTCGCTGGCTCCTGGCTGGAAGAGGACTGGCTGTCTGTGGGCTGTCTGAGAGAGAGGGATCTCAGAGGGGCTGTTCCTCGGTGGCGGATCTCACCCTCCAGGAAACTGCACTTGGCCATGACGTACATCTCCCGGTCAGTGAGCTTGACAGCGGCCTGCCCGGATTTTTTGAGGTGTAGCTTGCCATACCAGGTGTGCATGTGCTTCCACCATCCCAGGAGTACATCTGCAGTGTATCCCAGGCTCTCTGCCTTGTCTCTCCAAGCTGCCTGCTTCTTCTTGGTGTCAAGATACAGTCTGTGGCACTTTCTCCAGAGGTACTCGTTCTCCCTCAGCCATTCCAGCACCTCATCCTCATGGTCCTTGGAAACAGTGTATTGTTTCCTCTCTCCCTTCTCCTTCCCTTGCCTCTTCCTCCCTCTGGCAGGGTCTTCAGCAGCAGGGCCTTCAGGGGCTTGAGCAGCAGGGCCTTCTGGGATTTGAGCAGCAGGGCCTTCAGGGACTTGAGTAGCAGGGCCTTCAGCAGCAGGGCTTTGAGGGCCTTGGGGCTGGTCCACCACAGCAACAGCAGCACCACCACCACCATCAGCAGCAGCAGAGTCAGTGCCAGGGGGTGGGATGCTGGTTCTGTCCTTCTTGCCAGGGCGAGAACGAGTAGGCACAGGCTTCCTCTTCTTGCCTGACTGACGAACCATGGTGTTCCCTCAAGATGTATGTGGCAGCACGTCTTTCCTCTGAATGCTGACTGCATGCGTGCTGCATCCTTTTATATCCACGTAGCTGATGCAATTCATACTCCCCGCATGCGCAGTGAACGCTTTGCATCTGATATATATCCGTGCGGCATCCGCTTTGCTTCCTATAGGCTTCCATGATGCATCTGCGTCATCCGCTACCCATCCGCCCCTTCCGCTATGCGTCTGCTTCGCAATTTCTCCCCCAGAACCCCTTCAGAGGTGTCATCCGCTTCCATCCACTGTCATCTGCTATGAACATCCGTTTAACATCCCTGCTACGTACTACCCCCGTCCGTTCTTTTCCGTTCTTTTCTGTTCTGTTTATGCAAATTTTTGCCACTTTTTGGAGTGGATGACAACGGATGGAGCCACCCCTGAAATTTTGCTCATCCGCTGTGTCCTTTATGCATACGTTTTGCATCCGTCAGCCAGTGGGACCTAGCCTTAAGATGCAGCAAGCTTCTACATATGGCTAAAGTAAACTGTATAGTATGCATAGAATACTTGGAGGAACAGGCACGTTTTCTTTTAGCAGTGTGGATGTCAAGCAAATTTTCTTGGATAGCAAAGAAATTGTGGAAAAGTGGGACAACTGCAAAAACTGACTCTCTTATAGTTATCTACCAAGTGTTACTTTCCAAAGGTCTCTGGAGAAGACTATTATAAAATTACTGAAATGTTCCAGTACTTAAAGAGGAGATTTATTTTAGATACATTACCATCACCACAAGCCATTCAAACTGTCATCTTGAAGTCTATCCTGAGATTGGGGAGGTTGAGATTATTACTGTTACTATTATTATTTGTCCTTGTTTTGAGTCCTGATGTTGAGTCCTTGTTTTGAGTCCTATTTACATTTAATAATTATTTTGTAAGAAATGTGTCCTGTTTGTTTGCAGATGGTGGCATATATCACATTAGAGGAAGAACATGGCATCTCTAATCTTGTTTGTACTTATTTGGGACTGTGATGGTGCTATTAGTGAAGAAGTGAAGCAGAAAGGTCTACTTCAGAGGTAATATTCAGCAGATTCTGATCAGTTCTGGAGAACCGGTAGCAAAAATTTTGAGTTTTCAGAGAACTGGCAAATACCATCTCTGACAGGCCCTGCCCCATCTCTTCTCTGCCTCTCGAGTCCCAGCTGATCTTTTGTTGTCCTGTACAAGAGGTTGGAAAGCAGGTTAGTGGGTGGGGAGAGAATGAGGATTTTACAGTATCCTTCCCCTGCCACACCCACCAAGCAGTGCCCACAGAATCAGTAATAAAAAAAAATTGAATCCCACCACTGGTCTACTTCCCAAAATAGCAACCCCATCCTAAGATTTCTTGTTACTTGTGAGAATCTGTTTCAAGTTGGATAATTGTCTGTATGGAAATATGGGTCTGCCATGTGTGACTAAGTATCTATGGAGATTCTCAGTCATCCGGGTTATGTTCCCAAAGATGCTTTTTCAAGAAGCGACTGGACTTTCTTGTTTTTCTTAAAAGATGTTTCATTTCTCATCCAAGAAGCTTCTTCAGCTCAACAAGAAAGTTCAGTTGCCTCTTGAAAAAACACCTTTGGGTCTGCCATGTAGCAGCTGAGAAAATGCAGTGTCATTGGCCACCGTGGGCTGTAGACTTAGTAATAAAGTTTAAATGGTTTGAGTTGTGACCACCAGTGGTGTTCTTTTGTTTATTTCTCTGATCTGTCTTTTAATATGAACTCCCTTGGAATCTACTGATTTGTTTATTGATTTTATTAGGTGGATAGTTCAGTCTCATTCTCATTGTAGGGAAAAATTGTTGTCAAATCACTTCAGAAAATGTTGCCAAGGAAACTACCTTTGTAGTTGTCAGGAATCAGGATAAACTTGAAGGACTATGAGAATGGTATAGATGTTTTAAAAAAAAACTTCATAGATAAAATTCAATCCTGAAGGAATGGATGATGAATTACCTTGGAATCAAGCCATAATCTGAAAATGATTATCCAAGTAAGAACAAATCTACTCCTATAGGTATCTATTATGGATAATACCAAGATATTGAAACATGCTGAGATGTCAGACAGAAAAACAAGGTTTCATTTTCAACTCTTTTTATCAAAATTATCCACAGGGCAACCACAGCTATTTATAAAAACATGGGTGTAAACTTGGCCTAAAATTATTCTTAAAAAAATCAACATCATCCCAGAGTGCCTATAATTGGTCACAGTCCTCTGAATGGGAGGAAAAAAACACAGTTAGTTGGGAATTTGAATAGTTAAATGATTCTTCAGGTAGAAAATAGGCATCCATTTTCCCTCTCTTGCCCACTGCCTCTCCTGTCCATTATATCTTCCTTCCTCGAGCAACTTTAGGCTATATATTTGGAACATATGGTCTAGAATCTGCTTATTGAATCTGCCTTCAAGTAAATTTTGAATTGAAAATGTAAAAAAAATGTTTTAAACATCTATTCTTAAAGAGTGTCCCACCCTGCCCATCATTTTGCCTGCTTTTCGTCTATCACATTGCTAATGTGATATCATTTGCTTCTGCCTTTCTTCTCTGGCACATAAGACAGAGCACAGAGGAAACTGTGATTATCTGGGTGCTCAGCTTTGCCTACCTCCTAATTTTCCATAAATTAATCTCCTTTCCATGAATAATTATAAAACTTCCTTCACCAATTCTTAGTCAGGTCAGACTGAAGAATGCTTGCAAACTCGCATGGAACATTTCAAGAGGTATAAAGTTCAGACTGAAAAATCCAAAAGCAAAATTCCATTCTCCTGACAATTAATTTACCATTTTCCAAATGATGCAAATCACAAACATTGACCTGTTTTACAAAGGTTGAAGGGGGGAGGGTTAGTTGCTAAGATAAGGTGACAAGAGAGTGCAGGAGTTTATATATATAAATTTGTCAAAGTGAGGAAACCCAACTTAGCACTGTCACCTTTTATTATATTTTCTTAACAAGGTCAGAGTTCATTGTATTTGCTTGTTGATAGCTTTTCTCAGGCTTGGCTCCTCTGTTAATAAGACAGTCAATAATTCCATGTTTTAATTTGACTTTGTACTCAGTGCAATCATTTACTTATAGATCCTTGCTTTTTATTTGCCTACAGGGAAGGTGGGTTGTCAGATTTAGAGCTGCTACAAAGCTGTCCAAGAAGTTCTGAGAGTCTCCATTGATTCAGGATGTAATCTCAGGCTGCGAAGGCAGCAATCTTATCCTCATTCTTTACCAAGATTTAATTTATTTTTGACACCAGGAGTCTTAAGCTTTGAGGCTTCTCCTCATTGAAGATGCTGACCATTACATCAACCTCCCAGTAGTTTCTTTGCATTAATAGAAAAAGCAAGGGGGTTTCCATGGAAGCAGACAGTGGTCACTAGTGGTTTCCATAGTGTTGCTGAAGACATGTGCTGATGTTAAGGGAATGAAGATTATACAATCACTAAGCCATTTGTATGCTGTCCAGTCATATAACATGTTATACTATTTAATCCCCAAATATTCAGAGGCTAATTGAGATGGTTGAGTGTGCAGATTCAAAGCAAAACAGAAGTTGCATCAATGGTCTGTTTCTTTCCCTTTCTTTCTTTCTTTCTTTCTTTCTTTCTTTCTTTCTTTCTTTCCTTCCTTCCTTCCTTCCTTCCTTCCTTCTTTCTCTTTCTTTCTTTCTTTCTTTCTTTCCTTCCTTCCTTCTTTCTCTTTCTTTCTTTCTTTCTTTCTTTCTTTCTTTCTTTCTTTCTTTCT
>BLBF01000033.1:201258-233353 GCA_015471245.1 Laticauda colubrina
TCTTTCTTTCTTTCTTTCTTTCTTTCTTTCTTTCTTTCTTTCTTTCTAGGTTCTAGCATGGGTAAGTATATCATATACCTTTGATTGAAGACTGGTTCACTTCTTCTATCAGGGATGGTTGCCCTCTTCCATCAAGCATGCAGCTTTGGGAGGAATGCACACCAGAGCTGTGAGGAAGGAAAGGGACAGCCCCAAGTGAGATCAGCCAAACCAACCCCAGCAATCAATGGGGTGACAAATGTTGCAGCCTGATTGCCCTCACATCCAATTGTCTGCATCATTTACTGAGGAACAACAATCATGTTTAGGCTGCAAGAGATCAATAGGATCCACCCAAGAATGCATGAGAATCGATTTAATCAAAAAGCACTTTAGCTAATTCCTGCCAAAATGGAAGAATAATGCAAACTCAGTAGATTTGAGAACAACATTCAACAAGTTTGTTGAAGCAGTGGGAGGATAGATGGAAGTGTGTCTATATCAAGGCTGTTAAACTCGTGGTCCGTGGGCAGAATGCATCACACACTGGCCACGGCCACGCCCAGTTTAGTGAAGGAGAAAAAAGTCCTGATACATCACATGATGCCACTGTGACACCTTGAGTTTGACGCCCCTGGTCTACATGATATTCCATGATAGATGGAGTTTTGAGCGGGATGTTATTCCTCATCCAACTTTCCAGCCAATAGAAATTATTTCCAATTAAATTTGGAAATCTATATTTTTTACTTTTTAATGTCACTGTGCAATTTTAAAAGTACTTCATTTTTCCAAAGAAAAGTGTTTTTAAAAGTTTAAGAAAGCTTGAAGTTCCAAAAATAAAAAGAGAAAAGTAAATAATTTCTATCTATATTAACTGCTATTTTTAGGGTGCCAGTGTTACAATGTTAAAACATAAGATTATTTAATTTTAATTTTCTTTTTAAGTTGAGTAAAACATACAGAAAAAAGAACCGCTGCAATTCACATCAGGACATTAGTTATATGATAATAGTTTCAATCTTGAACTAATTCCTACATTTTATTTTAAATAACCAAAAGCCAAGATGGTGGTATAATTGACTCCAACTGGATTGAAATCAATTTCAGATTCCTATTCACCCATGTATAAAATCCACTGGTTCTAATTATTAACTCCCATCTTCTCCTGTTTATGACAGAAAACGTGAAGAAGAAAACTGTACATGTTTTCCTTGCCTTAAATAGAATAGAACAGAACAGAATAGAATTCTTTATTGGCCAAGTGTGATTGGGCACACAAGGAATTTGTCTTGATGCAAATACTCTCAGTATACATAAAAGAAAAGATACATTCATCAAGAGTCAAGAATCATAAGGTACAACACTTAATGATAGTCGTAGGGTACAATAAGCAATCAAATCATACTAGGAAACAGTCCATATAAATCATAAGGATACAAGCAACAAAGTTACAGATATACAGTCACAAGTCGGAGGGGTTGGGTGATAAGGAGTGATGAGAAGATTAACAGTAATAGTAGTGCAGACTTTGTAAATAGTTGAACAGTGTTGAGGGAATTATTTGTTTAGCGGAGTGATGGCATTCGGGAAAAAATTGTTCTTGTGTCTCGTTATTCTGGTGTACAGTGTTCTATAGTGTCGTTTTGAGGGTAGGAGTTGAAACAATTTATGTCCAGGATGTAAGGGGTCTGTAAATATTTCAGAGCCCTCTTTTTGACTCGTGCAGTATACAGGTCCTCGACTGAAGGCAGCTTGGTAGTAAAATGCAATAAATAATTTGAATAGCATTTTAATTTATTTGCCAATTCACTCCTATATTGAGATTTACTTTTTCAAAGATTACTATAAGGTGTGTCTGTCTGTCTCTATTTTTATGTATATACATATATATGAAGTTTGAAACAGATCTGAACAAATGTCTCTGCATCCCTGACTAGTAGACTATGAACATGATCAATAAAACCCTTAAGTATCTTTTTGCTTTTTAAAGTGAGCATTTTAATAAGCTGTGAGGTACAGGATCTGATTAGTTTTCTCCAAAATTATTTCTCAAAGTGCCACATAGTGTCAGCTGACAGGGATCAAAGAGAAAAGTCCCTCATCCAAGTTCTACAAGAGCTTCTGTCTCAGAGAAGATGGAGCTATGTGGCTTCCATGAGCTATCTTTGTTCATTCCTCACATATCCTGTTGGAAAAGACAGGAATCAGACCAAGTCATATGCCCTTGTATACAGAAAAAGTTTCCAAGTTCTGGAATATCTCAGTCTTGATAAAAATGTCTATGACATTTTATTCATTTGGATGTGCTGTTTGTAGATACTTGATCACAAAAATCTTAATATGATTTGTATCTAGAATTAGATATGTTATCACTTTTAAAATAAAACCTTCACTGCCTGTTGAATTGTATGTTTACCTTGTATGTTTAATACTGTACCTAAAGGCCCTGTCACACAGGCCGACGGATGCAAAACATTAGTAAAAAGGACACAGCAGATGAGAAAAATGTTCCATCCGTTGTTATCCGCTCTCAAAAGGGGAAAAAATTTGCATAACCAGAGCGGATAACACGAAAAGGAACAGATGGGGGGAGGATGCAGGGCGGATGGAAAGCGGATGCGGAACGGAAGCCTAGCGGATGAAAGCAGATGGGAGCGGATGGCACATCCACAAGGCTTCCGGGGGGCTGCAGCAAAGCGGACGCAGAACGGATACAGCGGATGCAGAATGGATGCCGAGCGGATGAAGCGGATGCACAGCGGATGCCTAGCGGATGAAGCGGATGTGGAGCGGAAGCCAAGCAGAAGCCTAGCGGAAGCCTAGCGGAAGCCTAGCGGAAGCCTAGCGGATGCCTAGCGTTCACTGCGCATGCGGGGAGGATGCATTGCATCAGCCCCGCGGATATAAAGGGAGGCAGCTCCCAAGCAGGTCACCATTCAGAGGAAAGACCTGCTTCCAGACAAATCAAGTCCCTTGCCAGCCTGCCCTTGCTGCCTGCCATCCTGCCAGCCTACTGCCAACCTCCCTGCCAGCCTGCCTGCCAGCCTTGCTGCCAGCCTGTCTGCCAGCCTTGCTGCCTGCCTGCCTGCCTGCCAGCCTGCCTGCCAGTCTGCCTGCCTGCCTTGGTGCCTGCCTTCCTGCCAGCCTTCCTGCCAGCCTTCCTGCCAGCCAGCAGCCCCACAACCATGGGGAAGAAGAGAAAGCCTCAGCCATCTGCTGCCAGCCCTGGCAAGAGGGACAGGGCCACCCTCCCACCCCCTGGCCCTCACTCTGCTTCTGCTGGGGCTTCTGCAGCACGGGCTCGCTCTTCTGGGGCTGGGGCTTCTGCTGCTTCTGCTTCTGGAGGAGCTGATGATGCTACTTATGGCGGTGGTGCTTCTGCTCGTGCTTACTCTGCTGATGCTGCTTCTGGCGGTGGTGCTTCTGCTTGTGCTTACTCTGCTGGCACTGCTCCTGGTGCTGGGGCTTCTGCTGATGCTGCTTCTGGAGGAGCTGATGATGCTGCTTCTGGTGGTGGTGCTTCTGCTGGTGCTTACTCTGCTGTAGCTGCTCCTCGTCCTGCTGGTCCTGCTGGTCCTGCTCATGCTCCTGGTCTTGCTGGTCCTGCTGGTCCTGCTCGTGCTCCTGGTCTTGTTCGTCCTGCTCGTCCTGCTGGTCCTGCTCGTGCTCCTGGTCCTGCTCATGCTCCTGGTTCTGCTGGTGCTCCTGGTGCTGCTGGTGCTTACTCTACTGCTGCTGATCCTGGTCCTGCTGGTGCTGGTGTTGCTGCTGCTGCTGCTGCTGATGATGATGATCCTGCTGGTGCTGCTGCTGATGATGATGATCCTGCTGGTGGTGCTGCTGGTGATGGTGTGGAGGAGCAGTCCCTACAACCTCGAAGCCCCTCTGATGAGGGTCCATCTGGTCCTGCCAAAGGGAGGAAGAGGCATATGCAAGAACAGGAGAGGAGGCAATACTCCATTGAGGAGGAACACGAGGATGAGGTGCTGGAGTGGCTGAGAGAGAATGACTATCTATGGCGGCAGGGACACAGGCTCTACAGGGACACCAAAAGGAAGCAGGCTGCTTGGAGAGAGAAGACGGAGAGTCTGGGCTACACATCGGAGGTGCTCCTCGGCTGATGGAAACATATGCACACCTGGTACGGGAAGCTGCACCTCAAGAAATCTGGCCAGGCCACGGTCAAGCTGACAGACAGAGAGACCTACGTGATGGCCAGGTGCAGCTTCCTGGAGAGTGAGATACGCCACCGAGGAGCAGCCCTCTCACAACCCTCTCTCTTCGGCAGCCTGCTGAGAGCCAGTCCTCTTCCGTCCGAGAGTCAGCTCCTGTCTCCAGGCAGGTTTCTGTGGAGCGTCCCACGACGGAGAACCCGCGGACAGGTGTTTTAACCGTGGCGGAGTGCGTGGAGGACTCCCTGGTGCAGTGGGAGAAAGGAGAGGGCACTTCCACCACAGTCCTACCCTAATCCACCCCCAGCTCCACCTCCACAGAAAGGCAGAGAGCCAGACAGGAGGGCCAGAGCCACACTGTCCTGCTGGAGATCAGGGAAACCATCCGGAGCAGCATAGCTCTCCTCTCTCAGCCGGTCTACACCGACTCCTCATCCTCCAACCGCAAGCCCTTCCCCAGACCCTCACGAACATGGCGGAACCCCAGTACCAGGTGGTGAAGGACCGGATCACCGAGCTGCTTCACAACCCTCCAGATCCAGATGAACCTGCTCCCACCCAGTCCAGGTCTGCTCCTCCAACCCAGGTGATGTCCCTCCCATTCCAAGGCTTTCCACAGGCCCTCACCGACCAGGGCTACGGCTACCAGGAGGTCCAGCAGCACAGGCAGCAGCCCTTCCCAGTCCAGGCACAGAGTCATTGGATGACACCGTTGCCACTGGTTCCACTGATGCCACTGATGCTACCCACGCCACTGATGCCACAGACGACACCGATGCCACCCACGCCACCGATGCCACCCACGCCAGTCCTCACACAGCTGCAGACCAGGCAGCCCCACTACACTGCTCCTTCCTCCACCCCACAGCCAAGCCCGGCCTCAGTACATCTGTTGTCAGTATTGGGACTGACACCTCATGGCATGGAGGAAGGAGCTCTCAACATCACAGAGCTGAGCCAGCTGTCTGAGAGCTTCCTCAACACACCATCCCCTGTTGTCCTCTCGGGGCCAGGCACCCCAGTGGGGCTTCAGACCAGTACTCCAGCACCAGCCACCTCCACAGCACCTGGACCCTTCACCCCTGAGACTAGGCACACCTCCAAGTGACCGATAAGAGTGCCAGAGACTGGGTGGCTGCCTGTTGACTTTATTTGGACACTTGACTTGGGTCATTTTTCTTTTACAGCTTGTTATTAATAAAGATTATCTTTGATTCACACACTTGCTTCATTTATTTTATTAAATAAAGTCTTGGTGGAAACGTTTAGAAATGGTTTAAGCCTTTGCATGCTTGTGGGATGGGTAAGGATAGCAGTGGGGTGGGCAGGGATACCTGTGGGATGGGTAATAGCTGTGGGATGGGTTGAGATAGCTGTGGGATGGGTTGAGATAGCTGTGGGGATAGATAAACCTCCAGTGCAAGCATAGTGGGACTGTATGGTCAACCCTCCCAGGTGCCACACCTATGGCCCTTCATTATCAATACTAATGTAATCATTGATCCACACATGTCAACATAAACACAACTCTTTATTAAATGCTCTGTTCATTGTAGGCCCACCCAACATACATGGCCCAATCTCATCCGTGTGATGAGACAGGCTGAAGGAAGCATCCATTAATCATCTACCATTCTGTCTTGCCACTCCACTGCTCCAGCTGGGGAGTTGCACCAGTGTTTCAGGAGGTTGCGCTGCTTCCTCCCTTCATGTGAGGCTCTGTTGGGGCCTTGCACATCCTCAGTGTCTATCAGGTTTTGCCCTTGCCTCCATTCCCCAGGCTCCATGTCCCCATTGCCTTGTTGGAGGTCCACGAGCCTGTTCTGCAAGACTGGGTAATGGGTGCGCATGAGATTGTGCAGGATGCAGCAAGCTTCCATGATCCTCCTCATGGTCTCTGGGTGATGCTGCATGGTGGTGAGAAGTACCTGGAACCTGTTGGCCAGGATGCCAAAGGCGTTCTCCACCACCCGCCTTGCCCTGGACAGCCTGTAGTTGAAGATCCTCTCTTCACGGGTGAGGCATCTGGAGGTGTAGGGCTTCATGAGGTAGGTTCTGAGGGAGAAGGCGTCATCCCCCATGATGAAGTAGGGCACATCTTGTGTGTCGTTGGGCAGGGGGTCTGGATCTGGGAAGCCCATGATGAGGTTGCGTTCCAGCTCCTCCTTGAGATGACGGGCATTGTATACCTGGGCATCTGAACATGAGCCGCTGCCTGAAGCATCTATGTACATGAACTTGTAGTCAGCATCGACCATGGCAAAGAGGATGATGCTGAAGAAGCCCTTTTAGTTGAAATAAGTGGACCCCGACTTGGCTGGTGCTTTGCAGGCCACGTGCTTGCCATCTATGGCTCCAACGGTGTGGGGGAAGTTCCACCTCTGATACCACTGCTCTGCAACTTTCTTCCATCCTTCTTCAGTGGAGGGGCACTGGAGGAGCTCCTCCATGTGTTCTTCGATGATGGCCTGCATCACTTCTCTGACCACAATGCTGATGGTGTTGTGTGGTACCCTCCAGCCGTACTGCATGCTTCTGTAGGTGGTCCCTGAGGCCAGGTGGCGCAGAGTCAGTGCCACCTTGAGCCCAGGGTCCAGGCTGGGGTGGAAGTTGGTGCTCTGCTTGGTCAACCTGGGTGTCAGCCACTGCACAACTTCATCAAATATGGCTGGAGGCATCCTCATGAAGTTCTGGAATGCACAAGGGTCTTCGTTCCTGAGCTCTACCATCAGCTTGTTGTACAGTCCGTACTCTGCTCTTCTCCCGATCCATCTTCGGACCCAGACACTTCTTGGATGCCTCCTTTTCTTCCCGTAGTAGAGTTCACAGAGCCTGTAGATGGCTTCACACTGTTGCAGAATGATGGTGGCTACCAAAAGGAGTGTGTGATGGTCCATGGTGGAGATGACTGGATGCTGTGGAAGAGGAAGAGCAAGACCAAGGCTGCAGAGGTCTGCACAGCAGGACTGCTGGTCTGAAAGTGAGATCCAGGTGAGTTGCTCCCCCTTTTTATAGGCAATATAGGTTTTCCCCTATGTGTCCTTTTGCATCCTCTAGGCATCCTCTAGACATCCTTAATATCCGAGATAGGTTCCCTCTGCGAACGTTTTTTCCGTTTTAAATGCTTTGTATGCGAGCTGCATCTACTTTCATCCTTTCTCCGTCCATGCTACTAACGCTGCGCGTCCGTTCCGCATCCTTTCCGCTTCCTCCCTGTGTCCACTTTCCTCTGGAGCGGATTTGAGTTGCGCGGATGTGCAGCGGATGCCTAGCGAATGTAGCAGACGCATAACGGATGCCAACGGATGCAGAACGGATGTCCCCCATATGCCTAGTGGATGCAGAATGGACGCGTTGGATACATTTTCCGCTCAAAAGTTTTGAGCAGCTCAAAACCTTTTGAGCGGATGAAATGTCAATAGACGGATGCTGGACGGATAGTGAGGAAGCAAAACGGAGGCAGTGAGTACAGAACGGAAGCATCGCATTAACCAACGGATGGCAAGTGTTTTTCTCCGTTTTACATCCTCTTTCTATCCGTTGGTGCAGTGTGACAGGGGCTTAAGATACATTTTGTTCATTTCAAAGGCTGCATAATTTTATGCCTTTAAATTCCTATATTTGCAAAATTGTATTATGATAATTATATAATGTATAATTATACATGTATAATGTATAAGTATAATGATGGGGAAAAACTAATTCTGTGTAGTGATTAAGACATCAGGCTAAAAACTGGGAGATCATGAGTTCTAATCCTGTCTTAGACACAAAGCTAGCTGGGTGACCGTGGGCCAGTCACTTTCTTTCAGCCCTACCAAGAAGGCAATGGCAAACCACTTCTGAAAGCTCTTATCAAGAAAACTGCAGGGACTTGTCCAGACAGAAGAATCAGACATGGTTTTACAGAAGAAACAAATCATGATGGCAAAAGAAATAAAAGTTCTTTATTTTTATAATAAATAAAAATTTATTATAAAAGGCTAATCTATGCCTCATTTGCAGCAAGAGAAGGGTTCTTTCAGATTCCATTTCATTTCATTTTTTTCTTTTGCAAGCATTTGTGAAATGGTTGAAAAAAAGCCAGTGGGCTCTGTTCCAGGACTCAGTTTTATCCATTCCACTTTCAAGTAATCCCTTTCTCTGTCAAACTAATGAGTTCACACTAATGATAGAAGCTATGGTTTTCTATAAACTCAGTCCAGAAAAAATAAGCAGAGTTGCTTGAGTACAGGACAATTAAAATTCATAATCCATGAAAGGGATTTAAGAGTCTTCCATCTCTCTTTCTTTGTATAGACAGCCTCTCTTTTGTTTTTATGAACAGCCTTGTCCAGGAATAGCAAATATAGAAATTCATACCAATCATTTCAAAGAACAAAATTATTACAGGATTACAAATTATGATACATTATGAAGCAAAAGATTGTACAGCCTTGAGTTCTTGGTGGAATATACATATATCTTTCACTTATCTGATTTCTGCTAAAGTAAACTAGCTAGCAGTATAACCATACATTTCTTGGGCATATTGAAAAATAAAAATGATAGGTCTACTTCTCCTTCTTTGAAGAACTCATTAAGTTCATGGCAATTAGTTATAAACACTTCATTTTCATAGCTGATCCTCTCTATTAAATATCTACTTTCCAATAAACATTTGCCTGAATAATTTCAAACATACATACACACACACACACACAAACACACACAATCATCTTGAACTTTTATTATAGCAGAAAATGTATTGTTCCAAAACTGAGCATTTTTAATGTTTTGAGTCATAATGTCTTGATATAGCTTTTCCAGGAGATTCCATAGGAATGGAAAAAATAATTGCTGAGAACTTAGCTCTTAGAGAAACTCAATTCTAATGCTGAACATTAAATAACACTACAGAATCCACTTTTATCATTCTTCGACCAGCTTTTGGTCTAAGTGCACATTTATGTTGAATTACATTTTGGTACCATCTATGGATCATCCACTAAAGTGCCCAGATACAAGAAGCTCTCTTTGAGGATCCTGATATGATTTATAAGGAAAGTAGCATATTGGTAGGCTATATAGCCTTGCCATCATAATTCACCTACCCACCTGCTTCAATTTACATGGTTTAGGCTTCTCATGTAATCTGAAATTCTATTTGTTGATATATTCTGCACATTGAAATAAATTTGTGCATCAGATATACTTTCCATGAAAAGTTTAAATTGTAGGCTAGTTCTCCAAAATTTTAATAAATTTACTAGTACCAGATTACAAGCTTTCATATACTGATACATTTCAAAGTAACATTGGGATGTTCATTTTTATGAAAAAAACATTCCTCCTTAATTAAATGCTAAAATGCTTAAAATTATGGAATTGTTTTTTACATTGGACTCCAATTTATTGTATCAATCCCAATTAAATCTAGTCTGGCTTTTTACTTAAATTGTCTGAGTTTGCACTGAGATCCTTTAATCAAGAAAAAATCCTGTAGGACCTTCAAGTTTGTGATGACAAGTCCATAAATTAAGAAAGCTGAGTAGGCTATTGAAGTTTGTGTCTAGAGTGAGCAAGGGACATATAAATCACCCTTCCTGTCTCTTTCTGCAACCAGACACTCTCTTCAACACAGCTGATAATTTAGCGAATTCTCCTCTAATCTCCACATTGCTTCTCTGTGGGGATGGAGCTAATACAGGAACCCCACTGTCTTCATCAGGCCACCAGCTTACCTCTTGTACCAGTCACCCAAGAAAATTTCTTGCAGGGGCATTGTCTTAAATATCAGTGACTGCTACTTTACCAAATGCTTTTTTACTGTCATCTTGGCAGGAAATCTGATCCAAATCTATGTGCTAAGAGGGTTTCGGTGTCATTTCCTTGTGCAACTTTACCTGTTGTATTCTGATGTGGGTAAGATGATTTCTTAGCCATCTATTTATTTTACTTATCACAGAGCAAGAACACCCATGTGTAGATAGGAAGATGCCAGAAATGTGTTTGGCAGATAGAAATGCAAATCAAGAGCTTTAAGAATGAAAAGCATGACCTTACAGGAAGATTAAGGTGGTTAGTTTATTGTGCTTGACACAATTTCCCTTGAAATGCACTGACTAAATACTTGGATTAATTTTCTAATAAATACTGTTTTTATACTCCAAAATTCCCCTAGATTTCTACAGTGGAGAATGAGATCAGAGGACTCAACTGATCAAAACAAAGCCCATCTACTTCAATAATTCAACTATCTTCAGGAAGACTAAATCAATTTCCTGTCCAGGTCACTCAACTACTAAAGGGCAGATGCAAGAGCTCATCATGCTATCCTCACAAATGCATTGCATGTCAATCACAGAGGCCTTCCAACTAGGATTATCACCAAATTACAATTTATAATGGGATTACAGACAGAAATTACTGATTGCAGATAAATCATTTTAATTTAGTGAAAATGGCAAGCAAATGTAATGTTGTTCTAACCCCACCCATTTTTTTCCCAATATATTCCCAACCACAGCATTCAAAAAGCACCAGAAGCTTTTCCAGGATGAGTCAACAGCCCCAAGAAATCTTCTTAAAACAGCAAAGGTTATCAAAAGTAAAATCTTCTTAAAAGATCCACATTATGGGATACAAACTAGAATTGCTAATTCTTTTTAGAGGAATATTCATTTTAATATCTGGGAACCTAAACTGGAGCTTTTAAAGAGTTGTGTATTATCAAAAGAAAACACCTAGGACCAGATTCATTTAAAAGCAAAATACTAGCTGATTATCACAGGAAAATACATATTGGGCAAGACAGATTTGGGTTCTTTTCTTTTGGAACTGAACTGGGACATACTTCCTAAAAACTACTTTCATGATATTTTAAAAACCTGCTAGATATATAACCATATTTTAGCATTTTAGACATATTTCTGTGGGTAATGGTTATAGGCTGTATGCTGATATACAAATAGTCCTCGACTTACAACAGTTTGCTTTGTGAAATTACAATGACACTGAAAAAACTGAATGGCCATTTTTCACACTTATGACTGTTGCAGCATCCCCACAGTCACATGATTTATATTCAGATGCTTGACAACTAACTGACATTTGTGACGGTTGCAGAGTCCCAGGATCATGTGATTACCTTTTGCTACTTTCTGACAGGCAAAGGCAATGGGGAAAACCAGGTTCACTTAACAACCATGTTACTCACTTAACAAACATGGCAAGAAATGTGCATACTCAGATCACATTATTTTACTTTGGTCTTGAATTTGTCCTGAAGAACTATTACTATTTCATCGTCTCAGAATAGCTCGTCAGTTCAAGAAAAAGGAGATGAACATGAAAAAGGGCACAAAGGCAATACTGTGCTTCGTAATCATAACTGTATACTCTATGCATTTATTCCTTGAGACTAGCCAAGCCACAAACTTCCTTGGTACTTTGAACCAACTTACCTGAAAACATCCCTGGGTCTAGACAGCTTACAAAAATATTGTTTCCTCATAGTTGGAAACCCCTAGTTCCCTTTTAGCTGTTCTGTCCTTTAAAATCTTCACTGATGACTCTACTTAAAAGGAATTGCCCTAAGCAAAACAGAACATGCAAGCCATTGTATTCAACCCATTTTTGTATGGGTACAAAAGCAACTCTGAAAAAGATTATGCTTGCCCCTCTTCTTTGCCTTGTCCATCTAGTTTCCCGGTAATTAATAACAGATACCCACTTCTGTCACTTGTGATGTTATCATCAGCAGTCTAGTGTTTCACAGTGAAGAAAAACATATAAATTAGGGGCAATTAGGACTCTGAAACAGAGTGGAGATTTTAATGTTATCAAGGCCCTGAGATGGCTGGAGTTTGTCACAAGTTATCAACTCTGAAAAGCACAGCAGAGATCAGCACATAGGCACTACAAGACACATATTTGCTAGGTTATCTAATGGTGGCGATTGTGAACATATCTATACACCAGTTAGCTAACCAAGTATATCCTTTATATGCTGTCTTCTGCAGTGACCAGATTACAACTTCCAACTGCCCTGCAACAAAGCTAATAATAATTCTGGCTAAGAAGCTATCACTTCACGACATCACCTGTAGGGAAGACTACAAGAGACATAGAACTATGATGAGATTGTCTTAATCCAATTTCTTTAATAATAAATGGAAATGACTATGAGAAAACCTAAGAAGGTCCATCTTTAGCTTAGACCAAAAACTAAGATTTATTCTCACACTTTAGAAAAGTTGGAGAAATTGTTGTAGTGCTCATAACACAACAGATCAGCTATTTTGTAGCCTCAGTTGCTGGAAAGTAATGACAGTTAAATATAGATTCTTCAGAAAAGTCTCATTACAAATTCCAAGAACCACCAACACACAACACAGTCAACTTCAGATTACCTCAGGAAGATTACACTTTAAAAGCAGAACAATTAAATATAACTAAACAGATCAGAAATGTCGGGGGGGGGGGAATCAAACCCAAGCAAAAAAAAAAAAAAAAAACACCATTCAGCTACTAGCCTGGGAGAACTGTCAGGTTTTGAGAGATCTTTTAGAACATTATTATGATGGGAGCCATGTGGAAATAAATAAAAATAAAGACCACTTAAAACATTTCAGGTCACAAGGGCCTTCATAAGATACCAAATTCATGATTTAGGAGGATGTCTATATCAGGAAATTTCATTATTTAGGGCCAAATAATATAATTTCAGCAGCCTAATACAGGTGTCCCCAACCACTGAGCCCCGGACCTGTACCAGTCCGTGGATCATTTTGTACCGGGCCACAAAGAATGAATAATCGTGATTAATATATATATATATAAATATGTTTTTGCTTCCGGGTGTCTTATTTTGAAAGACAACCACTTCCACCCTTGCCTAACTTCTGCACTAACTTCCGTGCCTAACTTCGCGGACTGCATTGCTCAAGCTAAGAAGCCTTTTACCATTGGGGAAGAATTGATTTAGCTGGTCCTTGAAAAAGTGTTTCTGCGTGAAACTGGTCCCTGGTAAAAAAAAAAAAAAAGGTTGGGGACCACTGGCCTAATACATCATCCAATATCTCTACAGCTAGAAATGGCTCAGAGGAAAGCAGAGCTGTTCTTACAGATGCTATCCTGTGTCATTTTCTCCTTGCTCTAAAATAATTCCTAACATTTCCAGTTAGGGTGCCATGAAAGAGATATGTCTGAAGGTCCTGTATCAGTCAGATTCAATCTGCTTTTTTCAACCTTGGAGCCCTCTAGATCAGGGCTGTCAAATTCCAGCCTAAGGCCCAGATGTGTCACACACTGGCCACACACACTCCTGGTTTAGCGAAGGGGAAACAAGCAGGGGTGGGATTCTACCGGTTCGGGCCAGTTCGGGAGAAACGGATGTTAATTTTACATCCAGTTCAGCGAACCGGTAGTTCTGAAGAACAGCTGCCACCCCCACTCCTCCCCACCCTTTCCAAGAGTACCCACGAGGCCCATCTGGCTCTCAGGTAAGTGTACGATAGTTTCCTGGGAGCAAAAACAGCAACTGGGAGAGGGTCCAGTGCCGCTCCCCCCCACCCTGCTTTTGCTCCTAGGAGGCTCCAGGGAGGCTTGCTAGGCCAAAAATGGGGCATGGGGGGTCCATAGCTGGCCCCCCTCCCCATTTTTGCTCTCAAGAGGGTCCAGGAAGGCTTGCTAGGCCGAAAATGCTGCCCCTACCGCCACTTTTGCTCCTTAGGGGACTCCAAGGAGGCTTGCTAGGTCCCATTTTGGGCCTAGGAAGCCTTCCTGCAGCGTCCTGGGAGCATCCAGACATCTAGTATGCCTGAATTCAGTGTTTAGTCAAAAGGACATTTGGAGCTAATAAAGTATTGATTACTTACTGCCTTGGGAATTGTTTTGTTCGGAAAACACACGAGGTAGACCGGGTTCCAACAACAAATACTTTATTCTTTAACTAGTCAGTAAGTAGGAACACTTGGCTGAAGCCGAGGCCAGCCTTTTATACAGGCTGGCTTGCCTGCTTGCAGCCAATGGCAGTTGCTTAAATTTGCCGCCTTTTACAGGTCTTTGGATTGGTTCCTGGTGAACCAATCCAATGCTTAGTCTATTTGACCAATCAAGTTTGCAGATTTGGAGTCACCCACTTTACATATAGAACACCCCTCCCCTCTTAGTTCAGTCCTACGTGGTGACGTAATCTCACAGGTAGGCGGGGCTTTTCCGGACTCGACTTGACTTGCGCAGTTCATTCTTAGTGAAGACTTCGACCGGTTCGGATGGGGCTGCTGTGTCGTCCGTTCTTCTCCCTGGAACCGTCTGGAAGGGTGAGTCAGCCATTTTACCGCCGCCTGAGTTTCTTAGGCTGGCAGTTTTGCCGCTCCCTCCCGTTTCCTCTGGGCAGGTCGAACTGGCCTGGCTGGCCCCTTCCGATGGGCTCTTCACGCAAGTCTCTCCAAACAGTGAGTCTTTTATTTGCTCTTTTTGTTCATATGTTTCATTGGTTTTGGTTTTAAACAGTTCTTTATTTACTTCTCGCCTTCCCCCCCCCACCTTGGTTTGCAATTCACCGGTTTTGTTGGTGAATGGTTGTAAGTCTGTGGTTCTCTCTATAATTCGGGATCGAAGCTGGTCTATGTGCCGCTTCCATTCCCTGCCATCCTCTATTATTAATCGGGAGGATTTGGAGCCTGTGATTTGGGTAATCTGTCCTGGTAGCCATACCGGGTCCCCGGTGAAATTTTTAGCGTATACCAAATCGCCTATTTCGAATTGTCTAAACCATGTAGAGGAGTCAGGGGGGTTTTCTGGAGTAAAATTTGGGTGTAACCTATCAAGGTGTGATCTTAACTTCCGCCCCATAAGTAATTCTGCTGGGGACTTGTTGGTTATGGTACTGGGCGTTATGTGCTGGAGTGTCAGCAAACGGTTTACTTTCTGTTGGACATCTCCAGCGTCCATTCTTTCTAACCCTTCTTTAGTAAACCGGACCATTCTCTCAGCCCTACCATTCGCAGCCGCAGCGCGGTTAGGGCATGTCTTATACCTAGGGAGGCTAGGTATTGCTCAAATTGTATGCTGGTTAGCTGTGGCCCATTATCTGAGACAAGAACGTCCGGTATGCCATGGGTGGCAAAAAGGTTGTCCAGTTTTTTAATTACAGTTTCTGTTGTCGTTGATGGCATAACTTTTACTTCAAGCCAATTCGAATAGGCATCAACGACAATCAGAAAGGCATGCCCCTTGGTAGGACCCGCGAAATCAATGTGTATTCTTGACCAAGGTCCCCGAGGGGTTTCCCAGTCTTTAACGGGTGCTTTTGGTGGGGACGGTCTAATTGCCTGGCATTTGTTGCATGAGCTTACCCAATACTCTATGTCCTTATCAATACCCGGCCACCAGACATAACTTCTAGCAAGGCTTTTCATCTTAACCATTCCCGGGTGCCCTTCATGTAACAACCTAAGTACCCTGGGTTGTAATTTGGCAGGGATTACCACCCGATCAGCCCACAATAAGCACCCCTTTTGGATTGAAAGTTCAGTCTGTCTGGACCGGAAAGGTTTAAAGTTTTCAGTTTTTTGATTCTCCGGCCAGCCTTTACCTACCCAGCTAAGAACGCGGGCAGTCAATGCATCTTTCGTGGTGGCTCTGGCGACATCATAAGCTGATATGGGTAGATCGGGGCAAGTCTCGATTTGTAGCGTTGTCATCGCTGGTGCCGGGTCTTCGTCGGTTGCTGGTAAGGGTGCTCTGCTCAAAGCGTCCGCATGGGAAATTTGTTTCCCTGGGCGATGTGTCAGAGTGTAGGAATAAGCTGCTAGGAACTCTGACCATCTAGTCATTCTTGGGGACAGTATATTAGGTGTTGGCTTGTTTCCCGCCAAAATCCCCATCAGCGGTTTGTGGTCTGTTATGATTTGAAAAGTCCGCCCATATAAGTACTCGTGGAAGCGTTTTACTCCAGCGACAATTGCTAGAGCTTCCCTGTCCAATTGGCTGTAATTCCGCTCGGTTTTGGATAGAGTCTTAGAGTAATATGCGACAGGTGCTTCTCTGCCATCAGGTAGTTGGTGGCTCAGGATGGCACCTACTCCGTATGGTGAGGCGTTGCAGGTCACTCTTAATGGCAGTGTGTTGCTAAATTGGATGAGGACGTTTGTTGATGTTAGCAAGCTTTTAATATTTTGGAAGGCTTTTTTTTCTTTGTAACCCCAAGTTCAAGTTGCCTTCTTGTCTAGCAGACGGTGTAATGGTTCTGCTATAGTGGCCTTGTTTGGCAGGAACACATTATAAAAATTAATTAGTCCTAAAAATGCTTGTAGTTCGGTTTTATTTCTTGGTTCAGGTGCGTCTTTGATTGCTTTAACTTTTTTGTCTGTAGGGTGGATACCCTCTCCGTCTATTGAGTAGCCCAGGAATTCGACGCTATTCTTAATTAAACAGCACTTTTCTCTTTTTACCTTGAGGCCAGATTCCCTAAACTTAGTTAATACTTCTTTGAGTCTTTTCCTTAATTGAGTTTCATCTCTGGCCGAAATTAGGACGTTGTCAAAATAGGGAACGACTCCTTGTATGCCATTTAGGAGGCGTTCCATCAGACTCTGGAAAACGCCAGGGGCCACGCTTACTCCAAATTGGAGCCGGTGACATTTGAATGCGCCCTTATGGGTGATTATAGTCTGTGCTTCTGCTGTTTCTGGGTCCACTGGGAGTTGTTGATAGGCTTGTGCCAAGTCGAGTTTAGCAAAAACTTTGCCCTTTCCCAGGGAATGAAGCAAATGCTGGACTACTGGCACCGGGTATGCGCTTGGTTGTAATGCGTGGTTCAGGGTAGCCTTATAGTCACCACAGATTCTAATGGACCCGTCAGGTTTTATGGGTGTGACAATAGGCGTTTCCCACTTGGCATGGTCCACAGGTTCTAACACCCCTTGGGCTTTTAATTTGTCCAGCTGTTCCTCTATTTTTGCCTTTAGTGCAAAAGGAACTCGCCTGGCTTTTATTCTTCGTGGGGCTATTTGGGGGTTTAGACTGAAAGAAATGGGATTTCCCTGATACTTGCCGAGTGAGCCGTCAAAAACGTCCTGGAATTCTCGGATGAGGTCGTCTTCCCAGCCGGTTGTAGTCACTCGATCGACCCCGGTCATCCCGATGCCCAATGGCGCGAACCATTCGATGCCCAGGAGGCTTGGTCTGTCTTGGTCGACTATGGTCAGCGGTAGCACCTTGACGTGATGTTTGTAGGCGACTCGGAATTGTCCCATACCTACCACAGGGATTTGGTTTCCCTGATAGTCCTTGAGGGTTAGGTGCTGCTTCTTCAATTCTTTGGGTTTGATACCTGGGACTAGCTGTCTTATTGTATCCCACGATACCATGGAGAGGAAGGATCCCGAGTCCACTTCCATCTTGCAGTGTTTTCCTTCGATTTTCACGATGACTTTAATTTTCTTCCCACTTTCCATCTGAGCGCTCTTTATAATGACAGTTTGGTGTGTATTGGCTCGCTTCTCTTGTTGCCACTTTCTCTCAGCTAGTTTAGGCTCAGCTCGTGTTGGGGAATTTCTGTGTCTCGTTGGGCTGTAGTATTTTTTGTTCCTGCAGACCTTCTCGATGTGCCCTCGTTTCTTGCAATGCCGGCAGATGGCATCGAGAAATCTGCATTCGGCTCAGGAATGGTTTCCTCCACAGCCAGCACATTCCCGCCAATTTCTTCTTTTGCGCTCTTTTCTGTTCGTGAGCAAACGGTGGACCTCGTCATCTTCTTTGCTCGATTCAATTGTTTCGCCCGACTCTTTGTAGTGGGTTGTGGTGGCAGGCTGCTTTTTGTCTTTGGTTGGTGTTTCTTTGCTGTGTGTGTTCATCTTTTTCATGGCTACGGCAGATTTTTTCACGGCTTCAGCGGCTGTGGCTTCCGCGATGGCTTCGGTAACGGTGATGTTGGGCTTGTTGAGTAATTTACTCTGTGTGGTCGAGTCTCTCAGGCCCAACACCACACGATCCCTCATTGCTTCGTCAATGTTCAAAAATTCACACTCACCCCCTAATTGTCTAAGGGCAGCGATGAAATTGGTGACGGTCTCTCCCTCTCTCTGGTCTCTGCGGTAAAATTCGTGTCGCTTTATTAAGTTTGACACCGTCGGAGCGTAGTGTACTTTGAGGACTCTTTGCAATTCTGTCCACGTTAGTTGTTTAACGTCCCGGGGCTTCGCAAGGGCCTTTGCCATCTTGAAAATTGTTGGCCTGCAGTGCGTCAGGAATACAGCTCTCTTGCGTTGCTCTGAAATGTCTTCCATTTCATTGCTCTCCAAATACATTTGGAAGCGATCAGCATAGGAATCCCAATCCTCTTCGTTGGGATTGAAGGGTGCGGGCGGTGCGTTGTTTCCAGACATCTTGGTTGTAATCTGGACTTCTTATCACCGCATGCAGGTTTTTCCATTCAGGACGATCCCACCCTCGTCGCCAGTGTTTTGTTCGGAAAACACACGAGGTAGACCAGGTTCCAACAACAAATACTTTATTGTTTAACTAGTCAGTAAATAGGAACACTTGGCTGAAGCCGAGGCCAGCCTTTTATACAGGCTGGCTTGCCTGCTTGCAGCCAATGACAGTTGTTTAAATTTGCCGCCTTTTAGCAGCTCTTTGGATTGGTTCCTAGTGAACCAATCCAATGCTTAGTTTATTTGACCAATCAGGTTTGCAGATTTGGAGTCACCCACTTTACATATAGAACAGGAACGTTCTAGGTAAACATAACTATGTGGTCTCCTAAAACTGTTGGAGCCAGTCTTCTTTCTTTATTCCATATCCTTCTCTTCAAAACTAGTAAATTGCTCTGCTTTTTCATGCCAGACTTAGTGTGGGTAATTATGTTCAGAGTGGATTTTGATATCTTTAAATATCTGGGTGTTATACTAAGGTTTAAGTCAGAGATCTTCAAACTTGGCAACTTTAAGACTTGTGGACTTCAGCTCCCAGAATTCTATGCTGGCTGGAGAATTCTGGGAGTTGAAGTCCATAAGTCTTAAAGTTGCCAAGTTTGGGGACCCCTGGTTTAAGTAGAAAGAGGTTCCAGCTGAAAATATACCATGAATAACAAAGAGATGCATGGTAGCTCTCCTTTCTTTCTTTCTTTCTTTCTTTCTTTCTTTCTTTCTTTTTTTCTTTTTTTCTTTTTTTCTTTTTTTCTTTTTTTCTTTATTTCTTTCTCCTAAAAAGAAGAAGAAAAAGAAAGAGGGAGAGATGGGTGAAAGAAAGAAAGGGAGGGAAGGGAGAAAAAGGGAAGGGAAAGGAATGTGAATGGAGATATGGATGGATGAATGAGATATGAATAGAGGGAGGGAGGTGGGGAAAGAAAACTGAGAGGAAGGAAGGACCACAAATCCTGGCACCAGACGCAGCTTCAGAGGATGCTTTGAAACAGCACAGCAAACAAGGGCTGGAAGGGACCTCAGAGGTCATCTAGTCCAACCCCATTCCAAGAGCATTGTTAAAGTGAGTTTCTATCTTTTGATCCACCCAGTCATGGGACCACCAAGCCACACCCAGCTGTTCATGTGACCACCAAGCCACACCCAGCCAGCAACCCACACCCAGCCAGTCACAGGATCACCAAGCCACACTCACAAATTAGGCCATGCCCACAGAACCAGTTGTTAAGAAATTTGAATCCTACCCCTCGAAAAAAGTCCCAGTACGTCATGTGACACTGCCATGATTATGTGAGTTTGACACCCCTGCTCTAGATGCATTGTAAAATACTCATTAACAACTGCCAACATGAGAGTCACCATTTGTTTTGTTTAGATATGAACTTTGTAACCCAACACACCTGCAATTGCTAGACCTGTGGTCTGGGGTAAACAATTCTTCATTCATCTCTCAAGGCTCAGAGAATCTACTCTAAGTTTTAACTGAGCCTCCATGGTGCTTTAAAAGCAAAATACTGTCTCAGGGAACGTAGTTGATGCAGTACTGCACCATTGAGTTTGAGAGTGTCTGCATATAGAAATCTAGATTTTGGTTATTCTGGATCAAGAATTTCTAATTTAGACTTTCAGAATAGCTCATTATTTAAAAACTGGGAGCTAGAAACTTATAAAACTATTGCATGTTTCAATTTCTATTCCTCCCTGCCACAATATAGAGAGGAACATACTCCATGCTTCCATTTCACTTCTTTCATTCATTTCTACAGTATATAAAGCAACAAATGCATACAATATCCAAAACCACAATCAGACAAAACACTCTAATCTGATGTGAGTTTTCACGAAGCAATGCTCAACTTTCTAACAGACTGAAATCCAGGTATACTTCCCTATCCACAAATTCAGTTCTTGTTGTTATGGTTTATCACATGGCCAGTCACTTGGACTGGATTTAGCATTTTTATTCACCTCTCAAATTCTTCCTAAGAAACTAAGGATAAGCAGATGTCGATGTTTGATAGTGTTGAAAGTATTGTCACAGGATGTAAGCTGTTTTGGGTAAAGCTGCCTTTTGCAATTGACTGATAGTGATCTTGTCAATGCCAAAGCTGCTCCATTTGTTTTGGGATTGCACTCAAGATGTATATTACTATCTTTTGTTGTTACTATCTAGTTACTAGATAGTAACTATTGTTACTATCTTTGCTTTATTTTGCCACAGTCCTTCTACTTCTATTTGTAAGTCTTTGTATTCTGTGACCTTCTCCAGTTCTTGTACTTCTATTGTATTGTGTCTAAGTCCTGCCATGTCCACTATCCATACTTTTTTGTCTTTCTAACTGACACTTGTTAAATCTTCAGCATTGCAGAAACAGCACTTTTTAATTCTGGCTTTGTATGCATTTGTTCTTAAGGTTGGTCCTATGCAGCCAGAATTAACCATTCTGTCTCTTTCTTCAACTTTTCTGCTGTTACTGTTATTGTTATTAAAAGAACTCAGGCATCACTCCTTTTCTTTGATCATTCATTCTGCCCTCTTGGAACATAATAGCACAGGGTTATCCTTTTCTAAAATAAATGAAACTTATGTTTAGAAAAGAGTTAACTCTTGAACCCATTATGGTTGCAACCACATCCTCAGAGCTGTTAACCTGGGACTGAACTTAGAGAACTAAAATGAAAGGGGTGGGGGTAATTTTGTTCATTCAACAACCGCTGCTTTAACTTCTTAGTTATCTTGGTAGTTCCACCACCACCACCACTTCAAGGGGAGACAGCTATTAAATCTTAACTGGATTCCACTGCTTAATAACCTTCAACTCCCCCCAGCTGCAACTCTTTACCAACAGCTCTACTCTTACTTACACAAACCTTTTGACACATTACAATGATTCTTAACAAACTACTTTATTCCCTGTTTCTGTTACAGCAGTTCTTTCTCTTCCAATTTTAAAAAAGAATATGGAATAATTTTCCAGTTTACTGTGCTGACTCTACCATCATCTAGTATTTTATGTACATATTCATCTATGATCTTATTCCTGTTTTTAATATTAATCAAATATACAGTAGATGTTGATTTTTCCCTCCCTGGAACTGAGACAAGACAATAAATAAATATTTGTTTATAACCACTTCTGTAAAAGACAGAATAAAATAATCACATAAAAGACAAAAGTAGCAGCCTTTTAATGATAGAAAGAGAGAGAGAGAGGAGAGAGAGAAATGATAGATGATGACAATGATAGATTAGATAGATAGATAGATAGATAGATAGATAAATAGATAGATATCAAACACATCACAAATATGTGTAAACAACTAATGCTTTTTATATTTTTAATATCTTTAATTTTTTCAAATAAAATAATAGCCATAATTAATAATGCCATTGGATGTAGGATACAAATTTTTTGTGGACTTAAAAATGGACTTTTATCATTACTGTTCCATCCGGAAAAACGCGAGGTAGACCGGGTTCCAACAAACAAAGTCTTTATTGAAGTAAGCAACAGTAACAGAATGGTTTGGCTGAAGTCGCGGCAGCCTTTTTATACAGGCTTGCCTGCCAGCTTGTGGCCAATGGCAGCTATTTGCCTTTGCCGCCTTTCAGCGGCTCTTTTGGATTGGTTCCTAGTGAACCAATCCAATGCTTAGTCTTTTAGCCAATCAGATTGCATAGTTTGGAGTATACCATTTTATACAGAACACCCCTCCCCCTTTAGTTTAGTTCTACGTGGGTGACGTAGTCGCGCAGGTAGGTGGGGCTTCTTCTGACTCTACTTGACTTGCGCGGTTCATTCTTGTTTGAGACTTCAAGTGGTTCAGACAGGATCGCTGTCTCTCCGGTTCTTCTCCATGGAACCGCCTGGAAGGGTGAGTCAGCAAGGTTGCTACCGCTTGAGTTGCTTAGGCCGGTGGTTTTGCCGTTCCCTCCTGGTTTTCCCAGGCAGGTCGAGCTGGCTTTGCTGGCCCCTTCCAGGACAGTTTCCTCTTCCTGTGGATTATTTCTGCCAGTTTCATCTAACCGTAAGTGTTATTTTTGCTCTTTTTGATTGGTTAGATGTTCTGGGTTTATTTTTAACAGTTCGTTTTTTCCTTCAGTATTATTTTCTTGTATTTCCCCCCCCCTTTTGTTTTTGTTTTTGTTGATTTTTATTGTTGGAGGTTATGCGGTCGTATGTCGCTCAACATTTCGGGAACGAAGCTGGTCTATGTGCCGCTTCCATTCCCTGCCATTGTCTACAGTCAGACGGTAGGACCGGGGGCCTGTTATTTGTGTGATTGTGGCTGGAAGCCACAGAGGGTCCCTGGTAAAATTCTTTGCGTAGACTACGTCACCAATTTCAAACATACGGAAATGGCTGAAGGAGTCGGGGGGGTTCTCAAAGCTGTAATTTGGATGTAACCTATCCAAATGTGATCTAAGTTTTCTCCCCATTAACAGTTCTGCCAGGCTTTTGTTAGTTACAGTGCTGGGGGTGATATGTTGGAGGGTGAGTAAACGGTCCAATTTATCCTGGACATCCCCTGGGTCCATTTTCTCCAAACCCTTCTTGGTAAACCTGACCATTTTCTCAGCCCTACCATTTGCCGCCAGGTGGGCTGGCACGGTTAGTGCATGTTGTATGCCTAAGGAGGCTAGGTATTGTTCAAATTGTATAGTGGTCAGTTGTGGCCCATTGTCGGACACAAGGACGTCCGGCAACCCATGGGTTGCGAATAGCTTGTTTAGCTTTTTTATAATGGCGTCGGTTGTTGTAGATGACATTACTGTGACTTCTAACCAATTCGAGTATGCATCTACAACAATCAAGAATGTATGCCCCCTGGTCGGACCTGCAAAGTCAATATGGATCCGAGACCAGGGGCCTCGTGGGGTCTCCCAGTCGCTTATAGGAGCTTGTGATGGTGATGACCTGGTTTTCTGGCATTTATTGCATGTGGCAACCCAGTACTCAATATCTCTGTCTAAACCAGGCCACCATACATAGCTCCTAGCCAGGCTTTTCATTTTCACAATGCCTGGGTGGCCTTCATGAAGCATACCCAACACTCTAGTTTGTAATTTGGAAGGAATTACCACCCAATCACCCCACAATAAACACCCCTTTTGTACTGACAGTTCAGTCTGTCTGGTCCGGAAAGGTTTAAAGTTTTCAGTATTTTGGTTTTCCGGCCAACCTTTACCTACCCAATTTAAAATGCGGGCAGTCACTGGGTCTTTAGCGGTTGCTCTGGTGACATCATGTGCAGATATTGGTAGCTCGGGGCAGGTTTCTATCTGCAGGGTGGTAATTGTTGGCGCCAGGTCTTCCTCCATCATTGGCAGCAGTGTTCGACTTAATGTGTCTGCATGGGAGATCTGTTTCCCGGGTCGATGTATCAAAGTGTAGGAGTACGCTGCTAGGAATTCTGACCATCTAGTCATTCGAGGAGAGAAAATGTTCGGTGTGGGTTTGTTTCCCGCCAAAATTCCTAGTAGTGGTTTATGGTCAGTTACGATTGAAAATGTTCTCCCAGAGAGGTATTCGTGAAAACGTTTAACTCTGGTGACAATTGCCAGGGCTTCTCTGTCTAGTTGACTATAGTTGCATTCTGCTTTTGAAAGTGTTTTCGAGTAAAAGGCGATGTGTGCCTCTCTCCCATCAGGCAATTGGTGGCTCAGGATGGCACCGACTTCAAACAGTGAGATGTCACAGGTGACCGTCAATGGAAGTGTGTTCCTAAACTGAATAAGAACGGTATCTGAGGTTAACAGATTTTTTATGCCTTGGAATGCTTTTTGTTCTCTATGCCCCCAAGTCCAACTAGTTTTCTTATCCAGTAAACGATGTAATGGTTCAGCTATCATTGCTTTGTGAGGGAGGAATACGTTATAGAAGTTTATTAGACCCCAAAATGCTTGTAACTCCATTTTGTTTTTTGGCGGTGGTGCGTCTCTAATAGCCTTGACTTTTTTTTCTGTAGGGTGTATACCCTCGCCATCAATTAAATATCCCCAAAATTCGACGCGATCAGTCATTAAACAGCATTTTTCTTTTTTGACTTTCAGGCCGGATTCTCTAAATTTTGTTAGCACTTCTTTCAGTCTTGTGTCTAATTGGGTCGTGTTTTTAGCCGAAATTAGGACGTCATCAAAATATGGAACGACCCCTTTAATTCCATTTAATAGGCATTCCATAAGGCTTTGGAAAACGCCTGGGGCAACGCTCACTCCAAATTGAAGTCTGTTACATTTGAATGCCCCTCTGTGAGTTACTATTGTCTGTGCCTCAGCCATTATTGGGTCTATTGGAAGCTGTTGATATGCCTGGGCTAAATCAAGCTTGGCAAAAAATTTTCCTCCCCCTAGCGAGTGCAGTAAATGTTGCACTATTGGCACAGGGTATGCGCTTTGCTGCAACGCATGGTTCAGGGTAGCCTTGTAGTCTCCGCAGATGCGTACCAACCCATCAGGTTTAACAGGTGTTACTATTGGTGTCTCCCATCTAGCATGGTCGATTGGTTCTATGACCCCTTGCTCAATTAATTTATTTAACTGTTCATCTATTTTGGCCTTTAAAGCAAAGGGGACTCGTCTGGCTTTTAATCTTTTAGTTGCTACTTGAGGGTCTAAACTAAAGGAAATTGGGGTCCCCCGGTACCTGCCTAAGGTGCCGTCGAAGACATCCTGGAACTTTTGTATCAGGCTCTCTTCCCAGTCGGTTGCGGCTACTTAGCTCACCCCGGTCATTCCGATGCCCAATGGTGTGAACCATTCGATGCCCAGGAGGCTGGGGCAGTCCCGGTCAACTATTGTTAGAGGCAGGACTTCAGCCGGCTGCTTGTATGTGACTCGAAAATGTCCTAGACCTACTACAGGGATTCGGTTTCCTTGGTAGTCTTTTAAAGTTAATTTTTGTTTCTGGAGTTCTTTTAATTTAAGTTTGGAACCAGCCGTCTGATTGTGTTCCAAGACACCATTGACAGGAAGAATCCTGAGTCGACTTCCATCTCGCAGGGGCTTCCTTCAATTTTTACAACAATTTTGACTTTTTTCCCACTTTCCGTCTGGGCGCTTCCAATAGTGACAGTTTGATGGGTCTTTGCTCGGTTGCCGGTTCGTTTGTTGCACTCCCATTTCTTTTCGGCTTGCTTTGCTTCAGCTGGTAGTGGGGAGTTACTGTGTCTGTTTGGGCTGTTTTTTTTTTTGATTCCTGCAAACTTTTTCGATGTGTCCCCTCTTCTTGCAAGCTCGGCAGATGGCATCAAGGAATCTGCAATCGGCTCGAGGGTGGTTTCTCCCGCAGCCAGCGCATTCCCGCCAATTTCTTTTTTCACACCTTTTTTTGTTGGCGTACAGGCGATGGACCTCATCATCCTCATCTTCCATTTCTGATGGACGGTTGAATTCTTTGTGATGAGTTGTGGTGGGAGCTTGCTTCTTTCCTCTGGATAGGGTCATCGCATCATTATTTGAGTTCATTTGCTTCATAGTGGCCGCTGAATTTTTCACGGCTTCTGCTGCTGTGGCTACTGCGATCGCTTCAGCCACTGTGATATTGGGTTTATTTAGTAGTTTACTTTGTAAGTTAGAGTCTCTCAGACCTAGGACAACTCGATCTCGCATGGCTTCATCTAAGTTCAGGAACTCACAAGCTCCCCCCAGTTGTCGGAGAGCTGCCATGAAGTCAGCGATGGTTTTGCCTTCCTTCTGATCCCTTTTGTAGAATTTGTGCCGCTTGATGAGATTTGACACTACCAGTGCATAGTGGGCCTTTAACATTCGGTGCAGTTCAGACCAGGTCATTTGTTTCACGTCTCTGGGCTTCGCCAATGCTTTGGCCATTTTAAATACAGTTGGTCCACAATGCGTTAGGAATACAGCCCTCTTCCACTGGTCTGAGATCTCTTCCATTTCATTGCTCTCTAAGAACATCAGGAAATGGTCTACCTATGACTCCCAATCCTCTTCGTTGGGATTGAAGGGTGCGGGCGGCGCGTTATTCCCAGCCATTACTTTAGTCTGGAATTCTTTCTGCCGCGTGCTTGGTCTCGCGTTTTGGACAATCCCACCCTCGTCACCAGTGTTCCGTCCAGAAAAACGCGAGGTAGACCGGGTTCCAACAAACAAAGTCTTTATTGAAGTAAGCAACAGTAACGGAACAGTTTGGCTGAAGCCACGGCAGCCTTTTTATACAGGCTTGCCTGCCGGCTTGTGGCCAATGGCAGCTATTTGCCTTTGCCGCCTTTCAGCGGCTCTTTTGGATTGGTCCCTAGTGAACCAATCCAATACTTAGTCTTTTAGCCAATCAGATTACATAGTTTGGAGTATACCATTTTATACAGAACAATTACCATCAGCCAATGATAGAAAATGTAGACTAAAATAATCTGCAGTGATTTTTCCAGTCTTAGTCTGTTTATTCATTAACCAGCAAGTTCTGTTAAGGAAATTAATCTGCTCAAAACATTAATAACAGCCTGAATGATAAAAGAAAAATAGGGATAAAATCAGAGGTGGTATTCGGCAGGTTCTGACCAGTTCTGGGGAACCAGTACTGGGAATTTTGAGTAGTTCAGAGAACTGGCAAATACCACCTCTGACTGCCCCCGCCCCCATCTATTGTCTGCCTCCCAAGTCCCAGCTGATTGGATGCGTCTTTTGTTGCCCTGCACAGGAGAACAGAGCTGAAAAGCAGGCTAGTGAGGTGGGGAGGGAATGGGGATTTTACAGTATCCTTCCCTTGCCACACCCACCAGGCCACACCATGCCCACCAAGCCATACCACACTCACCAAGCCATGCCCACAGAACCGGTAGTGAAAAGTTTTGAATTTTATCCCACCACTGGATAAAATAGTTGCATTCATCTTTGACAAAGTAGACCACAACCTACTTCTTGGTAAGTTAGAAAAAATGTGAGATAGACACAATGGTGATATTCTACCAGTTCGGTCTGGTTCAACTGAACCAGTAGCTCCGACAATCATCTATGAGCAAACCGGTTTGCTCTGACAATCAGCTGCTGGGCCCTCCCATCCACCCCAGCTCTATACTGACTTTATTTCCTGCTTTTCAACTTCAGCCACTTCACGCAGCACAGCGGATTGTCACATGTCAGCTTTTGAAGACACAGGGAAAGTTCAGGATTGCAGGTGAAAGTTACTAGCAAACCCTCTGTGCGCGCACAAAGGATGCGTGTGCAAAGTACGCTCACCAAGCCACATCCACAGAACTAGTGGCAAAAAAATTTGAAACCCACCACTGGATAGAAAGCATCACCACCAGTTGGATTTGTAAGTGGCTGACAAACTTACTCAGCAAGACATCCTTAATGTTATTATATCTACATGGGGGGAAGTAAGCCGTGAGATACCACAAGGTTCCATCTTAGGCCCAGTACTCTTCAATATCTTCATTAAAGGACTTAGATGAGGGAATAGAAGGAGAACTCATCAAATTTGCAAATGACTCTAAGCTGGCAGAAATAGCCAACCCTCCAGAAGACAAACTTAGGATCCAAAAAGATCTTGACAGACTTGAACAATGGGCCCCATCTGACAACTTGAAATTTAATGTGGAGAAAAGCATGTTTTTACACCTAGACAGGAAATAAACCAAAGATACAAGCACAGATTATGCTAAACCTGACTCAAAAACAGTAATGGTGACAAAGATCTTGGAGTCCCTAGTGGACAATCACTTAAACATGAGCCAACAGTATGCAACAATAGACAAAATAGCTAATACAATCCTTGGTTGTATAAACAGAGGCATAGAATCAAAATCACATGAAGTATTAGTACTGCTTTATGAATCCTTAGTAAGATCACACCTGAAATACTGGATCCAGTTTTGGTCACTACATTACAAAAAAAATGTTGAGACTTTGGAAAAAGTGCAAAGAACTAAGATGATTAAAAGTTTGGAGACAAAAACCTTTGAAGAACAGTTGCAGAAATTGGCTGTGGCTCGTCTAAAGAAAAGAAGGACTAGAGGTGACATGATAGCACTATTCCAATATTTGACAGACTGCCACAAAGAGGAAGGGGTCAACTTATTTTCCAAAGCATGAGAAGATAGGACAAAAAAGAAAAAAACAATGGATGGAAACTAATCAAGGAGAGAAACAGCCTGGAATTAAGGAGATACTTCCTAATAGTGAGAAAAGCTTGCTTACTTACCATGAACACAACTTTCACAATATCATATCAACTTGAGAATTCTTTTCTGATCAGAATGATTTGTTATTTCTGGGAATAAAATTAATCAGTCATTCTAATGAATTGGATATTACAACAACCATAACTGCTTATCATTTATAGTGAAGAAAAAAAAATTATAAGATCAATTATCAGTTAAAAATTGTCTGAATAAGTGATGATGTGGCTGTGGGGTTTTTTTTTCTTTTTTAAACTAGCAAGCTATCCAAATATATAAATAAATATCACATGGGCCATCACTTTAAATTAATAATGCAATAATTTTAAATGTAATCTAATACATCAGTTTATGTAAACCCTCCCAAAAGAGAAAGTGAAATAGGAAAAAAAATCTAGAAAATGTTAACTTAGACCAGATCACTTCAAAGTATTTTTAATTGAAAAAGTGCCAAATGAAATGTTTACAGAGAACACATGTCAGCTATTCACTGCTGCAAATGAGAGGTGGATTTATCACCCCAGTATTGTACAATGGCTATGTTAGCTACATGCTGTTTCAAAGCGTTCTTAATTTTCAATATGAGGGAAGGAAAAACCCTCATTTTATTAGATTAATTTATTGTATTTTTATCCCACCTTTATTATTTTATAACTAACTCAAGGTGGTGAACATACATAATACTCTTTCCTCCACATATTTCCCCATAACAACAACCCTGTGAGGTAGGTTGGGCTGAGAGAGAGAGAGAGTGATTGGCCCAAAGTTACCCAGCCAACTTTTATGATTAAGGCAGGACGAGAATTCACAGTCTCCTGATTTCTAGCCTAGAGCCTTCATCACTAAACCAAACTCTCTCTTTCATATACTAATAATTAAGACCCAGATAAAAATATACATCTTTTTCAAAACTAATTGTTGGAATGTACTGACAATTCCATGAATTTCAAATAAAAAATGATGACTAAGTACAAGGTTTGTCACTCAGTAATCTACTTCCAAATTATTCACCGAACAAGCCTATAGCCAGTCTTTTTAAACATTTGCTTAGGTGTTCAAAAAAATTTCAAAATAGATATTTTTGTGCTTTCAATTACTTTTTACTACTGAATAGAATACAAAAATTTAGTGTGACATTCTAAAGCTCATAAATAAAATTGCTATTTACTTTCATATGTTTCTGGAGAAAAATAAATTATGCCCTAAGTCAGGGGTATCAAACTCGTGTTGTCAAGGCATCATCATGTGACGTATTGTGACTTTTTCCTCCTTCGGTAAACCAGGCATGTGTGTGGCCAGTGCCTGGTCCATCCAGGTTTGCCGAGTTTGACAGCCCTGCCCTAGGTACATTGATTTAAAAAAAAAAATATCTAATTTAATTACGAAGGTGGAGTTTCAGCAGTGGCATATGCACCAAGACCAAAATGCTGAGCTAATAAATATTTGGGATGAATAAATTTCCCACAAGCATTCTGAAGTAGAGTAGGCACAGCTTTTATTTTTAAAAGTGACCACAAAGGAAACAAGTTGATCCAAAGTGACATATTTGAGAGGCTCAATTTGCCTGAAATATACAAATTGCAGCCACAAATAAATTAGACATCTGCTCAAGCACAGTCTCTCAGACATTCTTTCTACCAAGGCACAGAAATTAGAGTTAGTGTAAAATGTGGAGATTTGGGGGGGGGGGGGGGAGTGGAACTTTGAGGTCCCTTCCAACTCTGTAACTGGTGCTATAAGAGGCAAACTCTCTGATTTACCAGATTGGGTTGACTTCTGTGATGGAAGGATGAGAAGTACAGTATCTGATGAAGAACTAGGTCAGAGATTGGGGACAGGAATTCTGGTTTTTACCATCCATTCATTTACCAAGATACTGATCTCTCTGCTGCATCAGCAGTGGTATTAAAACAAAACACAAGAATAACTATCATAGTATTCTTTTCCAAGATAGCTGACAACAATCCAGATATTTTGTACATTTGCTTAGTTAGAAATCACCCTGTTATGATCCAAGGGCAACATGAGCATTACACCAAGAGTAGGGTGTTGTTGTTTTTGTTTTTTTTCTAAATGCAATGTGAGCTATTCTAAGTTAGGACTTTCAGTCTTGCAGGATGCAGGCATCATAACCTTGATTTATTGGTGATTATTTCAGGGGTAAAAAAAGTTTATCAAGCAATTGCTGCCTCAGCATAGTTTTTAAAAAGTAGCCTCTTTGCTCGGCTTCATCCCTGCATCTGAAGATAATGATGTATGACCAGAAAGCAGACTTCACAGTAACACCCCCACCCTAATGACAGAGAAGAGCAAGAGAGGGCAGAAAGAGTCCACCCTAAGAGGCTGTTAGAATGAGAGGAGCAGTGATAGCTGATGAGATGTGTCATAACATCTGCAAAGGGAGCAGATGGAAAACATCTGCTTTTCACCAGATCTTTGCCTTTAAAAAAAAAAAAAACTGAGAGGGGAGAGAAAGAAAATAAAGCAAGTTTGGAGTAAACTTTTCTGGATTGACTGCCAGCATATGACCCACAGTGGGGACTTTTTCTGCTTGAATTTATGATCTTATGTCTCATCATGTCATGACATCATCTGATATGATGAATTTTAAGCAAAATGCATTTGCATCTCCTTGGAAGCCAGAAGAAGACACTCCTCCTGCAGTGGGTCACTCCCCAGACTGTCTCCCTTTCTTATACATTTCTGTGACTTACTCAGCACATCTGCCATATATAAGGCCAGCGGAAGCTGCTGCCTCTTTCCTTCCCAGGCTCAACTCGATCTAAAAAAAGGATTCTTTCTTTCTCTTTGTAACATTGGCCATTGTGTCTTCATGCCCCACCCTGAATCTGCAAAACAGACCAACTGTATTTGGGATTATAAAAATGATTTATGTTGTTTTTCTCTTGGCAGTAAAATACAAACCTTCTGAGACTGGGTGGGAATCTGAAACACCACTGCTTCATCACTTACTAAATAACTTGGCATCTGAAGGGAGATAGAATGAAGCATTTGATGCAATCCTTAGTTAAGACAGAGATCATGCAGCTCAAAAGGGATTCTAGAGTGTTCCCTCTAGAGGAATAAGTGGCTCTAAAATAACAAGTTTTGGGGTGACTTCCATTTGACAAATAAACCTGGAGAGAATGATAAAGTCTGTTTCACACAAGAGATGCTTGTAGGAGATGACCAGGTTGAGCCCAAGGGTGCGGTCAAACATATTGCACAAGAACATATAGGTAGTATGTAATGAACTTGAAGTGCTTTGAACTAAACTCCTGTTCCTTGTTACTTGTGCCTGACAATACATTTTTCTCTTTTCATGGCTACAATTCAGTGGTGGGATTCAGCCAGCTCACACCAGTTTGGGAGAACCGGTTG
>BLBF01000033.1:233363-247498 GCA_015471245.1 Laticauda colubrina
CCCACCACTGCTACAATTGCACAAATACATAATACAATCTACAAACCAGTCCTGCTCTAGATAATTAACATCCAGTATTCAAATATTTTAAGTAAATTCATCAGCTGGAGAATAATGCCAAGTTTTCTTGGATCAGATTGACATTTGGATCCTTTGTAGTTTTAATTCAAATCTAAGGTTTTGGGCAGGAAACAGTCATGTTAGCAACATAGGAGCCTGATATCTGACAAGAAAGTTACCAAGAGTTTCTCATCAGCTTTTGATAATATCAATTATAATACTCCTATTTGACATATGACTAGTTTCAGCATCATTCAGTGACGATTCTGACCTTATTTTGGCTGAACATTGATTACAAGAAAAACTAAGAGATTATCTGACCTGTAGGAGGTTATCTTATTACTTTTTCTTATCTACTACTGTCATTGAGGTAGGAATACTTAGGATTGTGTATCATCTTGTGTTTTGTCTTTCTTTGTCAACTGATATGTCTTTATCGACTGATGTGTCTCTATGAAAGTCTCCAGCAGTTCTGTGGGCACAGGGAGGGAGTGGATATCAACAAAAATGTTGAGTACTTCACTTCTCAGACATTATGATGGTCATAGACTATCTAATCAAGAGGGACTAGAAGGTCAGACTGTGAGACAGTGAACAAAGAAAATTGTGGAGGACAGCTTACTTAAGTATAGTTGTTGTTTCTCTTGGTCGCTGGTTTTTTGAAATCCAACAGCATCCTTCCCCAACCGTGGACACGCTCAAAATATTGAGAATTTCAACTCCCAGAATTCCTCAGACAGAATGGTTATTGCTGGAAATATCTCTTCCCTTTCCTCTTTCTACCTAGAACTTTTATAACAAAGGGCAACCCACAGTGTGCAGTCACTGAAGTTCAAAATTGAACATTGGCACTATGGAACTAAGTTAAAATGTGGTTTGTTTGATTTTGGATTAACATGGTGCACAAACACAGTTTACTATGGTTTATATAACCATGAGTATGATTTAATGTGATAACTGAACACATAAATTCTGGTTAGGCAATGAACCATGGTTAAGCCAGCTTGAATTTAGTACAATGGACAAATTAGACAAACTGGGTTTATGTAAACATTGGCTGTCTTGCTAGAGAAACCAATTATGGGGGGGATGATTCTAAATGGATGTCCAACTGTTTTGTTCATAAGCAGCCAGCAATATTAAAAATCAGCACGATTTCCTCATTCTAAATCCAAGTAAAGCAAATAGGGATAAGTGCAGTTACCAAGGAAAGGTTCCATTCTCAAGCATGCATAAAATTGCAAAGGGATCCAGTGTGTAAAATGCATAGCATCAGATGAAGAGTGGGGGGAATTCCTTAATGATAGGAAAGCTTTATAGCACTTGGATTATCATGTGTAGCATGGAGCTATTTGAATAGGAAAAGTTGGTGTACATTTTTTGGTTGTTAAAAAAATTGATTTCCTATACTATGTAAGTAGTTTAATAATTTTAAAAAAATGTTTCATTTCAGAACATTTTCAAGTCAGCTGAAGGCATTCTAAATATACCATGAAAAATAACTGAGCCTCCACGTGGAATAGTTTTTTTTTTTAATTTTGTTAATAGAATAACAAATTCCAAGTTTATTTATTTATTTGGAAATTTATATTGCTGCCTACTTGCACACAGTGACTCAAGGCAGCATACAAGAAATAAAAACAAAATATAAAAGAAATAATAATAATAATAAAATAATAACCCTCCACCACACATTCATACTAGCCAGTTAATGGGCTCCCATTCTGGTTCCCCAGGCCCACTGGCAGAACTACGTCTTAAGGGCCTTTCAAAAGAAATGGGGACCAGTCTAGTTTCCAAAAGGATGATATTCCAGAGGGAGGGACCCACCACAGAGAAGGCCCTTCTTCTGGGTCCTGCCAGATGTCTCCTTAGGAGACAAGACCTGCAACATTCCTTTCCTCCCTGTTCTAGTGGGTCTGGTAGATGTGACCAGCAAAAGACAGTCCCTCAGATAACATGGTCTACACTGAGGTCTACACAAAACCATGTGGCATGCTGCAGTTTGCACCAACTAGAGCTTCTGGATGCTTCCAAGGGCAACCTCAAATGGAGTGTGTTGCAATAATCAAGATGGGAGGTACTAGGGCATGAGTGACCATGAGTAAGGATTGTTGGTCCAGAAAAGGGCATTCTATGAGAATCTCTACATCTTGGAGACTCTGGATTTAAAAAATCACATCCCTCACTCAGAAACTCAGAACAATGGCAGTTCCCATTTTAAGCTCACAATAATCTTCTGGTAGAAGAGGTCAGTTTTTATGGAAGTCTAGTTATTGCACCTGACATATTCATTGAAGGCAGGGAGATCATGAAAATCAACCTCCAGATTTATAGTTCTGAGGATTAGCTAAACAATGAAGGTATTTCACAAAGGAACTTGCTCCCTACTAATATCAGCAACCTATTATATCCAAAACTCTGTGCAGATTTAGGCAAAGTAGGCAAAAGATTCCTAGGAACAAATACGAAGATCTCACTGCATATGCTATTTATTTTACACAGTTCCTATGCTACATATAACTACTGTTGTATGTAGTATCAAATATAAAGGGAATTAGCATTGTAACTATTCTGTGATAAGCTTCACATAGATTCGCAAGAGTTAGGCATTATATTCTATATGGCTGACTGGTAAAGGTAAAGGAATCCCTGTGGATTTTACTCCACTAGTCATTGCCAACTACAAAGAAATCATTCTAGGTTTGGAACGTAAGGAAACTAGCATAGGAATATTGGGCATATGTCAAGCACGGTAGCTTCAGATAGCACAGTAGAATAGGACCTGTGCCTGAGAAATTGGAAAATTATTAATAGACCAAATGGACAATACAGATAACCCTCAATTTACAACCACAATTGGGACTGAAACTTCCATTGAAAAGTAAGATAGTTAAGTGAGTTGTGCATTGATTTTATGACCTTTTTTGCCATGGTTATTAAAGAAAAGCACTACAATTATTAAGTGAATCCAGCTTTCCCCATTGACTTTGGTTGTTGGAAGCCAGCTGGGAAGATCACTAATGGCAATCACATGATCCCAGTATGTTACAACCATCATAATTCATGCTGGTTGCCAAGTGCCCACATTTAGATCACCTGACCAGGAGGTGCTAGAATAGTCAGTCATAAGTGTAAGAATCAGCTGTAAGTCACTTTTTTTAGAACCGTTGTAACTTCAAACAGTTGCTAAACTAAAGTTATAAGTTGAGGATTTCCTGTATTCTATATTTGATTGGTCAATGCTGTGAATTGGTATAAAAAAAAATCATAAAGTCAGTGATGAAGTTAAGTTTGAAGCTTCACTTAACCATGGTGCAACTGTGCATCTGTCACTGTTTCCTAGAATTGTCATGAAGATGACAATGGCCTTATGTGTATCATCCAGTGTAGAAGTAAGCAACTGCCATATATGGGCACAAAGTCTTTATTGACTCTTGAAAACATGAACCATCAAAAACTGATGAAAAAGACCACTAATTTTTTGACACAAGGATTTTTTGTATACATTTCAAATAAAAATAATGCACCTTAATGTTTAAAAAAAATTCCAGAATTTCAAGCATATCAAATGGAAGGGGAGAGCCCACAATTCTGTCTTATTCCTCCACTCCACCCCTTCTGTTTGAGGCTGAAAATATGTGTTAAAAATCCTCTCCTCCTATTCTGCAGAAAAAGAAAATAAAAATGTAATAATATAAATGTTGATTCTAAAAAGCTTTCCATGCGGCCATAATCCAACACAGATTTCTCCAGAAAAGCAGCCTATCAGGCAGTCTGCAGGGAATTGAATTGGCTTCTACACTTTTCTGTTGCACAGCCTCATTTTCACCATCTCCTGGGGAGGAAAACAATCATCAGTTCATGCACTGGTTCATGACCTCCAGGATTTTCAAGATATTATTAAATTTTTGCAGATGAATTGCATCTATCACAGGGAACTTCTGGCTGAGTGTTTGACCCAAATATAGCATTCTAACTAAAGACACAAAGGGCTCTTTTTTCCCTGAAATTCTGGCTCATTTCCACTTCACTCCCAGGTCAATAAACATAGTGAATATATAAACACAAGAGTTGCTGGACTGGGTTTCCACAACAACAAGATAAAGGGGGAAACAGAAGTAAAAAAAAAAAAAGTTCCTACTCTCATTTCAGAGAAAAAAGTTTATGCAACCTCAACGCATCAGTGCTGTTGTTGTTGCCTTACAAATTAGCTCCACAATATAAATTAGCCACAGCTCAAACAACTAATACTTCTTCAGTTACATTACTCTGGCTTCTAGAGTTGCAAAGGCAGTACAATAAATCCTGTGTCAAGTTCACCAAATTCTCTACATTCCAGGATTTCCCAGTCTGTATCAAATATCTCTCTCGCTTGCTCGCTCTTTTTCTTTCTCTCCAATGTTTCTCAACCTTCGCAGCTTGAAGATGTGTGGACTTCAACTCTAGAATTCCCCAAACAACATTCTGAGAGTTGAAGTCCATACATCTTCAAGTTTCCAAATTTGAGAAACACTGATCAAGCAACATTTCCAAAAAATGAACAGTAAGATCTATGATACATATCATAGGTTCTTCCGCTAGTGTTTTTTGTTTGTTTGTTTCTGCCTCTTCCTTCAGTTTGTGGATGGAATGCAGTATTGGAATCAAACTAAATGGGCATAATCATTTTTATGTTGCTCAACTATCACAGTAGACTTTTCGCAAACTTTTTATCTTGGCCAGGCTGGTAAGAACTCATTATTAAGAAAAAGCTTGAATCATAATCTCCACTCATAACCTCAACTCAGTAATGAACTTACCTCATGCATGATTGCAGCAGGAGTCATAACATCACATCATACTAAGCCATAATGTAGTTTATGTTTTGATTGTGTATAACGTATGAATCCATCATTGTGCTTTTAAATAATAGTTTATGACTTAAATGAAAGAGGTTATACAACATGTTAGTAAACTATCTGGTTATTTAACAGAATATATAGTTCCTATCTACAATGTTTATGGAAATTTGTAGGGAAAAAAATAAGGTTTTTCTGTTTGTTATATAGTAACTTAGAATAATTATTTCTGGAGGAAATTCTTTGTCCGTATCAATATTTTGAACCAGCTGGGTTAAATATCAGTATGAATAGAAAGTTATCTATTTATGTGAGTGTATAGGGAATTTTCTAAATGTTGCAAAAGAAACATTGTAGGAGAAGACCAGACTGAGCCCAAAGGTGGTGTCAAATGCATCATTAGTCTGGAGTCCCTACACCCTTAAAAAACACCGTAGTTCAGCCCCCTTGAAATCCATTGACTCTTACCTCAGTGACTGTTAGTAGATGAGGCTCTTGTGTGTAGGCTGCATGGAATAATTTTGTCATATTTTTAAACTC
Source organism: Laticauda colubrina (assembly GCA_015471245.1). Classification (NCBI taxonomy): domain Eukaryota; kingdom Metazoa; phylum Chordata; class Lepidosauria; order Squamata; family Elapidae; genus Laticauda; species Laticauda colubrina. The sequence continues at coordinate 238,805 of BLBF01000033.1, forward strand.
TATCCTGACACCTGAACTGTGGGGCTTTTATATATACATCATGACATTTTGTGTATTTCTTTGTGCGTGCATACATACATTATAGGTTTCCTTTTCTCATTTTATTAAACAGGTTTTGTATATTATTCTGATTTTCTTTATTTGGGGGGGATGTTGGTTTTTGTTTTTGGTACCTTTGAATCGGTGCTTACTCTTGGCCACTGTCTGGGCCAAAGCCTGCAGTTTTCTTAGCAAGATTTTGGAAGTGACTTGCAATTGCTTTCTTCCTTAGGGCAAAGAGAGATAGAGAGTGACTGGTCCAAGGTCACCCAACCAATTTGATACCTGAAGTGGAAGTAGAATTCACAGTCTCCTGGTTTCTAACCTGTTGCCTTAACCAATACACTAAACTGGTTCTTTGCCCATATTATGGCAATCATTTAAAAAGAATAAAGAGAAAATCATGATTTGCTCAATAGATGATTGGCTGTGAATGTTGATTTGGTACACACTTTTGCTATTACTATTTAATACAGGAAACTTTAATGCCAATATATTTTAGGGTCTGCTAGAAGAGGAACTTAACAGTTGTGCTATCTTATTTAGTTCTTTGATTAGGATTAGGAATGCAGTGTCAATCATATATGTCTACTGAAGATTTTAAAAAAATTTAACAAAAATATACAGTAATATCAACTGTTTTAGTTCATTCATTTCTGGAAAAAGATTCAGGATCATGAGATGAGGGATAATCATAGGATGATCCTGAAATTGCAGATACTGTAAATATTCTTTCAGAGAAAGAAATCCAAAACAAAACTTTAGGCTAAATATTTTTTAATAAGATCAGGTTGGGTAAGGAGACTTAGACTACATTTGTTTGCTTCCACAAAAAAGTAAATCACTGAACATTAATTTGCTGTATAGTTTCATTAGCCGGAATGCTTAAATCAACATGACAATCAGAGATGCATATATATCAGTCAGAAAGTCTGAAGTTAAGCACACTAAAGCATTTATCCAAATATTAGGCATATCATTAATATTAAATGTTTTAGCTTAATAACATAACATAAATTTAAATTTAAAGTGACCTTTTTTCTTACATTAGAAAATTGTTTTAAAAGCTTGGTACTAAGATTATGAATGATTAATTATATATGAATGTATATAATGACCATAACTGTCTTCCATCTCTGTCAGTATGGTACATATTAGTTATGTCTAATTTGGCATTACAAAATGATACATGATCTGGTCTCTAAGATTACCTTCAGACTGCAAATTATTGAAAACAACATTTTCCCCTGCCTTTTCCTCCTCCTTCTTCTTCTTCACCAGTTATACTTCAATCCCCTATTGAGACTCAGAATCCCTTCACAATGTTTCAGATCAAGATTATATATTTATTAAATTTATATGTCACCCATCTTGCTATCCAGCCTTGTGTAAAGACTGAAGTAGAAATACATATTTTTTTGTCTATGAATACTACAATCTGCATAAGATTGCAAGGAATGTTGCAAAGCAAATTTTTCCCCATTACTTAAAGCCCATGTCACACTGAACCAACGGATGCAAAGAGGATGTAAAACGGACAAAAAACCTTGCCATCCGTTCGAAAACGCGATGTACTCACTGCCTCTGTTGGGCTTCCTCTCTATCCGTCCAGCATCCGTTTATGGACGTTTCATCCGCTCCAAAAGTTTTGGGCTGCCTAAAATTTTTGCGCGGAAAATGTATCCAGTTCATCCGTTCTGCATCCGCTACACATCCGCTACGCATCTGTTACGCATCTGCTATATCCGCTAGGCATCCGCTACGCATCCGTGCAACTCCATCCACCCGGACATGGGGAGGAAGCGGAACGGACGCATAACGGATGCAGAATGGATGCAGAACGGATGCAGAACGGAAACAAAGCGTTTAAAATGGAACAAACGTTCACAGAGGGGACCTATCTCGGATATTAAGGATGTCTACAGGATGCCTAGAGGATGCCTAGAGGATGCCTAGCGGAAAACCTATACTGCCTATAAAAAGGGGGAGCAACTCACCTGCAACTCACTTTCAGAACAGCAGCCCAGCGGTGCAGACCTCTGCAGACTTCGTCTGTCTCTTCCTCTTCCACAGCATCCAGTCATGTCCATCGTGGATTGTAACAAAGTCCTTTCGGCAGCCACCATCGTTCTGCAACAGTGCGAAGCCATCTGCAGACTCTGTGAATACTACTGCGAGAAGAAAAGGAGCCACCCAAAAAGAGTCTGGGTCCGAAGATGGTTTGCCAGAGGAGCAGAGGACGGACTGTACAACAAGCTGATGGTGGAGCTCAGGAGCGAATACACTCGGGCGTTCAGAACTTCATGAGGATGCCTCTAGCCATGTTTGACGAAGTTGTGCAGCGCCTGACACCCAGGTTGACCAAGGCAAACACCAGCTTCTGGCCCAGCCTGGAACCTGGGCTCAAGGTGGCACTCACTCTGCGCCACCTGGCCTCAGGGACCTCCTACAGGAGCATGCAGTACGGCTGGAGGGTGCCATCCAACACCATCAGCATTGTGGTCAGAAGTGGTGCAGGCCATCATCGAAGAATACAAGGAGGAACTCCTCCACTACCCCTCCACTGAAGAAGGATGGAAGAAAGTTGCAGAGCAGTGGTATCAGAAGTGGAACTTACCACACACCGTTGGAGCCATAGATGGCAAGCACGTGGCCTACAAATCTCCAGCCAACTTGGGGTCCACTTATTTCAACTCCAAGGGCTTCTTCAGCATCATCCTATTCGCCATGGTCGATGCTGACTACAAGTTCATGTACATCGATGCTTCAGGCAATGGCTCCTCTTCAGATGCCCAGGTATACAATGCCAGTCACCTCAAGGAGGAGCTGGAACGCAACCTCATTGTGGGCTTCCCAGATCCAGAACCCCTGCCCAACGACACACAAGATGTGCCCTACTTCATCATGGGGGATGACGACTTCTCCCTCACAACCGACCTCATGAAGCCCTACACCTCCAGACTCCTCACCCGTGAAGAGAGGATCTTCAACTACAGGCTGTCCAGGGCAAGACGGGTGGTGGAGAATGCCTTTGGCATCCTGGACAACAGGTTCCAGGTACTTCTCTCCATCATGCAGCATTGCTCAGAGACCGTGAGGAGGATCATGGAAGCTTGCTGCATCCTGCACAATCTCATGCGCACCCGCTACCCAGTCTTGCAGAACAGGCTCGTGGACCTCCAACAAGCCAATGGGGACATGGAGCCTGGGGAATGGAGGCAAGGGTGAAACCTGATCGACACTGAGGATGTGCAAGGCCCCAACAGAGCCTCACATGAAGCGAAGAAGCAGCGCAACCTCCTGAGACACAGGTGCAACTCCCCAGCTGGAGCAGTGGAGTGGCAAGACAGGATGATAGATGCTTAATGGATGCTTCCTTCAGCCTGCCTCATCACACGGATGAGATTGGGCCATGTATGTTTGGTTGGCCTACAATTAACAGGACGTTTAATAAAGAGTTGTGTTTATGTTGACATATGTGGATAATTATTACATCATTATTGAGAAGAAAGGACCGTAGGTGTGGCACCTGGGAGGGTGGACCATACAGTCCCACTATGCTTGCACTGGAGGTTTATCTATCCCACTGCTATCCTAACCCATCCCATAGCTATTACCCATCCCACAGGTATCCTTACCCATTCCAAAGCTATCCTTACCCATCCCACAAGCATGCAAAGGCTTAAACCATTTCTAAAAGTTTCCAGCAAGACTTTATTAAAAAAAAGAAATGAAGCAAGTGTGTGAATCAAAAATAGACTTTATTAACAACAAGCTATAAGACAAAAATGTGTCTCTGGCACTCCTCTGGGTCGCTCAGACTCAGGGGTGAAGGGTCCAGGTGCTGTGGAGGTGGCTGGTGCTGGAGTGCTTGTCATCAGCTCCTCCAGAAGCAGAAGCAGCAGAAGCACCAGCCCCAGAAGAGCCAGCCCGTGCTGCAGAAGCCCCAGCAGAACCAGAGTGAGGGCCAGGGGGCGGGATGGTAGCCCTCTCCCTCTTGCCAGATGGCAGCAGATGGCTGAGGCTTGCTGTGCTTCCGCATGGTTGTGGGGTTGCTGGCTGGCAGGGAGGCTGGCAGGAGCCAAGGCTGGCAGGGAGGCTGGCACCAAGGCAGGCAGGAAGGCTGGCACCAAGGCTGGCAGGAAGGCTGGCAGGGAGGCAGGCACCAAGGCTGGAAGGAAGGCTGGCAGGCAGGCTGGCAGGCAGGCACCAAGGCTGGCAGGCAGACATGAACCAAGGCTGGCAGGAAGGCTGGCAGGCAGACATGAACCAAGGCTGGCAGGAAGGCAGGCAGAAAGGCTGGCAGGCAGACCGGCTGGCAGCAAGGCTTGCAGGCAGGCTGGCAGGGAGGCTGGCAGAAAGGCTGGCAGAAAGGCTGGTAGCAAGGCTGGCAGTAAGGCTGGCAGGCAGACATGCAGGCAGGGCAGGCAAGGCAGTCGATGTGTCTGGCAGCAGGTCTTTCCTCTGAATGGCGACCTGCTTCCGAGCTGCTTCCGTTATATCCGCGGGGCTGACGCAATGCATCCTGCCCGCATGCGCAGTGAACGCCAGGCATTCATTAAGCTTCTGCTGTGCATCCGCTAGGCTTCCGCTCTGCATCCGCTTCATCCGTTCGGCATCCGCTCTGCATCCGCTCTTTCCGTTCTGCGTCCGCTTCACTGAAGCCCCCCGGAAGCCCTGCAGATGTGCCACCCACTCCCGTCCGCTCCCATCCGCTTCCATCCTCTAGGCTTCCATTCCGCATCCGCTTTGCATCTGCCCTGCGTCCTCCCCACATCCGTGTTATCCGCTCCGTTTATGCAAATTTTTGCCCCTTTTGAGAGCAGATAACAATGGATGGAACATTTTGCTCGTCCGCTGTGTCCTTTTTGCATCCGTTGGCCAGTGTGACATGGGCTTAAGAATAAGAGTTTTCCTCCATTAATGTTGGCTCTGAAAATTCACAAAATAAAATCTATATATCTTAATTTAAAAGCAGCAGTGTGTCATTATTTTTATTGCCACAAAAATTATTTCTTATTGTTAAAACTCTTTCCATCTTTAACCAAATAAATTACATCACTCTCCCCCTCTCCCTCTCCCCCCCCCTCGCTCCCTTTTTTATAAGTATCATTTTAAATGCTTGAACAATTACAAGCAAAGCCTCTGGATTTCGACTTCAAGGATTCTGACCAGCTGTCAGCAAGGAATATTTGCCAAGGGAAGAGCTGCCCATTTCCTTTTGGAAATATCAGTGAAATTCAATAGGATTCTGCAGTTGAACAAGAATGAGTTATGCAGTGCTTCACTGCGGTACTGTATATCTGACTCAGCTTAATGGAAAGACAAGTATATTTAGATGAGTCTCCAGGTTTTCAACAGAGTCCTTGCTCTTCAATCAAAAAATGACAACATTGCTTTCAGGTTAAAATATTCCAAGAAGAAAAAGATTTTGGTGTTCCATGTTGATGGAGCTCTTGTTCTTGCTTCCCTGCCTGCCTTTACAATTAAAAACCAAATGGCAATCATATCAAAGTAATATGCACGACTAAATACAAGAAATAAATTAATAATGAATTATAACCTAGCAATTATTATAATCCTTTGTTATCCAGTTAGATGAAGGCCAGATTGGATTGTAGAATGAGCATAAAAAGGACCTGTCTCATATTTTTTTTCTTTTTGGAAGAAGGCTGGTGATAACAAAACTGGCTTTCAGAGGAACTGCATCTATTCTTTAACTATATTTCCCTTTGTCACATTTCTTTTCTAAAATATCAATACAGGTAGTCCTCAATTTACAATAGTTTATTTAGTGACCGTTCAAAGTTACAACAGCACTGAAAAAGAGACTTATGACCATTTTTTACACTTATGACTGTTTCAGTATCTCCATGATCATGTGATTTACATTTGAATGCTTGACAAATAGTTCGTATTTATGATCATTGTAGTATCCCAGGCTCACGTGATTACTTTTTGTGAGTTTCTGGAAAACAAAGTCAATGAGAAAGCCAGATTCCATTAACAGTGGTGTTACTATTTAACATCTGCAGTGATTCATTTAACAAATGTGGGAAAAATTCACTTAACAAATTCTCACTTAGCAGCATAAATTTTGGGCTGAATTATGTTTGTAAGTTGAGAAATAACTGTGCACTGTTACATGAAGAATATAATCAGATCTTTGAGAATAATCAAAATGGTGAGGGAAACATGTTTATAGAAGAGCATTAAATCTTGAATCCGTAATGTCATCAGTTTTGACAGACTATATCAAGGGACTAATGAACAATTAGACAAGAATGAAGGAACATTGTTTTTATGTGTGACAAGTACAGTTCTGGGGAAGGAAGGAAACTCTACAGAAAATAATCTTGTTTTATCCTATGGAGGAATATTTAAAAATATAAAACATGAGATTTTCAAGAGCCTCGTAAAGCACCAGTTCCCATTTTTAATCCATTTCTTTCTGCCCTATTCAGCACCTTGTAATTGCCCTCCACTGGAATCTCATGGGTTCGAAGCAAGATAAAGGCTCTGAGTTTCCTTTTAAGAGTACATCTAACTTTTATTTGATTTTGTGTTTTTTCTTTCTTCTATTCCATTTCCCTCTGGATCCTTGTTGAAAAGATTACAAGCCTAAACACAAAAGCTGTCATGTTTTGTATTATATTGAAAGTCACTACGGTGCCTTATTAAGTAAGAGTTGCAATATAAATGTTTAAACAAACACATTAAATTTTGTGGGCTGTCAACCAAACACAAGTCATCTACTATTCAGGTTCTTGGTCTGGTTGTGAATTAATGTTGCAAAGTGGTGTTGACATATTTGGTGATGAAGGACAATGGGGGAAACTCTGAATTTGCTCCAAACATTTGGGGTAGGAAAAATTACCAAGTAACTTGATTGCTTTTTTGCATTTTAGGATAGGTGATCCCACTTTTCCAATCAGTTGTAAAATATACATGCTCACCCCCTCTCTTAAGCAATTTGTAAGCCTTGTATGAACAAGCCTATATTGCTAAGAGGTGAAATATCACAGATGAGAAAGCAAATACCTGCCTATGATCTGCTTCTGTGAATTACTTACATAGTATGAACCGCCCTACTAAGGCGCCAAGATATTACAATTAAAATTAGATAGAAAGCCTTAGTATAACATGATTAATCCTTAGAATCAGCTGCCAAAGGAGAAAATGAATTAGCTTTTACAATAAACCTGGTTATTCTTTGAAAAGGCAAATGATTCTATTTCAGATAAGCTTCTTGAGTTTACCCATAATTTTAATGCTCATATTAATCAAAGAAACAATAAAGATAAGCAAAAGATTGGTTTGCATGATGCATATCATCATTCTTACCCCATTCAAAGATTTAATATTATGTTGAATACGTCACAATTTAAAGGAAAATGTAAATTCCTTGTGCGAATGAAATGAATACATTTGATACTCAGATGGTAGATGAGATGTTTAGGAAAAAGTTAATAACAGAAAAATATATTGTTCTAACCAAAAGTTTATTTTCTTCAGTTGAAAATTTATTCCTGACTGCTTAAAGCAATAATAATCATATTGTCATGGAGCACTAATCTTATCAATGATAGCATTGCTTTGATTATCCAAAGATGCAATTTTGGTTGTGCTACAAAAAATACAAGGCATGGTTAGGGTAAGATTAGTTAGCATCATGTCAAGTTAAGAGGCTTTCTGCCTGCAGCAAGCTCATCAAAAAGAACAGGGATGGTGGGAAAGGAGAAAGAACAAAAGAAGCTTGGAGGCATCAGTGTCAATGCCAACCAGCCTTGGAGCGCCAACCAAATACAGCATTGCAAATTCAAATCCATTCATTTCATGCAATCTGGCACCAAGAAAATGCATTGGCATTGGGCAACTGGAACCAGAGAGGTCTCGGTCCCGCTCTTTAGCAGTGACTGGCCCCTAGCCAGTCTTTATCTGCCATTTCAGCTGAAAAGAAAGCAGAACTTGGCTTTGTGTATTTTCAGATCTAATTCTTCCTTTAAATTACTGTCTACTGTAATTTCTAATCACTGTAAAGTTACTGCGAACCCAGAGAAGTACTCATTTGGAGATGAGGATTGTTGTATGAATTACAAACAGCAGTAGTACTGATTGGAATATGCAGAATTGAAGATTGGAAGCACTGATAGTGAAAGTGGTTCTTCCTTTCATGTTTCACTATCAGATAGGAGTTGTCTGCTGTGTCTGTTCCATTCCCTTGGTTTGGGGCCAAGGAAGCAGACAACTTCACCCTCTGTATGGAAGGAGTGTTTTACATCTTTTTCTATAACTCCTAAAACAGGAAGGGCAAATCAATTAAATATTGTATACTAATGAGGTGGAATGGTTAAAATGATGGGACTGAGAGCTGGAAAAGCCAAACTCAAGTCTACTCTCTGCTGTGTTCATTCTCTTCCAGTTCAATTGACATCCTACATAGGATTGTAAAGAGTCTCTCTCTGAGGTAGATATGCACTTAGTTGAGTTGGGAGATTATAGCATGAATTAATGAATGAATGGATGAATGAATGAAAAGGTGTCTATAAATTGGCTAGATAGATGGACAGATGGATAGATAGAAAGATAGATAGAAAGAAAGAAAGAAAGATAGATAGATAGATAGATAGATAGATAGATAGATAGATAGATAGA
>BLBF01000033.1:260478-303703 GCA_015471245.1 Laticauda colubrina
TTGCACCTTCTGCATTTAATCATGCCGGCCACATGACCATGAAGATGTCTTCGGACAGTGCTGGATCTTCGGCTTTCTAACAGAAATGAGCACCGCCCCCTAGAGCTAGAAATGACTGGCAAGTTTGTGCGAGGGGAACCTTTACCTTTACCTTTACTATGTATACTTATTCTATTTGCAGTTTGGAACATTATCAACCAACTTTTTGCAACATCTTAAAAGGGCAACATGTTTTTAATAGCAAAACTTTTAGGAATTATAGCCCATTTTATCATACCTTCTTATGGTTGGTTTTGGTCACTTTGAGTTTTAAATCCTTACATCATTTTCTATTGCAATTCTTTAAAACAGTTGTTTGAAAAGTGCAGTGATGACGTAGGGAACATACTAGGATCATTCCTGCTTCTCTGAAAGCAATAAAAATTTAAAAATTCAATATGTAGTGCAGCTCCATTCATTTAATTGACATTTGTTTCCTCTATAGAATATGATGTTCTTACACAAGCAATGTGACTCTGCCAGCCTAACTTTATGAATGCTTTTTTTTGTCCCACTTTTTCTCTTGAGAACATGAAACAGGAAATATGAACAGGAACAGGAAATATGTGGTTTGAGATGAAAGAGAATGGATGAGCTACAGTGGGCTTTGAAATCAAATGAGGACTCGAATATGGGATTTTCCAAGCTAGGTTTATCACTTTGGACCACTATGCTTCACTGGCCTTATCTAATAATCTAGCATCTTGCAAGGAAATCTAATCCCTGAAATCATTGCAGAGAACTAGGCTCTTTTCCATATTTAATATTGCCCTCCTAAGCAGCCCCTCTGTACTCTTCCTGTAAGCTCATCCACATAGGGGTATCCACCCCTTTTTTATAAGTATATACATATACTTATAAAATCTTGCTTAGGATTTGATGTCAAGAAATCATGTTCATTATAATGTCCCCATCTTGTGTATTCTTGAGTTCCAAATTTAATCACTGCACCTACCCTGGGGATCAGCATATCCTAAGAAAGTTATCTGACCCTGACTTTTATTTTCATATGACATTAAAAGTTGGTCTCAAAGTTGCTTTTTTTTTCTTCAAAAGGCAACTGGACTGTTTTTACCTCGAGGAAGAAGAAAATATTTTCATTCTCATCCAAAAGCTTCATTGGTTCTGATGACAGGGCTTCTTGATGAAGCTTCATGGATGAGAAGCTAAATGTTTTCTTCTTCCTCAAGGAAAAAACAAACCAGTTGCTTTTTGAAGAAAAAAGCACCTTTGAGGCAACTATGACCTTGATGACTGATAATCTCCACAGACATTAAAAGCTTGGCTTTTCTCTGGCCCTGTGACAGGAAGCCTACTGGGGGTGGGGATGTAATGTGGATATGTGAAATGTCTAATGTGCTCAGTTTCTCTTGTCTTTATTGGTATTTTTAACTTGCTATTTTTCATCCAAAGACAAATATCATGAGGGTAGTCATACAAATGAAATGAAATAATGAAACAAAACAAAACGGAACAAATGAATGAATGAACTTAGATGCTGAAGCAGTCTGCCACCCTTATATAAACTAGTGTGTTTGCAATTGTAGTAAAACTAGTGTGTGATGATTCCCCTGAGAATTTGAATCTCACACACTAGGAACCAAAAGGATAGTAATGAATTACTTACTTTCTATGAATTAAAATATTCTTTCTGCACAAGCAAGTTTCCTGATACAGATTTCTGTTAAAAAGAGGAAAGAAAAAAAAGAACCCACATACCAATCTCATTATAACCAACCCAGAATAGTGGGAAGGATCAAAAAGAAAAAAAATTGATTATATTGGTATATACTCAAACATTGAAAATACATTTTATCTGCCTCCTTGTAAGACTTTAATCCACCTTCTGACCAAGGAAAACTTTTTTAGCTTCAAAGATGAAATCATATCGATGTTCCATACAGCGATTTCGATAGAAACTCTAAAAATGTATCAAGAGTATGTGAGCAATCATGAATTAAACAGAAATTTTTATCTTAGATTTTTTTTTAAAAAAAACCTACACTTTCAGTCAGAGTCCTCAAAAATCATTGTCTCAGCACTTTTGCTTAACAGTTAATGACCATTTTTAGTGTAATCATAGGTGCACTTACCTTTGAAAAAACTATGGTCCTCAGGGAAATTTCCTTCTGTAAGTGTGTGATAGGATCAATATAGTACATTGTTGTATTGCAAACTGTCCTGCGAAAATTTGGTTTTGAAATACAAATAGAATAGAATTCTTTTATTGTCTAAGTGTGATTGGACACACAAGGTATTTGTCTTGGTGCAAATGCTCTCAGTATACATAAAAGAAAAGATACATTCATCAAGAGTTAAGAATCATCACTTAATAATAGTCATAGGGTACAATAAACAATCAAATCATACTAGGAAACAGTCAGTATAAATCGTAAGGACACAAGTGACAAAGTTACAGTCATACAATCACAAGTGGGAAGGGAAGGGTGATAAGGAGTGATGAGAAGATTAACACTAAGAGTAGTGCAGACTTTGCAAATAGTTGTCAGTGTTGAGGGGATTATTTGTTTAGAAGAGTGATGGCATTCTGAAAAAACTGTCCTTATGTCTAGTTGTTTTTGTGTTCTTAGCATTGTTTTGAGGAAAGAGTTGAAACAGTTTATGTCTGGGATGTGAGGTGTCTGTAAATATTTTCACAGCCCTCTTTTTGACTTGTGCAGTATACAGGTCCTCGATTGAAGGCAAGTTGGTAGTAATTGTTTTTTCTGTAGTCCTAATTATCCTCTGAAGTCTGTGTCTCTTCCATTCGGTTGCAGAACCAAACCAGGAAATGCATTATAAATATTTTTTTAAAGCAGGCAATGGATGGATTTTTGTGATTGCCTTGTTATAAGGGGATTCAGGTGCATATTAGGTTGAGGACATTAAAAGCGGGGACTCTCAGCCTTAGTAATTGTTCTCAAATAGACAAGTTGACTTTCCCTACTTTAATATTGCAAACTCCTCCCAATTCATTTTACAAACATATATATCTGGAAGATCCCAGTGTCAACTTCCGAAATGGCGTCAGTCGAAGCCATGCTTATCTGTGCTCTGTTTCTTAGTTGTCACAGGTGGGGAGTGGAAAGTGGGCCAGCAAGAAGAGAGATGAGGGATGAAACACAGAGGGGTTTGAGGAATAGGGTGTATTGCCTAGCTGAACATAATAGTGACCAGTTCCAGCACAGAGAGAAAGGTCATAATGCCGAACAGCTGCTGATATCAAGGGAGACATTGCTAGTGATTAACTTATGTAACCAAGAACATCTGGAAGGGATGGGGAGTGGCAAGCTTTGTTATGTCACTGAAGGATGGAAATCCTGTAGAGCTATGGTAGCTTCTCTTCACTAAGTGCAGTGCCAAGCCTATGTACTCAATAAAGGGTCTTTTGATTCTACCTGGTATATAAGAGTTCTGATTGAATTGGAAACATTGCTTGGAACAGTGACACCCAAGTTCGGAAAGCCTAATCTAAATGCTTCTGTTAAAATAGCATGCATAATTTATTTCTAAAATTCATTTGCCTAATTGTTGATATCATTTTTTTTAATGGATGGATTGCTTTTAAGAGATCGCATAGACAGATAGATAGATGATAGACAGATAGATATATGAATGATAGATGATAGATAGATGTCCTATGGATGCCTATCTTCTATCATTCATCAATGTCTTATTTCCCAACCAATTACCAACGTGATAGGTCATTCCATTACTTGCTGGAAGAGAAAGGTTTGCCCACCAACTATCAGAAGTAATAGGGACTCTTCTCTCAAACTGATACTCTTGATCTCAATTATGAGTGGACTGGAAATCTGATTGCCTCATGCTTTTCTAGGACATTGTATGGAACATTTTGTTACAATGAATAGATGAGCTCTTTTAGGACTTCCGGTTTTGAGTTTCTTTGGTGAAGACCAAAACCTCGTCTCTCCGAGGCTTCAATCTGTGCTTGCCACTGGAGTGTGCTGAGCCGGCTGGTTTCGGGGCTAAGCCACCCCGTAGAGGTGGTGAAGAATGGGGAGACTGCCTGCAGGGTTGAGGAGAGCCGCATCTCTCCTTCCCAGCTGGCCATTACTCCCTTTTCCGAAGGCGTTTGCAGCGGTGGTCAGAAATGGTCACCACAAAGAAGGACTCGACCGGGAAAGAATGTGCAGGAGGAAGATAAGAAGAGAAAGTTTGGTTGACCAGGTCAAGCAGCAAAAGCAACAAATAAGGTACCCTGGAATTTAAACTTAACAACGTTGTTCCCAAAGAAGATCTTGAAGCTGTGAAGGAGAGAGAGAAGGGAAAGGATTAGGTTTTTTCTTCCCTTCCTTATTCTAACAACTAAGAGACTTAAGCAAGAAATTGAAAAAAAAAAAATCCACTTTGACATTAATAGGCACCTAAGCTTGAAATAAAAGTCAAAGGGATAATAAAGATTTCTGGACATTTAAAAGTTTTTAAAATGATATCACTCTTTGAAGAACTGAAAATGGAACTTAAAAAATGGAAAGAAGATGCTCAAGAAGGGAGAAGTTCTTCTGGCTTCATGTTTCAATTTTTAGAAATGGAGATCTGGAACTATGAGAAGCAACAAGAAACGCGTGCAGAACAAGAAGACTGGGACAAAGAAGAAGCCATCTTTAATGATCAAATAATTTTAAGTGGGGGGGAGAAAAGGGGGGAAAGAGAGTGAAAGGTTTAAGACAAGAAAAGACAACCAAAAAGAAGGACAATTTGAAAGATAAGTATAATATTAGAAAGCAACAGAAGAGGGGATTACAGATGAGAGAATTAGAAGTAGAGAGACGAGGGGCAAAAAGGGGAGGGAGAAGAAGAGGGGCAGGAAAGCAAGGAAAAGAAGTTGTAAAAGACAGAAACAAGAAATGGAGATACAGGGAAAAGATATAAGGATTCTAACCATAAGCTTGTTTAGAGATAATGGGTGAAAATTTAATTGTAAAAGGGATTCTGTAATGGTACATAAGATAGCATTGTTATATAACAATAGAAATAATTTTAGAAAATATGATGATGGATAAAATATTTATTGTAATGTAGTGGGATGTTTGTTAATAAATAAATGAATTAAAATGATTGAGAGAATTAAAAGGGAATATTTTTAATTATTAGTAATGATTTATAAAAATATAAGTAAGAAATATAGGAAACAAAGAATTAATCATGGAAAGTTTATAAGTGTTCCCAAAGAAGTATGATATTCAATTGAAAAGAAATGTTAAAGATGTTAAGATTTTAATGCATATTAATGATAGAATTGAATTGGAATGGAATGTGTGTTTATTTACATTTGTATATAATTTTTTATTTTTAAGAATACAGTGTCTATTTTAAGAATGTACCAAGCAGAATCCAGTTGGAAGTTATGTATTATATTGAATGCTATAATCTCAAAGCTATACATTGAAGCTTAAATAAGAGTTTGAATGGACAAAATTAAAGGATATAAAGGTGTCATAATCTAATTGGTAACTACAGGGGAAAATGTTTAATGAGAAAAGATAATATCAAATTGTAACAGGACAGACAAAAGTATAAATATAATGATTTGAATTGAGATGAGATAATCAAAACAAAATTGAGAAAATTAAAAGAGGGGAAAAACTATGTAGAAAATATAAAATGGTAATAAGATATGGAATAGAATATAAAAATGAGCATAAAATTGAGTTTTGTGTCTGTATGAAGAAGTGATAACCTGGAACCCTGCTATTTTCAAAAAATATGTTTTATTTATATTTTGTTTTTTGTGAAAACTCAAATAAAATTTTCAAAAAAAAATAGATGAGCTCTTCTTGAATAGAGGCCAGTTTGCACAAGTTGTTTGCATAAAAACTGATCCTGTTACAAAGAAAAAAATATTATCCTAACAAGTAGTTACAATATCAAAATAATACTAATACAATGGTATGCTCCAAAATTACCACAGGAAGATGTTATTTTCCACACCCTTATTATTCCAGCTCAAGGTGTACACACCTCTGCCAATCCAAACAGCCTACTCTTGAAACTTCTAATCAAAGAGATCAGAAATTAAGAAGTTTCTTTCTTTGAAACATGATTTATGGGGAAGCCATATTGAATGAGTTAATATTTGCAAGGATAATTCTTCTTTCAGCCTAGGATTTCCAGTGAAGATATTAACTTGTCTTCCATGGAAATTAAACTGGTATAAAGTAGTCCTACATTTAATATGAAACATATTCTTCTTGGATTGATGGGTAATAACAGCTTTTCTCCAACTGTAGAAAAATCCCCAACCACCTCAGGAAAGGTAAGGGACAAGTCAAACTCATCTCGCCTTGTGTCAGAAATGCAGAAAAGTGGGAATTTAATAATTTAAATTTAAATAGATTAAAAATTTTAATACAACATAAATTTATACAGTTCTACCCAATGCTGGGCCACATTGATGGTAAGGATATTTCAAACCAGCAAGTCATTCTATATGCATCAGTCCCAGGGGGCCCTGTAAAAGATGGATAGTTGCTTGAATAGTGCCATATTTGCACTACATATCCTTGTCCTCTGTGGTCTTTAGTTCTAGGCAAAACACTGTGCAGTCTGTTTAAACATCTCCAAATTGTCCATTCCTCCTCTGAGCCTCTAGGCAACTCCTCAATCGGTTCTATCCAATTATGAAGATGTTTAACTAGAAGTTTCTATCTTTGTAATTGTTCTTTTTGAACATCTCCTTATCTTTGAGGTGTTTTGTGGTGTAACCATCTCAAGTTCCTTCTTGATTTCAATCTTTTTGTCGGGGGTACTTGGCCAATAATTGGTTTGCTGGATGATATAATACCTTTCCATAATCCATGTTTTGTGACTTATATAGGAAGCCAGCTTGTTGAAGAATAGTGCCTGGTAGGGCCATTTTGCCAAGATATATAGTTCGTCAATTGGGGAGGAATGCAGGGATCCAGTAATGATACGGCATGTATCCTAAATATCCTATCCACCTGTGTAAGGTGTGCAAACTGGCCCCAAACAGGGCAGGTGTATTCTTCCACCAAGTAACACAATACAAGGGTGGCCATTCAAAGAGTAATGGTGTAGGTACCCCAAAGAGTTCCAGCTAGCTTTCTGAGATTATTACAGGTAGATATATTGTTACAAATTTCAACAATGTCTTTAAAGGTTAATGTTTGGTCCAATGTAACACCAAGGTAATGCGGCTTTTTGTAATGTGCCACTCCATCCCAGATAATATCGAGCCTCCGTCTGGCCTGCCTGTTTTGGGGGATGGAATGCACAGTCATTTCTTGTTTTTTGGTAGTTAGGTTTTAGCCCATTCTCATTGTAGTATTCTGACATATTCTTAAGAGCCAGAAGTTAGTTCCCTGAGCAGTAGGTGCCAAATCATCAGCACAGATGAAAGACAATGTATCAGGACCAATAGGTTGATCACTGGTGTGTATATTGAATAACATAGGGCAAGAACGTTCCTCTGTGGAAGGCCATGTTACTAGGCTCTCCACCAGTTCTTTTTTCCCTAGAAGGTAATGAAAAATAATTAATATACTTAATCAGAGCAAGATCATGGGCGATGTTATATAATTCCAAGAGAAACTGTCTGTGATCATGTCATAGGCCCCAGATAAATCCACAAAAGAAGCTCCCATGATTAGACCTAACTGAAAGCCATCCTCTTGTGTGCTGGATGAGTTTAAATATGTGGCCTGTGAGGAAACCAGCTTATTGAGGAATAAGAGTTGGTTCAATGACAGAAAATATTTAATAGAACTCTCTCATAGTTTGAAGGAATGGCAAAGGAGGGAAATTGGACAAAAAAAATCTTTGGGTCGTTCAGTTCTTTTCTGGGTTTCAGAAGTGCAATAAGCTGGGCTTCCCTCCAAATATTCAGAATATAATTTGAGGCCACACATACTTTAAAAAGTGATAACCACCATTGCTTGGCAAAATATTTATTTGTTCAATATGAATATCATTTAATCCCACAGCTTTATCATTCTTCATATCATGAATTGCTGTTTCTAGTTCTTCTCTATCAGAGTGAGGTAATACTAGCCTCCTCTTCCACTGCCCTTAGGAACCTGTCACATCAAACTGACAAGTCAGGCTACTAAAGGCTATAGTTGAAAATTTTAGTTATGATTTTTATTTTCTCAACATTTCCCATTATGAATATTGTAGATTTTCAAACTTAGAAAGCTCAGACACGCTAACATTATTGCTTTAAGTTAATTCATTGCAATTGCATCAAACGCATATTGCTGTTTTTGAAACTATCAGCTTCAACTTTCACAGGGATCTTTAAAGTATCTTTAAGGAAAAAAAAAAAACCTTGAGTCTTAAAATGCTGCCAAATCTTAAAGCCATATATTAGCTTTAGTATGAAGGAAAATGGCAATTCATGATAGATACATAAAGTTTCCTAGTTCATAGCAAGAAAGTTGGCTCTCCACTTCAATTTACAACTCACCATCCTTTCTTTTCAACTAATCTGACAGCGTTTCAATGAAACGGCCTTAGCCACAGCTTAAGTTTGACAACACAACATAAAACCAGAGAGTAGTATCACTGGCCATCCGGTATGGCCCATCATCAAGATCATTACTATGATATTTCACTTAAATATTTTTTGTTGTTAAAAAAATGGACTGTGTATTAAATTATTGTTGTCGACTCCTCCCTTAGAGTCTTTAATTTTTATGAGTGCACCTGCCAGTATTGAGATAATAACCATGTAGCAATGCATGTCAGCAATTTTGAAAACTTCCCACACAAAAGAGAACTTGCCATATGGCAAAGCCAAAGATGTAGGGAGGACAAAGAACTTAGAATAGAGCTAGAAAGGGAGTGATCAGCGTGGCTGGTAACTTCAAGAGAAAAGCTAGACTCCAACCAGTTTTTAAAGGACAAACATAGATGCTTCATGGACACGCTGGGAAGGCATAAATTAACTTTAGAATATGGGGATATAATCAGAAGAAATTTTCCTTCAGAAGAAACCTGAAAGGCCTGAAGACTTATTGAGGAAACTGGCTTAAATAAGGGCCCAAGAGGGAAAGAGATGCTACATTGTGAATGCTTGGGTACCAGTCAAAAATGCTTTTATTTGCCTTGGCAGGACATAGAAGAATAACAACAACAATGCAGTGTGTTATTATTGAGTGTTTATTGTTGGTTTTATTGCAATTTTCAATTCGCAACTGTTGTAATTGACATATTTTAATCTGTTGCAAGTTAATTTGGGAGATATAGTTTGGTGCATAGTGATTAGGGCAGCAGGTTGGACACTGGGAGAATAAGTTCTAGTCCACTTTAGGCACAAAGCAGCTGGGTGACCTTGGACCAGTCACACTTTCTCAGCACTCGGAAGAAGGAGACAAAAGCAAACCACTTCTGACATCTTGCCAAGAAAACTACAGGAATTTTACCAGACAGTTGCCAGGAGTCAACACAGAACTTGAAGGTGCACAAAGTAAATCTGGAGATCCATTTGATTAAAAGTGGAGTATATACATTTATAAAAGGGTCAAATGGAAGTAACCTGAATATTTGGACTCAATATGTATTACTGTATAAGTAAAAATGAAAAAAGTATGCAGAAAAACCTTTTGAGTTGTTATTCTATAGCAACACCACTTTACATCAATTAGAAGAGAATAGAATTCTTCATTGGATAAGTGTGATTGGACACATAAGGAATTATTGGCTTTATAATGTACAAAGGCTATCCCAGGCCTTCAAAGTGGTTGTGGAATGCTAAATAATCAATTTCTTTACTGCTGTTTTATATAATCGCTGCAATTTTTTTAGTCCTTACAATAAACACCAAAAGCCGAGAATGTGAATGAGTGGCGTGGAAGAATAATAATGAAGATAACAGAACTGAAAATAAATGGAAATTCAATTCCCAATGAAAAAGTAGTATTAACTATATATCAGGCACGAGTGGATTGTACTAAGACATCTCCATTATATTAAATTTGTATTTCATTCCACTGTGGATGCTCACGTATTTCAATTGTCATTAATTTCTACACTGTAGAAATTATTTTATGAAATATTAAGCCTCATTTATAAACAAGAAAGTAAATTCTGTAAATGAAGAACAACAGAAAAACACTCTTTAATTGCCCAGATTTGACCAAAGCTGGTATGGTGTAGTGACTAGAGTGTTACAATTCAAGATGCTATCAACTTTTCAAATGCCTTCAGATAGAAGGCAAGTTTTCCAGTCCCTGGAAGGTGGTGCAAGTGTTTTACATAAACAAAATCTGCACTTAAAATAGCTTTTTTGCCACCTTGGTGCAGATACCAATCAGTTAAATTTAAAAGTGCAGAAGGCAGAAGCAGCATGGGAATCACAACAACATTGGCTCAAATCCAGGAACATTTTATTTCTCTGGAATGGAAACAACTCATCCACTCTGAACATAAACTGCAGGTGGTAATTGTACATTCTCTCTCTTTAAAAAAGAAAAGCAAGTGTTTAATTCCATAAATTCCTGTCATAAGAAACCATCTTTTAAAAAAATGTCCAACAAGCCTTTTTTTTCCTTTCGCTTTTTCTTTTTAAACAAAGCATCAATGTTAAAATGGGTTCACCAGCTTCTACCACATTGTCGTCTGTGTATACCATGCAAAATGCTACATCTGCTTAACACATTTTACACATTAGCATTACAAAAGATTCAAAGGTTCATTGGTTGATTGATATTTTTTAGACATGGATTGTGACACATTTCATTCCTCCCCATCCCTGGGAACTTATAAAAATAATTTAGTTCAAATGGACTAAATATGGGATTGCATTCTAGCTTTGTACTTCAGTCAATTCCATAAGCAAGCCAAGCCATTGGCTGCGAAGACCAGCTTGTGTGGTTCTTATAGTCGTAAGGTCATAGGGTTAGAAGTACCTCGGGATTTGTAAGAAGTCCAGCCTCCAAGCAGCAATAAGGAGTCTCTAGACTTCAATGATCCACCATACTCAATGCTCATCCAGTGTCCTCTTACAGATCTCTTTAAAGGAGAATATTTTGTTCCTGACATCAGATGGTTCCTCTCTGTTATTAGTTCCATTTAAATCAGCAGATCTGCAGCAACTAAGAATTAGTTCTGGCTGAGCTCTAAGAGTAACCTACAGCTGAAGAACATCGTTTCAGTCTGGGCCAATTTCACATGGATTTAGTCCTTTGTCCTTGGCTTCTTTGTACATCCTTTGGAAGTCTTTGAAACGTGGGGCGCAGCCTAACCTGACCTCCCCAAAGTGCATACTGCCTGTGAAGAGGAAGTCTCCCTCTCCTGGTTTTACCCCACATTGAAGCAGAGTCTTGATCTGTCCTTGCCACCGACCGTTCTCCTCAGCAGAGTTGAAGATCCTTGTTTTCTGCCGGTAGATTCTGTTGATGTTTATACTGATAACAGAATCTTGCTGATCCTCCTCATTGATTACACTTTGGATAGTACCTCTGACAACTAGGAAGAAACACAAGCAAAAAAAACCAAAAACCAATTAGATACAGAGCTACCCTGATATCTACTTTTATGTGAGCATTTATCATTGTCTTTAACATATATGGAATTTTGGTTAACAAAATATTTACTCAGTGGGATCCTGGAAATAGAATAGTATGATCAGATGTTAAGATTCCTATCCCAAAATAAGCAAATTCTGTTGTGTTCTTAAAATTAAATTCTTACACCTTTTATGCATTAAATTATACATTACTGCATTGAAACCTTAAGTTCTGTACATATAATTCTAAGTTTATGCACATATAGTAATATTTTGAAAGGTTTTGTTCCCTGTTTCAGGTACCTAAAACACATCCAGGAAAAGCAATTTTATAGTTTTATATGAGTACCTCTTCAGCTTCAGCACATTGTTTGTTATTAGTGACGCCCCAAACTACAAAGTATTTAAATTAAAATGAAAAACAAACATGATGCAAAGTTGGATTAAGAAGTCAGTTTTAAATCAATTTTTCAAAACTAAACAAAAACTAGTAATGTTGCCAAAAATATTGCATTCTGAATATATTAATTCCTAACTCTCATAATCTACAGCCTGGGGAAGATCTATCTTATAGTAATGCACCGAACCAAAGTTTAACTAGCTTCATACGTAAATATCATTAGATATTTCAGAGAATGTTAAAAAGTTAATAATTAGTGCTGATTTGTAACCTGATGTCCAGATCACAATTTTTCAAATGTAATATTCCTATAGCAGCCTTCCTCAATGTCTTTAACTCTAGGTGTCCTGGGTTACTACTCCCCCAATTCAACCAGATTGAGAACAAATGTGAGACATCAGTTTGGGAAGCAAGGGACACAATGGCTCAACAGTTAAAGACACTGAGCTTGTCAGCTGGAAGGCTGACAGAGATCCGAGCACTGTGTGACAGGGTGAGCTTCTGTTACTTGTCCCAGCTCCTGCCCACCTAGCAGTTCAAAAACATGCAAATGCAAGTATGTAAATACCACTTTGAGGGGAAGGTAACAGTGTTCTATGTGCCAGATGACCATAAACATCTTGGACAACACTGGCTCCCTCTGCTAAGAACAAAGAGGAGCACCACTTCCTAGAGTCAAAAACAACCAAACAGGGAAAGTTTTACTTTTACCAGTTTGGGAAATGTTCTGCTATGGCTATCTAATAAAACTTAATATCGATGCATGGTATGCATCAATCTTCCAATGTAAGTCAAATTATCTTTTCAGTGGAAAAGCCAGAAAAATATTGGGAAATTTGGCTCTTTTTTAGGAATTGTCAATTGTTAAATCATCAAAAAAGAAATATACCATAAATATATCATACCCTTCTTCATTTTTTTTCTAACCAGGTATGTTGAACTACAATTCTGACAAAAGCTGGAAATTTTGGGAAGTACTAGTCCAACAGATCTGAAGGGCTCACAATTGAGAAAGGCTATGATCCATGTTTAATCTACTAAGGCCTACTGCAATCATCTTGGGGTTTAGAGCCACGTCAGTTCTTGATTTCAGTTGTGTCTAAAACAACATTCAATCTATCCACTACAAAAGATCACAAAATAGGGAAACGAGTATTTTCTTCATTAAATGTTCAATCTATGCACTGCAAACATTGACAAAATACAGAAACAAATATTTTCTTCATTTGCATAAAGTTAAGAGTTCATCTATGAAACTAGCATGAAGAAAGGAGCAGTGTTTAGCTTTTGGGAAGTTTCAGAATACAATTGTATTCATGTGTAAAGGAACCTAAAAAACCGAACCAAACCAAAATACCTGGAAGGGGCAAAACACCTGGAGAAGACCAGTTTGCCTATTAAACAGGATAAGTCTCACTATTAAAATAAATAAATGCCTTCAACCAAACTCACCCTAGAAATTTAAATCACATTCTATTAATGGCCAGAAACATTTACATCGAATTCTTTGGCATTCTGCCCTGAAGAAATACACACAGCAAGCTACCACCTGTCTAGGCAATATTTTCCATCAAGACGGAGCAAGAGCAATCCCACCACAATGTCTGGGTGTTGCATCCTCCTCCCTGTTCAGAATATGCCCCTATTATATCCACAATACTAATAGACTGTATTTATATCTGCAGCACATGTCCAAGACCAGACATGCCCAGCTGTTTCATTACAACATTTACTTTGGATTCCAAGCGTGGGAAAATTTCTTTAATGCTATTTCACTACCATAAAGAGGAAAACAGTTACCCCACTGATCATACTAAGGAAAACCAATTGTCTCTTTGGGGGCAGACATAACAGAAAAAGGGATACCTTTTGCTGGCAAGATCACTGTGTTTATGTCTATTTGAAATCTGAGCATTTCAGGCAGGCAATCTTTGCAGGCAAAATGTACTTGGAGAAAAAAAAATACGTAATTCTACTGGATCTCTGCTAAGCATACTGATAAAGTCTAACCATATTGTAGCACTTTCTATTCAGAGAGTCTACAGAAGATTTCTATTGGATATCTACGTGTCAAACTATTTTTCCTAATGACTCAGAGAAGGTTATCTGAATTGATTCTGTTTTGCTTTCAGGTTTTATAAAGCCCTTCTCCCCAGATGATATTTTTAAAAAGTAACCCTTAATGAAAAAGTAGTCAGAGTTTTGGGTCAGTGTAAAAAGAAAATATTTTCTATTTCCGAAAAAGTTTCATTTACCGATATTTTATTTCATTCTGTACATTTTGAGAAAGTCCTTCCTTTCTTATAGGTCAGGAGTCCGGTAAAATAAAAGACCCTGTTGTAGTTATTTCCTACAGAACCAAGTATAAACTTCATCTTTAAAAGCAACAACTTCCACAGAAACAGGGATTTAGTTTTTATCAAGGGTCTATTTAGAAACATCAAGGAGGATAATTCCTATTACTCGTTCCTAAAAACCTTTGAACTTCCACCACTATTACCACAGCCCGTCTCTTTCTTTGTCCATGGTAGAAAAGAACTAGCCAAACACAATGATTTAATTGAAGCTCTTCAGAGCTAAAACCCCATAAAGGCTTTTCCTCCCTTGTCCCCTTTGTACTTCTTGGATTCACTTTGTTTACTCCAAAATGAGCAGAAAAGGGCTCCCTTGTTGGTTACAATCTGGGGCTTTCAGTTTGTTCACTGTTTGGTGAAGTTTCTGTAGGCCAAATCCAGCAGATTATCACAAGGGAAGAATGGGATTTTACAGAGCAACGGTGAACTCAGCAGTTATCCAGAAATCAAGGAAACTTACCAAAGTCACTGGAGCAGACAGCCAAGAGAACTTCCGTGTCACTGCAAGGTCGGCAGGGGGCTGAGAATGAAACAAAAAAGGGCATTTTAGCATCTCAAGAAGGATAAAAGTTCTACCCAGGAACATCTTAAAGGTCAACCTTAATGCACCATTCAATTCAATCAACAAATATGTAGTCTACTTCTTCAGAGTAATATTTTCTATGAAAATGTCCATATTCTGGACATTTCATGTAATGTCATATCCAGAATATGACATTTTCTCTTGCAACAATCCTTTAACATTTATCTATATGCTACATAGAATCATATCTTCTGGCAGAATAGTTCCCTTAAATTGTCAGATGTTAACTTTTAAAATGTGATTCCTCAAGATTTGGCAACCAAAAATTCCTGCAGATTACATATACATTCACAATTCAACATCTTTGATTCTAGGAATGTATTCCAATTATCAGAAATTTCAATAGGAAAAATTATTCCTCATAATCCCAACAAAACTGGTTCATCCATTTAAAATAGGAGCATAAATAAAGATGCAGCTGATAGCCATGCCTTAAGATGTAGTTGAGCCTAGAGGAGACGACAGAGAGGAAGTTTTTAAAAAGAGAGAGAGTCATCTAGGAAAGAGACAGCAGCTGTTTTGTGCCCTTACACAGTAGCCTTTATTCATCAGCAGTTGCACCACAAGGTTGTGGGACAAAGCCAGAGGCAGTCTACACCTGCATCCCTGGTTTGTGAAGCTAGGCAGAGGTCTGAAGGTCACACTATATATTAAAATACCATGTGTAGCTCCATGCTTTTCACTTGGACTTTGTCTTAAGCTACAAAGTAAAGACTGTAGACCTGATACAGCTCAGTACCACCGCATATCGGGACAGGGGGGTTAACCTCTCTTGCTTGGGCCACAGTTTCTCTGTGAACACTGCCTCTTCCTTCAGCATAGTAATTAGTGACTGAAACTAAAGAACCCATTCATGCTTACTTTCTGGCTTAAAAAAGACCAGTCAGCATACATTTTATGCATTTCAAGCCTCTGAATCCTCTTCCCTTGTTGTGCTGCTTAAAGACTGTTGGCCTAGAAATCAGGAGACTGTGAGTTCTAGTCCTGTTTTAGTCATGGAAGTTGGCTGGGTGACTTTCAGTTAGTCTTTCTTTCTTAGGCCAACTTACATCAGAGTTATTATTATGGGGACAAGAGGAAAGAATATGAGATATATTTCCTGCCTTGACTTACTTATATGTATAAAAAATAAAAGATGGGATATTTAATTTATTTTTGTTTGCTTATTTAGCATATGGCATATGGTGGGATAAAAATAAGTAAATAAACTCTGAGTTGTTACTGATTTCTCCTCATTTTTCTTCTTTAGGAAATCAACTTTGGCTCTCAATTTATCATACTCTATATTAAATGATCTTGTGACCACTTTCTCCATTTTCTTTTGGGAGATTTGGGGTGAGAATAGAAATACAGTATATTTTGTGAGAGTTTAACATTTTTTCCTTCTGTTTGTCCCATTTGTAATGTAACCGTCAAACGTGAATAACCAGATCCACATGTATAGATGTTGTGATTCGCTGGCAGCTGGTGCGGACGGCAGAGATATTGGACAGTGAGGATGAAATGAACCAGTCAGGGAGTCTGGTGAGGACCTGACGAGGGTCCTGCATCCGATGCAGGGATGGGGCCAGGACCATCTGAGAATGAGATGCTGCCTTCAGAGCTTTTGGAGTCTGGCAGCAGAGAAGCAGAGGGCCCCAGGGAGCCTCTTCCCAGTGCGCATGTGCGCAGAGCTGCTAGAAATCAAGAGCAGCTGAGGCAGAAGGGGCAACTCAGGAGTAAGGCTGGAAAGTGACTGCCCTTCCCATAAGGGATAAAAGTCAGTCCTCAATGATGAAGAGATTTGCAAGAAGCAAAGCAGTTCAGTAATTTCTGAGTCCTTCTTGAAGCTCTGTACTCTGGTCGGTTTTTGTTGGGTTTTTGGATTGGTTTATGTTAAGCCTTAATTGGACTTCTGTTTTTTAGCAGCATTCTACAGCACTGAAACCTCTTATCTGGAGGAACTGTGTATAATTAGTTTTGGCTGGGAATGCAAGTAATTCCCAGCATCACATTAAAATAGGTTTTACTTTTAAAATCAGTTTGTGTTTTATTAAGTTTTACGAAGCCTGGGTCAGAACAGTAGAGTTCAGACTAGCTACTTTGTTGTTCTCTGCTTATAGTACAGAAATCTTTCCAGACTGGCAGTTTTCTTTTGGGAAAGACTAGATAAGGCTCTAAGGCATTCAAAGGGAGGTTGGATCAGACCCAGCCTTCTTGGGTTTCCTTGCTCGAGCCCCCTATTCAGGAAAGTTTCTCTCAAACAGTGAACCTGGTTCTATCAGTCCTTACAAAGTCCTACAAAGGAGTTCATTGGTATTAATAACTACAGAGTTATTAATCTCATCTGAATATTTGTGCACTTCAACTACCAGAATTTGAGAGGGCTGTGGAATTCTGGGAGTTGAAGTCCACTCACCTTAAAAGTTGCTAAGGTAGAAAAACACTGAAATACAGAAATATTGGAAATGGTCACTTAATAGGACTGTAATGAAATAACAGCTGTAGAGTGAGATTTTTTTTTTTTCAAAGGCTAAAGACCACAAAAATACATACACCAGGAAGACTCCTGGATTTATCATAAATATATTTATTTGCCAAGTTCCTAAATTTATCCATATTATATTTTATGGCTGCATAAATTGAGTTGCATAAAGATTGGTAAACATGCCCTTCATCAGAAAGATTTTAACTGTCTCTGGTGGGAATTCAAAGCCAAAACCACAAATGAAGGATCATGTAAGGACTTGTATCATGTAGAAGACAGTTGGACTAGTGGGGCCTATTAAAATGTTTAATGGAAATCAGAGTTGAGAACTGGCTCGTGAATTTATCAGATTGGTTGCCTAATACTAATCCTCCAATGTTAGAAATAAAAATTAGCTTGAACTCTTTATTTTAGAAAAAAACAAATGTGATTTAATAGACATAGTAAATACTTGATGAAGTAACTGAAATATAGCAAAGTTATATTTTATTCAAGGATGTTCAGAATGTTTTATATTCAGAATGTCTGGAACCTGAATCACATTGTTTCAACTATTCCAGGTTTTGAATTGGGACTATTTGTTTAGCAACTATTTGAAATTACAAAGCACTGAAAAAAGTGATTTATGACCAGTCCTCACATTTATGATAATTGCAGCATTTCCCCATGGTCATGTGATCATAATCTGGGCACAGTTGTGGTTCCCAGGATCATGTGATAGCCAATTGGGACCTTCCCAGTTGACTTCTGACAAGCAAAGTCAATAGGGAAGCCAGCAGGAAAGTTACAAGTTACAGTCACCTAATGTTTCACTGAATGACCAAACAATTTATCAATGAATTGTCTATCCCAATTGTGTTGGCAGTTGAGGATCATCTATAAATAGTTCTGTTTCAAGCTCAAAACACTTTTTGACCTTGATAGCTGTTGTAAGCTTTCAATCTGATATGAGACATTTTCAAGTTTGGAAAATTTCAGACTTAAAATAACTAAACATTTCCAAACAGCAGTAATAGTTAGAGATGAGAAGTTGCACTGTGTATTAAAAGTATCATATCTGCTAAGGAATTCAAATGAATTAACGTGGTGGTACTGCAGAAGATATCTGGGTTTAAATAAGCAGAGGGGTGAATATGGCAATATTATTAGCCTCTAGTATAGCTTATCCAACCAAAGAGATATGGATGATGCTTTCCAGAAGCAAAGTGCAATTCTTTCAAAGAGGCATGAGGTAGCGGCAATAGGGATTTAATTTACCATGACATCATTTGATAGACAAATTCTGCCAAGTGTTCTGGGTATCTGACTGTCTTGCTGATAATTTTTCTTTTTCAGAGGGTCAAAGAAGGCACAGGAGGATTCTGTTATCTTTGATTCAATACCCAATAGTTATGGTGCAGACAATTAAATAGTCAGAGCAGTTGGCTGAACCTAATCTTGCTTGGAAGCCAAACAGGATCAAGACCTGGTTAATGTTTGGATGGAAGTCCATCAGGAAATGCTAGCACTATAGATTACACTAGTGTTATTGCCAGGAGGGGAAAAAAAACACCTATTCATATCCATAAAATTACCAGATTTTTACCTAGTCAAGGAGATGGAAGTAGCAAGGGAAAATGGCTGCGTGATGTTAGAAATAGCTGACACATACATCTGAAGACAGGAAGATCAAGTGTACACTCAAGACCAGATCTGTTACAACTTTAAGAACTGTGTAGCCTGGAAATAGTAGAGATACCCCACACTAATCTAATCAAGGAATAATGTAGCTGCTTTTTATATTCAGCCAGCTATTTCTACAGAGAAGGTGGTGCAGATGTTTCTATAATGCCCTATTCAGCTATGGAATTTCTTTTCACTCAGAACTCTGCCCTATCTAGCAGCAGGCTAATTAAATCTACCCACTGGAAACCCAAAAATGGAATGGGTGGAGAACTACAACTTCCTTTGTTATCCCAGCAGGGCATTTACATTCATCATAAAAATAAAAAAAATCATCAATTTAACTAAGCATCGATGCTCAGTGTCACCAGCGAACATGACAAGATGGCACTTAGGGAAAAGAAAGCTGGAAGATTCTTGTTTTAATGAATTTAAATCTTCATGGTTCAGATTTATGTAGCAGTTATTTAAAACATGAATAATTATATCTATATTTAGCTGATTTTTTTAAATGTAGAGACTTTCAAATAGAGTACAGCAATAACAATTTGTGTGATGTCATTTTAACAGGCATGTTGCTAGCTAAAAGACCCTTCTGTTTTAAGTAGCAGGTCATTCATACAATTGAAAGAGAAATTCAACTTATTCTCTAAGTGTAACCTTGGAAATAGGTACACTTTTTATTCAGTACCAATGTTGAAAAATAAAAACAGTAGAGCTAAAATCCTTTATTACTTTCTAAGAAAACTTGAGCTTGCAGGTGCTGTTGCATAAGAAATTAGAAGAAATACCAACTACAGATATTCTAAAAGAAACTAAAGTCTAAAGACATTCTGATTGTCCAAGATCTAGTTGCTTGTTAAGCAGCTGCCAAGGTTTATATGGTCATGTTCTTCCATCAAGACATTTACAAGTGAAATAAAATCTTATCAGTAGAATGTTCCTACACCACCATATTGATTTTCTTGTTAGTGCATCCATCCTTTACTACAATTTATGAGCAAAAACTTGTCTAATTTCCAGAACATTGGATCATGTGTTAAGAACATATTTTATATTAATATAAATATTAGTGCGATATCAGGGGTTTTCAATTCAATGCGTGGAGTGTGAGGGATGTGTGTTTGTGTTTATTTTCATAAGATGGTATTTAATTTTGTTGTGTGAGGTGCAATGACAATAAAGTAAATTAAACTATTATATTTCCTGCTTCAAGTGATCCAGGTGGCTTAGACAATCTCAGTGCACAAGACTTTAAGCCAAAACAAACAAATCTCTCAGATGTTCAACAATAATACCCAAAAGTACAAGAGAGGAAGAGCAGTTTCAGTGTGCTTTCAGATGCCTGGATGTTAAGGAGGTTATGGCATATTGCTGTCAACATAGTGACCCAATATTAAGTCAAGTAGGAGGAGTTCCTCTGATGGGAGTATCATGACCTGAATTAAGTGTAGATATGCCTTGCCACCTCTTCACCTTTACTAGCTAGGCCATCCAAAAACCTTTATGGAATGGAAGGAAGGGAGGGGAGAAAGGTGAATTTTTATACTGTCACATTATAATGAGCATTGGAAATCCAGGTGCCTCAGTTCCTGCCTTATCCATTTATACTTGAAGAAAGTCATTGAAATAATCTCCCCTGCAATGGTTAACAGATCAATTTTCCTTCAAATTCTTCTCTGCAATTTCCAGGGAAACTGGATACGAAATTCTCACAACAAATTTTTTAGTGGGCATTAAAAATGTTTTGTCTTCTGAGAGTTGTTTTTGTTTTTTTGTTGGGATGGGGAGAAGCCCTAAATTTCTTGAGACTGGACTGCTTTTCTCCTAGAACATTCTCATTTTGGTTTTACTATATAAAGATATGCCATGGGCACTGAATTAAAGCATCCAATCCATGCAAGAGAATGTCCTCAATCTGCCTTTGTGGAATAATATAAATTATATCTAATGTCAAAATTGAAAATTTGAAATTAAATGCAGTTCAGTCATTCTAGCATTCATCTTTAGAATGTTTCTGAAGCAGAATATGGAGCAGAGTCTTGTTTACAAGTTTCATTAAAATCAAATTATTTGATACTTCTGTTACTGTATGGGAGTGACTATTCTATAGGGTTTGCAGCAACATTTTAATCCACAATTTAGACAAAAATAAACTACTTGCTGAACTATTGGCAGCTACTTTGATAGTAGTGGTCAGGCCTTGATTATATTCATTGTAGAAGGAAATCTGTTCCAACACTAGTAGTTTTTCCATAATTATATATGGGCTCTGAACGTCAAATTTTCCACAAGGCTGACAACAATTATGATGAAATCTGACTGGACTGAAAACTTTAAATGGGGAACTAGGAACAGCTGGGAATTGTTTTCAACTAAGAGGTCTTCAAGGGCCAAACAACCACAACAGCAGGAGGAGAAAGAAATGCTGCTGCTACTCTAATAAGTATCATACCCTTTACATTTGTCTTTAAAAAGAAGAGGCAGAACTGCTTTTAATATATAAAAAGGGAGTGCACCATTTATTACTATTTGTCATCAATTGAAAACAATGCAATTATTGTATGAATATATTGTTGGTAATTCAAGTATTTCCTAAACAGGTTCCATCAAATACCTGTTTTTCAAGCCAATTAAACATGATAAACAAGGAAATAAAGGCTGCCCCCACTAATTAGATGTTATAGCTTTTGCAGCTGGTGCTTCCCATTGAATTTCTCAGGCTAATATAATATATAAGATACTAGTAAGGTAGGCTAAGTGACAATAGCAGCAAAAGATTATTAACCCTCTTCTTATAACTGCCTCTGAAACTTTTCTTTAGAAAAAAAAGTAAGCAATAGGTACCCTAATGCCTTCCATTATGTTTTAGATTACAATGCCCATCAATCCTAGTAAGCATGGGCATTGCAAGGGTTCCTCTTTTTTGAGGGAGGAAGCACTCACATTTGCTTGGTGTTTTTTATTACAGCTGTCTGAGTAAAAAGCAGCTCTGCTTAATTACTGAATTCACATTCAAGCATCAGACAAATTCACAAGGGAAGATTGTGCAGTTCAGGTATAAACTGTGGTGGGGAGAGGAGAAATGCACTCTTTTGTTTATACTGAATCCCCTACTCATCTACTTCACTGAATTAATACAAGTAACAGGTCTCTGTTCATCACATGATAGATTAGATGTAGCCTTCTTAACTTCTGGTGTTCCGGTTTTAGATTTTTTAAAAAAAAACAAACAGTAAAATAATACTTTATTTCAAATTCTTCAAACTTCTTCCAAAGTTCCAGAATGTTCACATTAGGAAGAAGTTATCCCCTCAGAGAAGGGGACCCCTGAAGATTTCATAGCATATAAGAATACCAATTGTTTTGGAGAAGAAGCGCATCATATCCCTTATCCCACATTTCTGACATGACTCATAAATCAAGTCTTTAACACTCTTCGTCATCGGAAAGGCTCTTCTTCAACATATTCATATTTTAGCAACTTAATCAGTTCAAATCTGGGTCAGATAGAAGTTCTGCACGAGAACATAAGAATAAAATAAAAAGTTAAAGGAATGACAATGACCACCACAAGTAACCGAAAATTTAAGCTCTGCACATCTATCGTGAAAAGTTTTCACTACAGGATCCTAGCAATTTCTATCTACAGCTGAAAAGAAAAAAGAATATACTATTGGACGACTCTTGATGGTTTTTGTTTTTTCCAACTAACAAATACACAAGCTTTCGAATATTATGCTTTTAATAAAATGAAATAAAGGAGCCATCAGATTCCTTCTGATTAGCCTAGAGTGGCTTTCCTCCTACGGAATATATAAACAAAATGTAAGTGTTCTCAGTGGTGGAATCCTTTTTTTTTTTAAAGTAGTAATATGTACAATTTATTAACCTCAAATTCCCTTTTATTTTTGATAGTTTATTGCAAGAAAAAGAAATCATTAAGGAAAAAATCCACTTTCTGAATGCTCAAAATGCATAAATCTGTTTCAAAGGCAGAACTCTGCGCCTCCTGGGATTACAATATTTTTTATTAAAAGTGTTTATGGGTTAAACTGTATTTCACTACCCATGGGGTAGTAGCTTGGTGTCTGACAAGAAGAAGAAAAAAAACCAAGCCTTATGTGAGCTAGCTTTTCCCACTTCTAACTTAGAAAAAAATAATCTAGCTTCTTTAGAAACACAAGCTAACTCAAATTTGCCTTGATATTAAAAACCCAGAAATCATCATGCATAGGGAAAACACAGGAAACCCAAGCTTGATTCATAGTGTGCTATTTAGGCATGTCTCTTAAAAGTGTTGCTCTAGTTTGGGGTGTGTAACCTGATCTCCCCCCCCCCCCCAATTCTCCTGTGCTCCTCTAAATCACAGTTGTGAAACACTGGTAGTATAAAAGCTGAAGCTGGCAGTGGAATCCAACCCTTCTCAGGCTAGATGGAACCCTTATGTAAATGCTAGAGAAGTGGCTCTCAATTGTCAGGCGAGGAAGAGAATTGCCAAATTCCCATTTATTTGAAAAGGGCTTAATTCCTAGGATTTATGTACATGTGTATATAGCAGTGATGGCAAACCTTTTTGGCACAGAAAGCTGAAAGTGCACGTGCATACCCAAAATTCAACACTTGCATGCGTCCTATGCATGTACACACATTCCCCCATGCCTGCATGCATGCCATGCATGCTCATACCTGTGACATGCCGGGGGGGGGGGCGGCTCTGTGTGCCACCTATGACATGCGTGCCGCAATAGATTCTCCATCACGGGTATATTGGCTTTTATTTCTATATTGTACACTAGGTGTATTTCATACCCAGAAATAACTTCTAGCATTAAGCAACATTTAAAACTGACTGTATCTATGATCTTCTCCTGGAAGCAAATTCCTGAAGTATTTGGAAAGATGTCTTACCATTCCGTGCATAAATCTGACAAGTACCATGGCTCACTGCTTAGTATCTCATAAGGATACTCCAGAGTTTAAGCTCCAAAATATGCTTAATGTAGTTAACATAGGGGGGGAAATTATCAGAACCACTCCCCTCCAAAACATTAAGTGAACATTAACATTAAGTAAAACAGAAATCCTACTCCTGTCTATCATATGACTTTACCAAATACAGGTAGACCTCGACTTGGAATGACCATAATTGAGACCAAAATTGATGCTGTGAAGTGAGAAATTTGTTAAGCGAGTTTTGCCCCATTTGCAGACTTTTCCTGCCCCAATTTGTTAAGTGAATTGCTGCAATTGTTGAATTAGTAACCCAGTTGTTAAGTGAATTCTGGCTTCCCCCTTGGCTTTGCTTGTCAGAAGGTTGCAAAAAGTGATCACATGACCCCGGGACACTGCAACCATCATAAATATGAACCAGATGGCAAGCTTCTGAATTTTGATCACATGACCATGGGGTATGCTGCAAAGGTTGTAACTGTGAAAAATGGTCATAAGTCACTTTATTCACTGCTGTTGTAACTTTGAGCAGTCACTAAATGAACTGTTGTCAGTCGAAGATTATCTTTATAGCAGAGCCATGGTGGTGCAATGGTTAAAATGCAACACTGCAGGCTAATTCTGCTGACTGCCAACTGCCTACAATTTGGCAGCTTGAGTCTCACTGGCTCAAGGTCGACTCAGCCTTCCATCCTTCTGGGGTCAGAAAATGAGGACCCAGATTCTTGAGGACAAAATGCTGACTCGGTAAACCACTCAGAGAGGGCTGTAAAGTACTGTGAAGCAGTATACAAGTCTAAAGTATATACACCACTGCCACACCCACTAAAACCCCTGACCTCCCAAAATCTATCCTGTCAACTGTGACCCCTGGCTACAAAAAAGTACATATTCCTGCTCAAACTTGAACATTGTGGGATAAACCCTGCACATATAGCTACTTAGAGGGCTATAAATGAGTGTAAACTCTTAACAGTGTAGGGAGAATTAAAGATCCTGTTGACGTCTAACTTGGTTTCATGTAGTTTCTGTTAAATTATTTCTGCAAAAGGATTAGACCCGCAATTTCGATTAGGTACAAGAAGTACTCAGGGGATGCATCTGTCAACTTTAAAAAGACCATAGAAATATGGGGTACAGTTTGGGGTACAGTTTTTAAAGCAAAAGCTTTCACCAAAACCAGGTAAATAAGCACCAGCTACTTAGATGGTCTGTTCTTATCCTCCTCTGTCATCCACCACAATTCATGTGTTTATTTTTGTGACATCAAAAGATACACCAGGCATGGCTCTATCTGAGACTCAAACACAACTGTTCATGTTTGCCCACTATGATTGGATAAGCTTCCTGCTTCTGCTTCCTATTTGACACTGTAAAAATACAGAGGGGGGGGGGGGAGAGATTGGGTTACACATCAAAAGGCTCCAGTACGGAGTTAGTAAATCACAGACATTCTGCAGACCTTGAAAAACGTATTGCCAGTTTCTCATAACTTCAGTCCTTCTTCTAATTGTAGTTTGACACACCGTGGAGAGATTACTACAATCTCCTTGGCTCACCAATTATTTTTAATTGGCATATCCTTGACTTCTGAACAGTGAAAAGAAATAAGCTTTATGAAGCAAGCCTGAATATGTGATCCTTCAAGTGTTTTGCTTTTCCCACAAGGATTGCAGCAACATTTTTCTTGTAGACTGCTTTGTATGAATTCCTCCAAAAGACAGGGTAAGAATCATCATCTGACTATCCGGTGGCCCACTGCTAAGGTTATATGTAGTCCACTATTTACTTTGCTCTGAAAATCAAAGCAGATATATTGTTTTTCATCTTGTTCAAATATTTCTGTGGCTAAAACAAAAAAAGAACCCAAACAATAATCACACCTGGCAAGAGAAAAAGAAAGCACTGAGGCATTAATAGTGCCTGGGGCTTTAACCCTCTGTCATTGTGATTGGAACTGTGTCCATAACAAGAAAGTTGCAGAGGAGCATTCCCAATGGTAAAATTGCTCATATGCAACCAGTGCAATATTGGTTTGGAACCAATTTGTTTATTAAGTTCAAAACTAATAATCTTGATTCGCTAACCTCTCCCCATCCCTATTAATAATCCATTAATAGATGTCGTTTATTATGATATCATACCATGTACCAGTGATGTAGCAATCGATGTGCTCTGTACACGTGTGCTATTGTGGAACAATCACATGAACTAGTGGCTCTGAAATTGTGAAAACAGCTTAGATAACATTTTCCTCAGGCTACTGTGAACCCTCCAAAACTTGGGGGCATATCTTATTGCTTCCTGACTCAAAGAACCTTCGTTTCAGAAACTAGGAATTCCATCTAAACTACCATAAATATTCTTTTTTGAGCAGAGAGGGAAAGTCTTAAAATGCAATGGGGGAGAGGTACAATAAAATAGCTCACTCCAAGTTTCCTGTCCTTTAGTACATAAAAGTTCTTATCTGGTATTCTGCTCCAGCACAAAAATAACTTTCCATTGGCCTTTGATACCAGGACAATAACAGCATGCACTGTATATATTAACCCAGGCTGGAACCCTGCCAGTAAAATGTCTCAACTTCATATGGAATCCAGATTGGAGTGGAATTGAGTTAAATGACGAGAAGCTGGTTAAACTTAAACTTGGAGAGCAAGCTGGTGAAAAAAAGATCAAAGTGTAAGTAAGCCTTAAAGGAAGCTTTTTAAAAGAACCTAAGCAATATTTTATCTGTTGTCTCTAAAAGAAGGAACAGATGTGAGAAGGCATAGATTTGGGCTCATTTCAGATCTGTGTCATTTCATTGTGTAATTTACTGTAACATTTAAAGCCATAGTCAATGTTCAAAATAGTCCAGGGCCACGGCTGACTAAAATAGACCAATCAGGGAGAAGAAACTCCTGGAGTATTTTTTTCTGAAATGGAATGAAAACTGCATGACAAAGCGACCTTAAAGGACATACTCCTTTGGGTCGCTTTGGCAACAGAATATTCTTGACAACAGAAAGTCAGAAAACTCTGCCACTCTTGTACTTATCTCAGTGTTATTTGGCCATTCTGGTGTGGTTAGATACTTTCTAGTTGTAAGCAATCAGGTAACTCAAGTTCTGGTAATTTAAATTCTAGAACTAAGATCAATTAAGCTTACACTGATATCCATATAAGCTTACAGAAAGGGCTGCAGTAAGCACTGAACCTCTGGCAATTCTGCTCAGTACTTTTCTAATAACAGAAACTATTGTGTGTTTAATCACTATCTTATCTGGATTCCTGGATAAGCTTACAAAGAGCTTTACAATAGCTTATATTTATTTCAGGCATCTGAATGAGTGCACAGAGATCTCCATAAGCATCCAAATACATACCTGGGGACAGGATTCTGGGGACAGGACTTGTATATGTCCTGTTCCTCTCCATTCAACTCTATTCAAGGGCAGATAAATGCATTCAGTCTATCATCTTCATTGTAATATAATCCTAAGCCTGTTTACTCAGTTTTAAATCCCACTGAGATAAGGACTAAGATATTAAATTTAATAAACTTATAAGTAAATTTTATATATCAAGCCAATAAATGGGACATGAGATTCAGCTTGAAGCCTATATGCCCATCCCATTTCATATATAACCTCATCATCTTCAGATAACACAATGTGACCATTTTTTTCTGAAATCATTATGTTTCATAACTTTCAGTGATCAGATATAAACCTTCACCAGGGTGATTTGTCCCCAAACTGATTCTTCAGCTGTACCAAGCTGTACCCACTACAACTGTAATTGAATCCATCTACCTTATCTCTAGTTGAATGTCTCTGTGATGCTTCCTTACCATAATGATCTCAAAAAGCAGAAGGTATTTACTACCTAAATATTCACTGATATTGATATACACGACCTCTTTCAATCTATTCACTACTGTGTCTTGCTTCAAATTTGTTGGCATTCTTCAGTCAAAACCTTTACTTATTGTTTATTTGTTGCTTGACATATTTTTGTCGGTATTCCACTGATTTCTCTAGCCTTCTAACTTGGTAATGACTAGAATGGTGATCTAAGTTCCAGTGGATTGTTTTAAGAGGGAGTATGTCCTTTTCTAATGTATTAAGTTTTTCAAGACATTCAATTATTTTAGGGGGCTTAAATTTAAGATAGAAGAAAAATAGTGAAAGAATATGAGAGGATAGAGTCACTTGCTCTAGTTTATTTGAAATCAACCGAGGCCCCTAGAACCAGCTTTGTAAAGTTTTGTGAGCCAAACATAATGATCTTTTCCTAAAAAGTGGTGCTTTTAGCTTCAAAATATGTTATACCCAAATGCAGTGGCAAAAGGGAAGGTCTCCCTTTCCAGTGATGGATCAAAAATCAAATATTATAATCCGTAAAAGAGGCCTTTCTTTCTTGAACTAATCTTCCACATATACCAGCTGGTTCTGCTAGTATTTGGAAGAACAAGATACAGATTATTGAAAACATAACCCCATAGCCTTATTTAAGAAAGAAGTCCGGTCAGTTCTAAGCTAGCACTAGGTTCCTGTATAATTCTTGTTCTTTTTTGGTTGAACTGGATAAGGTGATTTGTTCTCCATACAAACATCCAGGAAAGAAAAATTTTAAGAAAATGTAATCCTATGGAATTATGCAGCCAAGTGGTTGATACTGGGCCATAGGCATAATAATTGGAATAATGAGACATAGAATTTCTACATTTGTTATTTGAGAAAGAAATTGGACACATTCAGAAAATTACACTGTTTACTGCTAGAGACATGCAATTATTAAGCGAATCTGGCTTCCCCCATTGACTTTGCTTGTTGGAAGCTAGCTGGGAAGGCTACCAATGGTGATCACATGACCCCAGGTAGATGTAACTGTCATTAATACAAGCCAATTGCCAAATGCCTGGATTTTGATCACATGACCAGGAGGATACTGCAATGGTCATAAGTGTGAAAACTTGCCACAAAGTCACCTTTTTCAGTGCCGTTGTAACTTTGAATGGTCACTAAATGAATAGTTGTAAGTTGTACTTGAATACAACATGATCAGTGACTAAATAATATCAGTTAGACTTCATGGAAAATTCATTAATATAATATTTATCCAAGCTTATGTTGATGCAAAAAAGAGACAGGAGTTGAATGAGTTTTATGGTAAAGTTCAATCTGAAATTGATGGAACAGGCAAACTGCTTATTAACTGGAGGCTAGAAAAGTTGAAAAGGAGGAAAATGGGGTTGGATTGTTTGGCCTGAGCAAATATATTGGTTTCTGCCAATTCAATTGTTTTTCTTTTTATTGTTAACATAGTTTTCAAACAATCGAAACAACACTTTTATCCATCAGAGGGAGTACACAAAAATCAATTTGACTAATTATTGGTATAAGAAAGCGGAAGAGCTCTATTATAACAGCAAAAATGTGTCCTAGAGGTGACTATGGAAGTACTCACATGCAAGTTCCAAATCAAGTTAAAGTGGAAAAACAAAGCAAACAAGTTTCCACAGTATGATCATTAGCATTTGTACGTCATTGTCAAGAAGAACACTATAAGTTTCTTTGAAGTTCTGAATCTCATTTGTAAAAAACCAGGGTTGTTAAGAATGAACTTGAAAGAGATCAAGAAACAGAAGAAAACAAACTGGATGTCAGAACAGTGGAGTTTGCCTAGAAGAGAAGTCCAAGCCAAATGCAAACCCAAGAAAGACAAGGATCTCAAGAACTTAGCAAAGAATTTCAGAGAGCTGTTAGAAGAGACAATAAACAACAACAACTGTAAAGACTTTTAAAGATAGAAACAAACATGGAAAAACAAAGAGGAAAAATCAAGTCTTACTTCAAGACCAAGGCAAATCATGACTCTTTAAGGTCACCTAAGAACTGTTCAAATGGCATTTCTTTGCTTCAAAAATCCTGCCCTTCTGGATTTTTGCGATTGGAAAGAGGATTACATTTAAAGGAAAATGTGAAGAACAAGAGAATCTGGTCCAGGCATATCAGCTACCCTTTTTAGCCTAATTAAAATGTTGGTGTTGGGCCAAATAGTTATTTCTCATCCTGAAAATATTGTACTCCCTGTTATGGACATTACCAAGGTTAAGACATTCACTGTAACCATCACTAAGTGCTGGCAGTTCAGTCCTGAACGGATTAAATACCTTGATTCATATCCAAAAAGGCTCTTAACATTTTCCTGTGCACCTGAGCCCACAATATTTTTAACGTGAGACCTGTGAAAAGCTAAAAAGAATTTATAGTTGTTTTTATTATAGCATGCAATCCAGAGACACCTTCATTTCCTTGCTAAAGCCCATGTCACACTGCACCAACAGATGGAAAGAGGATGTAAAACGGAGAGAAACACTTGCCATCCGTTGGTTAACGCAATGCATCCGTTCTGTACTCACTGCTTCCGTTTTTCATCCTCTCTATCCATCCAGCATCCGTCTATTGACATTTCATCAGCTCAAAAAGTTTTGAGCTGCTCAAAACTTTTGAGCGGAAAATGTATCCAACGCATCCATTCTGCATCCGCTAGGCATATGGGGGACATCCGTTCTGCATCCGTTGTCATCCGTTACGCATCCGCTATATCCGCTAGGCATCCGCTGCGCATCTGCGCAACTCAAATCCGCTCCAGCGGTAAACGGATGCAGGGAGAAAGCGGAACAGACGTGGAATGGACGTGCAGTGTTAGTAGCACAGACGGAGAAAGGATGAAAGCGGATGCAGCTCGCAAACAAAGCATAAAAACGGAAAAAACATTTGCAGAGGGGACCTATCCGCTCTCATCCGCTTCTATCCACTAGGCTTCCATTCCGCATCCGCTTTCCATCTGCCCTGCGTCCTCCCCCCCTTCCGTTCCTTTCTGTGTTATCCGCTCTGGTTATGCAAATTTTTGCCCCTTTTGAGAGCGGATAACAATGGATGGAACATTTTTCTCGTCCGCTGTGTCCTTTTTACAAACATTTTGTATCCGTCGGCCAGTGTGACAGGGCCTTAAATAATCACAGTGAAATTATCAGGGATTTTCTAAGATTGTCATTTTGACAGGGAATCAATCCAAGAAGCTGGATATTGATTGGAAAAAAATATTTTGTTTGGTAGCTTAATGGATAATCCCACCCACTGATAATTGGAATTAAAAGAGTCAGCATGACAACATTTTATAGCTGGAGCCCCCATAACAATGCTATTAAAGGGGTTTTCCCATACAACTGATAGGAAAACAGTACAGAAGGACTTAATTTAAAAAGAAAAATCAAAGTAAAGCAAATCCAGAGGTCAGCATTTCAGAGGAATTTCAAAGAACACTGCAATAGCAGGGAGAAACTATGAGTCAGGCATAAGACCTTCCTTCATAGAAATCTTCTGTGTAAACATTAAATATGCCATGCTAACTATAAAAATTGATCACCTGCAATCAAAATTACTGGGTAATAAAACTATCATGTAGCTCTTATGTAGTGCATTATTTACTAAATAAGGAAGATAAGGCATTCTGGTTAAATTTCATAATTATATTTGTAGCTTTTTTTGAACAAGCTTATTTATATAGCAGGATGTGCAAAACCCAAATAGGTCCCAGGTTCTGTAGCTGATAAACCACTACTTATGTAGACTACCCTTTTGGCATGTCTCAGAAGAGTGATGGCAAACCTTTTGGGCTTGGCCTGCCACACATTCAGAAAGTGCCTAACTTGACCACCTCTGAGCAAAAGAGAAACTATTTTCTGCTTTCCTGTCCATATAAGCTACCTTGAACACTGGTATGCAACTGTGGATGCAAAAGCAGGTCCCATTCCTATTGCATTTTCCAAGGGTCAGGAGACTTGCGCAGTCTCTGCAGCCTCTGAAAACCACATGAAAGCAAGGCCAGTCCATGTGCAGAGGCTCTGGGAGGCCACGCAAGCCCCCATCCCATTCTTGGGCATGCTTTCATTTGTTGGATGTTGGTAAATGATAGCATGTGATAATGTATCATAGGTTTGTCATCACTGACTGAGGAGAATGATAGTGTGACATTTATGATTAGACTACTATGTTATTTTAAACAATATACAATTGGAAAAAATAGTTATACTTTTTTGTTAGGAAATAGAATTGAATCATAGGATCAAAAGAGATCCTATGCAGCTGGTAGGGGAAATGCTGTTACACAGAATCAGTCTATAATTTATCACATGCAGATGTTTGGAAAGACCATCTCATCACCACCCCCATAAATCCTTACACCACACCTGAAGAAGTATTATACCCAAGGGCCATATTCCTTCAATTCAGCAAAAATCGTATGGGAAATACTTGGTTATTATCCCTTTAACTTGATTATGGTTGAATGTTGGCATTTATAAATTCCTACAACTACATACTGGACATTAAAATATAGGAAACCCATTAACCAGCAGAACCAGCTGCCTTATAAGAAACAGATCTCATCAAGATAGAAGAAATGTTTGTTAAAGTTTAACTTGCTTTTGTAAAAAAAAAAAAAAACATTAAAAACCCTGAAGGTA
This sequence comes from Laticauda colubrina, assembly GCA_015471245.1. Taxonomy (NCBI): domain Eukaryota; kingdom Metazoa; phylum Chordata; class Lepidosauria; order Squamata; family Elapidae; genus Laticauda; species Laticauda colubrina. The sequence continues at coordinate 292,946 of BLBF01000033.1, forward strand.
ACAGGGCTTTATATTTCTGAATTCCAGTAAATTAAGTTTGCAGACCTTGGCTCTGGAACGGGAATAGGTTTTCAGGGAACATTTTTAAACACTTAAAATACATGGAAAAAACCTGCCACAAACTACAGTTCTTTTTTAAATGAATAAAAGGATTGGAATCCTTGATGAACAGCTGCAAAGGAAGATTATTCAAACTCAGTAAGGGACCCCAAACTTTTCTTCCTTTCATTAAAAAACAAATTCAAGCAGAACACTCTTAAGGGTATATATATGCATAGTTGTTACCTTTGACTAATTCTTCACCAAATGCTTTCTGTTCATTTTAAAGTGACTGATGAAGCTGCACAGTAGGATTGGGAGCAGAAAGGCAATGATACATTTTCCTAATTTTCTTCACAGTGATCAAGAATGCTGCTCATAAAGTACTGTACTTGTTTCTATTTGAAATAGGTAAATTGGAAATACAATCTGTTCATATTGGATTAGATTGAGAAAGATTTCATTAGAAGGAACAACTCTTGCATTTCATGTGTTCAACTTCTTGATGCAAACCTTTCTTCCCTATATTATAAATATCTTTAGATAATTTAGAGTCCTGCTCACCTGCTTTTCCTGCCCAATTGCTTACAAGACTATTACTACAATAATAACAATAAGAAACTATTGATGAAAAAGCAAAAAAGCACTTTAAGCATGGCATTTATCCAAATGCCATGCTCATAGGAAAGACTAAGAGAAGCAGCAAAAGGATGACGTTCTCTTCTCCCTTGCAGAATTTCTGAGCAACTTTTGCATTAGTTCTTCCTAATGATGTAATTCTAACCATAAGATAGCAAACTTCAGGAAACTAGCAGTTCAATTCTTAGCTCTTGAACTGAGGAGATTGTTGGTATCTACCATAGAGGAACACAAGACATCACCATAACAATATCATCTCAAACTCATCCTGGGATAAAGTGGGATAAAGTGTGTTGAATCAAAGAAAGGTACAGTTGCTTCTATCAATCATAAGCATAAGTCATGGCAACAAACTCAGCCTACAAAAAGTGCAGGAGTAAATCCACCCTGGCTTCTTCATTCAGAGTAGTGTCTCTTGCTCCAGTTCTGTTTTCAAAACTTTCCAAAAACTGGACAATTTGGATAGATATTGCTATATAGCATAGCAGCTCAGGATCCATTCGTTTACAACACAAAATTCATGTGCTGTTAATTCACAGGCAGTGGTTTTCACAGCAGTTAATTGCAAAGTGCAGACTGAGTCAAAAGAGTGTCAAGTAATCAAATGCTAGATCAAAATCCCAGTTCTCCACCAAGTACAGTTTACTCATATATTGATTTTTGCAACACTGTTATGACTAGGGACACAGCAGGGCCTTAAAGTAAGATAAGATGAAACATGAACTTTGATCACAGCTGGATTAGGACAAGAGCAGAACAAAAATAAAGACAGATTCCAATAATATATCCAAGAATTTGGTTTTTTTTTTTTTTAAAGCCATCAGTCTACTAAAAAAATAAAAACATTTAGGAAAAGAGTAGATTAACAATTTTAAGACTTCTCAAAGCTTTAGAGCCAGTTCCTTTCTGTTCTATTAAAAAATAACCTGCAATAATGGGGAATAGCTGTAGCTCGGGTGTAGGATGAGGATGAAAGGTCATTCTCCGAGCTTGTGGGCTGGTTTCCAAATATTTTGTTACCAGGTTAGATAACATCTTCAGCAGAGTTTAGGGGATGTCAGTGTTGTTCTGATTATGAGGGCTTCATGTGGTCAGTAGGTCATGTGGTGAGATCCAGCATGCTCTATTTGAGTATATCCATAAAAAGGGACAAAGTGACTTTTTTTCTCATGTCAGACTAGGATTTATGCAAGTTTGACTTGGCCAAAAAACAAACACCCACAATCTACTTTCAGTTCTTCAAAGGAGCAGCGTAAGGCCACAATTCTATCAGCATTTACCTTGGAAGAGAATCTCATTTAATGGATATTAATATGATTGCACCATATAGAGAAAATGGGACTTCAATAGCAGGGGAATTACTATGGGTACCAGGTTACACATCTGCATTCCAGGAAATGAATGCAAATCTGGAAAACTAAACTAGAATTTGGCTTAAAAACAAAACTTTACTTCTAAAGAGCAAAATATTTCTCATTTTGTCATTATTTGTTCACAATAAAATGAGCTGATTAGCTGAGCTAATGCTTGGTTCAGACATCCCAAATAATATCCAACTATCAAAATGACTGCCAACTAAAGAAATATAAACATATTCTAAGAGGTTTAGCCAACTAAGACAAATAACAATGAGAAATAATATGAAGGGTAGAATTTATATTGTATGTGAGATGAAAAGAGAGTGGGGGGATTTGATTTCCAAAACAAAGATAATCTTTGGGAAAAGTTCTGAAAACACATTTAAAAATTGTGAAACATAAGGGATTTTACAGCAGTTACAGATATATTTAAAATATTCAACTTTAAAAGCATGACAGACAATGCTGCTGAATTACAAATGTCTTTGAAAGCAAGATGTCTTAAGTCAGTAATAATGGCAAATGCGCCACCTATCAGCTACTAAGGGACATTACAGTTTTATAGCAGCCAGAGGTCAAGACAAGAAGGTCAATACAAAGCAGACATTTCTAATACTTTTTGTTGAACCAAGTCAGCCTTACTAGGGAAAAAAATCTGTACAAGACATTTTTGCTGCAGGGATGAAAAATGAAACCTGTTTAAAAATAAGGAAAAACATGCCAAAAACTAAAAATAAGTTGTGTTGCAATCATTATTAATATTTGTAGTACATCCTAGTAGAAGCAAGAGATAACTGTTGAAAATATCAATTGTTAGCTCTAAAAGACTTTTGAAATTAATGGTTCTTTCATCTATCTGCATATCAGTGATGATCTCCAGGAAGGAAGTAGCACCTACAAGTTGCCCTTATTTTCCCAGTTTGCTTTCAGAGAAATCAACAGTGGATGAATTATTTGTTAATATCTCAGAATGATTTTAAACTGCAAGGCAGTTATAATGTGTTTAAAGAAACAGCTGTGCCCCTCTCCATATATAGGAACTGAATCAGCAAAATTCTAACTTATCACACCACACAACAAGATACATATATCACTGTATTGTGGCCCTCATAAAGTGATGAGAGAGGTGAAAGGAATCATCACTCTTCCACAACTAAGATTAAATAGTCCAATATAAGAACAAAAGTAAACAAATGGAGAAGGGAAAGGATGAACAACAACACCCCGGGATAAATTGCTGGACAGGATGCATCATGCAATTTTAATATTTGGATGCCGACTTCTTTTTTGGAAGCAAAATCTATGTAGACCACCAGCCCATGTATCAAGAAGCAAGCCTGTAAATAGGTGTACCTCTTTTAAGTTATTAAACTGGGATGAGGCCTATCTCACCATCTAAATATATTCATAAGGAGAACAGGAAATGGAAGCAACCTCACGACATGGATAAACCGGTATGTGACTCGCACCTCAAGGTAACAATTACAATGCAAACAAGTTCAAAATTTGGAGTTGAACAAGCAAAAAGTTGCATAGACAGACTTGGGAGGAGGTCCATTTATATATGTTGTTTATGTTTAATGTTTTCAACATTTTTCCTTTGTAAAAAGAATTAAGTGTGGAAGACTGAACAGCCCTGGGATTGAACAACACTGCTACTTTTCAAGTACAAACAGAAAAATCAATCAAACTGTAAATCAGCAAGGCCAAATAGAAGTAAAGTATCACAACTCACCAGAAATCATGTGCAAATCAGATGCCATCCCCTTGCTTATCAGTTCATAGTGGAAGCCTGTAATCTTCCTGCTAATGTCCTGCTGAGGGGTAGCCTCAACAAAAAGCCCACCTTGGTCAAAGTTAAAGCAATACACACTGGTAGGACTATGATCTCCCTCTTGGACCAGTAGTTTTAGTTCTCCAGTTTTTTCCAAATAAATATTTGCTCCTGCAGAGTTCTTATAAGGTTTTATGCAAACAGTCCAATGTTTGTAAGAGGAAGAGATAACATTGGGTCGCAGATTGACGATCAATGCTCCGGTGGGATACATCCATTCTATGGTTCCTTCAGAACAACGGAGGTAGACTTGTTCAACATCTTTTCTGTGGGACTCGTGAGTTAATCCACTATGAAAAAAGAAAGATAGAGACATTATAATAGAAGTGCCTTGATTTATTTTACAAGAATATTATTTGCACTCAGACAAAAGCTACTGCTTTCAAAGACTTGAAAGATGATTGTGGAAAACTACAATGAAATAATGGCTTCAGGCTTTTTTAAGGGTTTAGAAAAGCTTCAAATTTTATTAAGTTGTACTGGCTACTTGCCTCAAATAGCCAAATTAATCAAGTCTGCTAACATCAAGTCCATTCCAAACCATGGAGTAATGTTCAAATTAAGTCCTTCCCATAAAATAAATTAAGCAACAAGACCAAACTGTTTATGAGAAAAATGGATGAGATACAACTTTCAGCCTCAAGTTCAACCCTATGCGACAATTCTGCCAACCAACATGAGAATGCATTTATGTACCATAATGAGTCATTAGATTTCCAATAGTTTGCATTAAAAAGCTGTCAATGCAATTTTAATAATATAAATGTTAATGTTAATCTTCTGCATAAATTAGCTGCGGGAGATACAATTTGGAGTGTGGGGAGAAAACAAGGGACAACATACAATTATTATTTGAAATAAAATGCTTGCCGTACTGGAGATACAACAAAATATACTGTTCAGAGGTTTAATTTCAAGAAACTTAAATTTTAATCATTAGCATCATCATATTATAAATTTATTGGCTGGAAACTAAGTTTGTCAATCACATCAAGAGCTGACAGCTTGTGGAAGAATGAGCTAGTTCTTGATCTTCATGCTCCTCACTGATTTCAGAAATGCAACTCTTAGTTGAACATCTGAGATACTGCCAGTTTTAAGTGTTAAAAAAAAGTGGCGGGTCTGTTGGTGTTTATGGTTACAGATTATAAGAATGAATACTCTTCTCAAAATGTCAATGCATTGTTGTGGCAGCAAGTTAAACTCAGAACTGAATCAAGAACACTTCTCAAGGCACCAACTGCTGATCCTACCAATTCTGGTTTCCTGATCACCTCCATTAATCAAATGAGGATTATAATTCAACCAAGCCTGTAGGATTGTTGCATGGCTGAATATTACAAGAGCTACAGTAAAGTCCTACTTGAAAGTGTGAATTTGTTATTTCTTCACAATAAAGTCAATGCAATTGGCTCAGAAACACACTGTTCCAAAACACAAAAAGCTTTCCAATGCAAAAAATTGAGTCCTGAAAGTTATTAATCCACAGACAACCTATACTTTATCAATGGCCTTAATAATGTAATTTCCTGAATGGAAGAAGTTCCCAATTCAAAATACCATGGTTTATTTGAAACTTCTCCAATGCCAAAATGTGACCTTTCAGTTTGAAAGAAAAACAAGAGAGTATTCATGCTTTGAAGTTTTTAGGAATATGTGACTCTGGAACTAAGCACAAACATAGGTCTACAAGCTTTTCTTGTGACTAAAAGGAAAGAGTGCATTGTTTTAATTGAATCTAATAATATCAAAGAAACTATAAAGGAATAAAGCAGAATTAAAAAGACAAGCAAGTCAGGATACAAATCCACCAAGTTCCAACTGATACGTGATTCACAAAACTGAATGCATTTCAAGACAATTTGAGTTGACTTGGCTAAAAGCTCATGACCAAGTTAAAACTGTCAAGAGTTGGTGGAGATGGAGAGCTCTCTATGGCTTGAAAGATTTGGTGGAGACAGAAAACATCTGCTTAGACAGGGGTTAGATGATTCATTATCAGAAGGTGTTAAGAGGTCTGATGGACTAACAAATCTTTCCTTTCCAAATAAATATGGTGATATCAAATGTCTGAACTAAGAACAAAGCAACTTCTCTAATCCACATTTATATATATAGCCAGTTCCAGGACCAATTGCCAAATCATCTCATGTTCCTGTTATCTACTGTATGTAAAGAATTATTCAAAGTATTAAACCAAGCAAGTTAAGTGCCCATATTTTGAAGCAAACCTGCATTGACTTTCAGGGTGCAGAAGAAGCTATTGACACTCACCTTGAGTTTTACGTATATAAAATGATGTTGGTTTGATTTCAAGGCAAGAATAAATGACCAAAGTTCTTACACAAACAAGACAACCAAAAATCATAACTTACTTCCTTTCCATTTGCTGGTATTAATTTGACATTTGACTATTAATCCATGCAGTATTTTAATTTTACCTACACATGTAAGGTAAAACTGTAAGGCCATATAATTCATTTTAAGGCAGTTAGCCTTCATGGAAAAACTTCAGAATTACCTAATCCCACCCACAGACAAGAAATTGCCTTGTTTATTTCCAAACCAAACCGAGATATGTCAACAGTATTCATTCTTACAAAGTGAAACATACATTGACAGAGACAGTAGTTATGAATATATTATATATATATATATATATATATATATATATATATATATATATATATAAGCTGTGGTTCCCCTTTTTGTTCAGAACAATGTTATTTATATCCACGAATAGGAACTTCAGGCCTTTCTAAGACCAGCCTACTATAGGAACAGCTTGACAACTTAATAAAAAACAGGTTTGGTTGTATTTTTTTTTTTAAAGAAGAATTTACTTTAAGTGGAAGGCCTGGCTGGCATTTACACCTCTGTTATCATTCAAATCTTTTAACTTTGAAGGCAGGATACCACAGATTAGTGGCAGCTTGTACTTTAGACCTCATCTGCTGCCACAGTAACAAATATAACTTCTAAAGTTACATAGCCAGAAAGAATAGGCTGTAATCCTTCATACAACAATGGGATAATCACTGTATAAAAACCCTTAGAGAAAAAGTGCCAGAATTTTGAAGATGGGCAATTAGGGCTGGACAAAAAGCCTTCAGAATTCAGATTTGTTGTTGCTGCCCAGGGGATACTAAAAAGTGTAGCCCAGTGCATCTGCAGGGCACACAGCTATCCTAGGATATAAGAAGCTCAACTGTTTGATTTTTTTAAAAAAATTTTTTTAAAGCTAACCATTCTTAAGAATTCTCAAGTCCTATTAATGCCTGTTTATTCATCACCAGTCTGGACAGATTCTAAGCAGAGACACCAGCTCATGTTAGATAGAAGAAAGGAAAGCTATTTTGCAGCATCAAGTAATGTCAGAAGTTTGTGCTCCTCTTAAAGTAAAATGGTGAGTCCCTCTCATCACTAGCCCTGCTGAACTTGCCTTTCAAGAAGGCCAAGCTGAATTTGTGACCTATTTATCCCTTCGGATTCATTAGCTCTTTCTTGTTTTTTATTTATTATAGCAGCCTACTGGATTTTAATGAAGGCAATCTTGACAACCTGAAGTTGTATGCAGTGGTGTAAGCAGACTAAGCATGTGCTTAGGACACCAGGCCCAAAGGGGGCACCACAAAGTTGAGAATATGGCTTTGTGTATACAGTATGTACAAAAAAGGGGAACACCAAGATTTGTCAGTGCTTAGGGCACCAGTGAGCCTTAATCCGCCACTGGTTGTGTAAAATTGAAGTCCACACGTCTTCAAGATGCCAAGGTTGAGAAACACTGGATTAAGGACACATTGGCAATACTTTGGGGGTGGGGAGATGTTTTTGAGAAAGGGGAGAACACACACACACAGCACTTGCTGGAACTAAACCAAACTTTTTTTTTCTCCCCCAGGATCACAAAGCTGCTGTAAAAGGCAACTATGTGATATTAAGAAAACACAACTATTTTAAGGAACTGCTGAGAAGGGCTGTATGAACCTCTCCATGAACACTGAAGCCCCTTTAAGCCTTCAATACTGAAGTATTGCAAGGCATTATCATTATCAAAGCCCATGAGTAAGATAAGTCATCTCCTACTATTAATCCTTACTGACTAGGATTCAGAAACATATGACTACTGCTGGACATTATGCATCTTAATACATTTAGAAAGATAGAAATAGCCATAAGAAAAAACTTCCATACCGCTAAACCCATACAGCAGGAATCCAAAGCAACATTCCTCGTCCTACCTAGAGGTGCCTGAGATGGGACTTAAAAACATGAAGCTTAGATTGCTCTGTATTGTGTAGCTTAGATTGCTGAGTATTGTGATACCACAGCCACCTGTTTGGTCAATTCCATCTATTTTTCAGACATCTGATGTTTTCTTGTGCAATTGCAAGTGTCAGCAAGCATGCGTCATTCCCTGAAACTAAAATATTAAATGACAGATTGGGAAGGGGGGGAAGTGTTGGGTAAGCCCCATATCAGGGAAGTGAGTCATGCTGCTCACACACATCCCTTGTGGCTGGCATTCAGGACACTGACAAGCCCAGAAGAGAGACTTCATTCATCAGTAGAGTAATATATTAATGGTTTAGTGTTGCAGCTGAGAGACAGATATAAATCGGGAATACTGCCTCTGTCCTTTATTTTATGAAGTGAGTTAAAAAGCAAATCGTGCTCTTTAGGTTGCTTCTCCCCCAAATAATATTTCCATTTTATGTTATGGAAATATTGTGCCACTAATTTTAGGAAGAGATAATTCAGACAAGGATATGGCCTTACCCCCACACAATCTTGTTAATCACACCTGAATCAAATGTGATAGTATGACATTTTAAAAAAGAAGTCTTGGGAGACATCTACAAGCCAATGCCCATTTTCAAAAAAGGGGCATATATGCGATCAATTCCATGCATGCACATTTATGAACTTCAGTTAAAAGGAAAATCAGACATGAAAGTTATTGTTCATTCAATACATGAGCAAACAGAAAATGGTTCCAAGAATTTTTGGTCTGGAATATTTTTGGTCTAATAAGGACACAGAGACACAATCTCTTTAACATACTTTCAACATCTATAATTATAGATGTACAAAATAAGTTCAAGTAAATTTGTGAATCATATAAAGTGTAGATTCTTGATTCAGTGGCTACAGCAAGTTTTGTATAGGAGTCCACAACTAATTTGGAGCAATACATCACACTGATCTGGAGAGAAGTTGGTTCTACCTTGATTACAACTCTGCTGCCAAAGAATTGTTTACTTTGTTACACCAAGCAATTGTAGCAAATCATACCAACAGGAATATGGCAGCAAAACTTTAGATATTAGTTTTATATTATTAGCTAAACTAATATTAGCTGAATATTAGCTGAACTGTGTTTTAGGTATAGGCCTTGTAAAATTATCTGATAACACTCAACAAGTGTTCCCTGTTTCAGGGACTTATCTTTCTAGATAATGGGATCATTTTGCTACAGGGCATGCAACAATTCTTAACAGGTGAGATAATCTGTGATAGCTGGAGTTCAATCTTTTCCCAAAGGATTTCCAAAAAGAATTCTCTCTTCCATAAAACAAAGCAAAACACATGTGCACACCTGAAAAAACTGGTCCTCACCATTTAAGCCTGGGGCTACTTGCCCTAATATTGCCTTTTCAGTTTGCATAAATCCAAAGAAATCATTCCTTGTCATTCTACTTGTTTAAAAATAAATTGCTTTGTAAATGTCAAACACAGGTTGTAGCCATGGATTAATGACTAAATGAAAGCCTTTTCAGATCTACAGATTTCTGAAAACCATAGGACAAGATTTAAAGTACAGGTAGTCTTTAACTTATGATCACAATTGAGGTCAACATTATGTTGTTAAGAGAGACATTTGTTGAGTTTGCCTGGTTTTACGACCTTTCTTGCCACATTTGTTTTGAATCACTGCAGTTGTTTTGACTTAGTAACACAGTTGTTAAGTGAAAGTGGCTTCCCCATTGATTTTGCTTGCCAGAAGGTTGCAAAAGGGGATCATATAACTCCACGACACTGCAACTGTCATAAATTGCCAAGCCTCTGAATTTTGATCACCTGCCTGTAGGGATGCTGCAATGGTCGTTAAGTGTGAAAGAACTATCATAAGTCACGTTGTAATTTGAACATTCACCCAACAGGAGCTGTTTGTTTTAAGTTGAGGACTACCTTTCTCACTGAAAGGGGTGGGAGGAAGGGAGTCAGATGCAGAGAAAAATGTAGAGGCTAAGGGGATTTAAAGATTTCACAAGCATGACGATTAACATAGCTGCAACAGCTAAGGAATTATGGCCAAGAGCTTTCTGTTAGCAATCCTGATTAAAATCTAAAGTAGCAGGGGTGACGTTATGCCACAGGTGTTAGAGAGACAGAGGCTCAGCTCGGAACATTTTATGAGATCGGTGTTATACAATATAGCAGGTGAACTCCAAAGGAACTCAGGAGAATGTTAACTAGCCTCTCTCTGGAGACCTCCTTGCTCACACATAGAGACACACCACTTTTACGGTTTCCAGGGAACAACTTCCAAATGTACACAGCAAACATCCAAATTTCCAATCTTAATAAACTATCTCCCCACCCCCAGTAAAAAAAAAAAAAAACCAAAAAAACCAACTTCAGTAATCCAAGGCGTTTTGAGGAAATAAAACAAGCCCGGCTGCTAATTCAAGGTATTCATGAAAAGGCAGGTCTATTTGAGGTGACTGGTTTAAAAGAAGAAGAAGAAGAAGAAGAAGGAGAAGAAGAAGGAGAAGGAGAAGGAGAAGGAGAAGGAGAAGGAGAAGGAGAAGGAGAAGGTGAAGGAGAAGGTGAAGGTGAAGAAGAAGAAGAAGAAGAAGAAGAAGAAGAAGAAGAAGAAGAAGA
>BLBF01000033.1:303713-332314 GCA_015471245.1 Laticauda colubrina
AGAAGAAGAAGAAGAAGAAGAAGAAGAAGAAGAAGAAGAAGAAGAAGGGCTATATGCTGGCAAAGGAGGAAAAAGGGGGGAAAAAAAAAAAGAAAGCCCAGCGTCACAACTTTGATAAGGGCGAAACAATCTGTACCCATTCGCAAACACGCCGATTTTAAAAAAAAAAAAACCCTGATCCGTTTTTTCCCCTCTCAAAGGCGACTGGCAAAGCCTAGCCGACTTAGGCTGAAGTCAGTACAACAAACCAACCAACCAACCAACCAACCAACCAAAAGGTAGCAGGTCACCAAGTTTAAAGTATGTTATTCCGGCGTTGAGTTGCACAGATGTGGAGGGTGGCTGCGGTGGTCAGGAGAGAAACTTCCACCTTTGTCTGCTTGAGCGCGCTCTCCGGCCCCCCTCTCCTTCGCTCGTTGCTTTGGCAATATACTCATCCTGAACACTCCCGGAATGTTAATCAAAGTGTCCCTCTCCTTCTTCCTTCCAATAAATCAGGGCAAACAGCCGAAGGGGGCGGGGGGGGGGAAAGAGAAAAGATTTCTTTTATCCCCTCTTGCAACAATCAAATCCATGTGTCCCGGAGCTTCTGGAGCTAGCAAGCCCACGCGGAACTACACGTCCCCCCCCCTCCTCCTCCTCCTCCTCCTCCCTTCCCTTCTCGAACGAAACTTCTCCGGAGAGCGGTTTCGAGGACAGCTCGGATTCAACACCCACCCTCTAATCCCCCCCTCCCCCGACAGCTCTGGGATGAAGTGGGGCGGGGAGTGGGGAGGAAGAGAACCAGCTCTCTCGGATCCAAGATTCCCAAGCTTGGCATTCGTTTCGCTGCGAAGAACCCCACTCAAAACTCTCCGATCGCACCAGAGGGGAATGTGTTGTTGTTGTTGTTGTGTTTTTTAAAAAAAAATATTTTAAAGGAAAGGTAAAAAAAAAAAAAAACACGACCCTCTACAAAGTAGAGTTTCGTCTCCCCCCCCCCCCCCCCCCATAAAAGAAAGGAGAGATCCTCAAAGGGTCTCTTTAAAAACAGCGTGAATCGCCTCCGACTTAGCAACGCCAAGCGAAGAGAAAGGGAAAATGGGATCGAGCAAGAAAAAAAAGAAAGGGGGGGGGTGTCCTAAAGTCTGGATTCCGCAGGAGCGCACCTTGATCCCAGGAGCTGGGATATGCCCGGACAAAGACCCAACCTTTTTGGAAAACGCACCTTCCAAGCGGCGGCAGGTCCGCCAACTTCACGCAGCCCCCCCCCCCTCCCCTTTGCCCAGCGAGCTCCTTCTTACCTTCCTCTCCAACTGCACAAGTCGCTCGAGTATTGCGCCGTACAGCCCCTGTCCAGTACCAAAAAGCCCAGCAGCAGCAACAGCGGTGACGGCGGCGGGAGCAGCAGCCCGGGCGCCGGGGCTCTCCGCATGATCCCCGCCGGGCTGCCCTTTGAACGGATCCAGCAGAAGGAGGGAAGAGAGAGGAGAGCGCCCGTAGCTTGCGCTTACATGGCGAGGGGAACTCGAACCGCTAGCATGAGCCCATCCCCGCCGTCCGTCCGTCCGGCCGGCCACTCGGCTCAACAGTGCCCTCGCTCTCCGAGCCGGCGCTCGCTCCGCGTCCCAAGCTTAGTGGAGGGCGGAGGAACCGCTGCGCCTCGGAAACCACCCACTCCAGAGACCGCGGCTAAAAACCGGCAATGGATTTTGCTTTTGAACGGAGCGGGCTCCGTGCCCTCCTGGCCTTCTTCACTTTGCTTTTCGAACTGAACCCGAAAAAAAGCTCGCTCTCCGTTTTTGGAGTGACGGCAGCCGGTTGGATACAGCGACCGACGGCTTTCCTAACGGGGCGGGGACGGGGAGGAGGGGGGGGGGGGAGGAGAGGGAAACCTCGCAGGCCTCCAGAGCGAATTTTAAATGTTCACTGCTCGGGTTTTGGATGTTTAAAGGAAGAGGAAGCGAAGAATGTTGGAACTTCTGCGAGGAGTGTTTTTCTCTCTCTCTCTCTCCCTCTTTTTTTTTTTAATTGCGGGTTGTTTAAAATAATAAAATTCAAGGCAGTCTGTGATGTGAGAAGGGAGAAGCTTTGACATTCAAAACAAAACAAAACAAAACAGAGAAGCAACTGTGAAGACGGGAAAATGCAGCTGAGGGGAAAATGCATGCCAGCTTATAAAAGTTTCCCTTGGTACAAGAAGGGCAAAACTGAGGCCAAAATCCAGGTCTGCACATCACAAATGTTCACCACAGAGAGCAGACAAGGATCAGGAGCAAACAAGTCCATCCCAGACGTACAAAAGCTCAGTAGGGTAATGCTACTGATCAAAGCTTCAAAGCTATTTCTCTTTTAGTACTTCTGCATTAACTATACAGTAGAGAATGTACCAAAAGTTAGGCCCCATAATTTACTTGTTATATAAACGACATTAAGTATTTGAATTCGTTGCCACTTTGCTTCAAACATTTCTTTACTTGTTAACATGTGGCCTTTGACATTTTTAAGTACAGTAACATTTGCTCTGAAAAAAGTTAATAAATATATTACAATTGGCCTATGACAGGGGTGACAAACTCATGTTGTCACAGTGGCGCATGTGGCATAGCGTGACTTTTTTCCCCTTCGCTAAACCGGGCGTGGGCGTGGCCAGCGTGTGATGCATCTGGTCTATGGGCTGGGAGTTTGACAGTCCTGGCCTATGGGGACAGACGATTTGGCACATCCCTTATATCAGCAGCGGGTAACCTTTTGGGCCTCCTGTGCCAAAAATTGCATGCACGCTTGCGCTCGCATGCCAGCACCCAGAAGGCAATGCACATGTTGCCTCCTGTGCATGCACATGAGATCCTCCCGCCCCCTTGCTTGTACTGCATCTCCCAGCTGATTTTCCACCCATTTTTCAGCCTGCTAGAGGTTTGAGGGAAGCTTTTGCAGGCTGAAAACTGGGCCTGTTTCATCACTTCTGGTATTTCTGGAAATACAGAAAGTGACAAAACGGGCCTATTTTTCGGCCTGCAAAACCTGCAGAGGCTTCCCTCAAGCCTCTGGGAGGCTGAAAAAGGCCCAAAAATCAGTTGGGAGGCCGCGTGCATGTGCAGTGAGATAAGTTTGCCTGGGGCTTGCATGCCCGCACAAAAGACTCTGCGTACCATAGGTTCACAACCATAGGTGCACTGGGAGACTTTAGATGTTCGCTGGGGGAGGGGAGGGACAATTGATTTGGCACATCTCTGACCATTATATCTGGGCATCAGTATGCAATTAAGGAGAAGTGGCTTGACAAATTGCCATTCTGAAAAGCACCAGCACTTGAACACAAAACTGAGTGGGAAGAATGAAACTTTAGTGGAGCAAATGATGATGTTTGTTGGGACATCATCATGCAAATTATACTTATAAATCTGATAAATAAATCTATGTACTTACCATCAATTCGATTTTATAGCATGACCGATGACTTAATGCATTGCTGAATGAGGCACATTTGATGATTGGCAGAAAAGTCTCAACTTACTGAATCTTTCTCAGATTAAGATCTTCATTTTAAGAAACGCAACTCTGGGTATCTCTCAGTATACTCATATACTACCCAGAAATGTCAGTTCATCAGATAACATGTTCATTGGTATCAAAAGTTGGTGAGGAGTTAGATTAGAATAAGCAGAATTGAATCTTCCGGTCTTTATTTCAGCAATTATTATCCATCAGGGAAAGGAAGGCAGGTTCAACACCATATGGGATGACATGAGAATAAAACAGATCAAAACAATTGTTTTCCACTTGAAAGTACTATATTCCACTATAAAAATCATATCTATTTACGAAGAAAGTACCATATATACTCGCATATAAGCTGACTTTAGAACGTTTTTTTTTTCCCCCCAATTTGGGAGTCAGCTTATACACGAATAAATCTGATTTGCTGGAGCAGCGACTTAGCGTGGCGGCTTCGCGCGATGAGAGTCTTGGCTCTCATCGCACGAAGCCGCTGCCCAGCGAAGGCGATGAGAGTCTTGGCTCTCATTGTACGAAGCCACTGCCCGGCGAAGCCGCTGCCCGCCGCTTCCCCGCTCCCATCGAGTCTCCCAGCTGATTGGCTGTACAAGCCGCTGCCCGGCGAAGGCGATGAGAGTCTTGGCTCTCATCGCGCGGAGTGCCTGACTTTGTGCGATGAGAGCCAAGACTCTCATCGCCTTCGCCAGGCAGCGGCTTCGCGCGATGAGAGCCAAGACTCTCATCGCCTTCGCCAGGCAGCGGCTTCGCGCGATGAGAGCCAAGACTCTCATCGCCTTCACCAGGCAGCGGCTTGTACAGCCAATCAGCTGGGAGACTCGATGGGAGGCGGGGAAGCGGCGGGCAGTGGCTTCACTGGGCAGCGGCTTCGCGCGATGAGAGCCAAGACTCTCATCGCTCGAAGCCGCCACGCTAAGTCGCTGCTCCAACAAGTCGCTGGAGCAAGTCGCCACGCTAAGTCGATCTGGGGGTCGGCTTATATGCGAGTTTTTGCAAAATTCCTCATTTTGGGGCAGTTTTTTAAGGGTCGGCTTATATGCGAGTATATATGGTACCTGCTAATTGAATCCATTTGCAACGCTTGCTAATCAAATCAACCACAAGTGGCTGTCCTCACTTATTGTACTAAACCATATCATATTTCTTGCTTAATTTTCATTCAAAATATTGTGTCATCTCAATCACTGTGATTCATAAACTCAGCTAATTGGACAAACTCTTTTTAAACAAACTGTAGCTTCATGTGTGCTCATCAGTAAACAGATATTGATCTCTGCAGGAATAATTTATTAGTGGTAATCTGCAAAAAAAATCTGATTCACCAGTGAGGCACATTCTATTTCAAGCTCACACAGTAAGCTCAATTGTTAATGAAAAACAGGCAGGTACAGTTTCTGGGTTCATTTCTTCAAGGTCCACTTCTTATTTGTTAAGTGTATACAGTTTCTTCCTGGATATTTTTACTTATATTTTACTTATGTTTGTCCACATACCTATACAAACAGCTTCCTGGTATAAATTGAACTACAAGCCCAGTTAAAGATCTGTTTCTGAACCTGGAGCAAGAAGACACTTAAAATAATATTGATGTGGAATCTGAAATTATGCAGTTGTGACTGTTTAAAGTGTTAATTGTGCAATTAAATAGCATCATCAACATGCTATTTAAAGTTGGTCTTAATTTGTGACTCAGTGCATCACAGAAAAAACCTGATAGGCACAGGTATTGTTTAAAAACATCCTGATGGATTCAACATAAATAGGAGCTGGAATTGCATGGCAAAAGAAGATTGGTGGAGATGAAAATGAATGGCCAATTACTCAAACCTTAACTGCAGAAGGACACCACTATTCTAACTTTTTAAACTTAACAGTGCTCTCAAAATGCGTAAAAAGGAAGTGAGAACCACGCATCAGTTTTTAAAGAACATGATATACAGAGGGTCTTTGGAAGGCAATCTTATTCCTTCATTTGTGGAGCAACTGCTCACTAGGAAATGAAACCCATTGCATATATTTAGAAATATATACATTGATATTGCCATAATAAATATGTCTAAACTGTTCCTTGTTGACCAGATTTGCATCAATTCTTAATAAAGTCACAGGAGGAGAAAGGACAAAATATTTGAACTCTTTTTGTTGTTTCTCCCAACTCTTTTTGTCCAGTTGGGAGAATGATCAGGAGGAGATTCTTACATTATTTTTAACCTTTTTGGTGTTTTAAATTATCAACATGTTTTCTTTTGTTTGCTACCAAATGTCTGAGAGAAGCTGCATTTAATTCCAAGCATTTGCTGCCAATTTTCAACACTGATAACAATAGCATTAATTATATATTGCTCTATGGTGCTTTACAATCCACTATAAGCAATTTGCAATGTCAGCATATTGTTCCCAACAATCTGGGTCCTCATTTTACTGACCTCGGAAGGATGGAAGGCTGAGTCAGCCTTGAGATGGTCAGGATTAAACTCCTGGCAGTGGGCAGAATTACCCTGCAATATTGCATGCTAACCATTCTAACCACCATGGATGTTGGAAGGTGTTGAAGAAATAAGGCAAGTGCTTGTAAGGAATGAAACTATTATTATCTATGTCACTGTGGCCTGAATGCTGAACAACTTTTTGTTTTAAAATCATACTAGATTGTTCAGAAAAAATGGTGTTTAAATAACTGCAATAAAAACAACAATAACTACAATTCAGACTATAAGTCCCATTATCCCTACCTGGTGTTTTCAGTGACCTGCCAGCTGTGGATAATGAGTATTGTAGTCCAGGAAATATGGCAGGCACCACCTGAAAGAAGAGCTGAAGGAAAATCAAAGACTTGTTACCACAGTCCATAAATTCACATTTGAATTTAAATAAAACAGTGCATGGCTTAGTATGTTTGAAATTGGAAATGTCCCTCTCAAATAATATTTTCCAAGACTTGTCTTAAATTAGCTATTTCCTATGGAAATCAAGAACTATGGAAATCAAACTATCTTGCCCTTAGTATTGTATGTTATTCTCACAGTAGCAGTTGGGAATACAGGGAGACTTTGACTTATGACCATAATTGGGTCCAGAATTTCTGTTGTTTAGCAAGGCAGTTGTTAAAAGAGTCGTGCCTGATTTTATCTTTTTTTTTGCCATGTTTGTTAAGCAAATTATTGCAGTTGCTACATGAATCTGGCTTTTCCAATTGACTCTGCTTATTAAGTCAGCTGGGAAGGTCACACAAATGGTGATCACATGATCTTGGAATACTGCAGCCATCATAAATTTCTGTGCCTGAATTTTGAACACATGACCCTGGGGACACTGTAAGGCTTGTAAATGCAAGAATCTGTTTAAGTCACTTATTTCTGTTAACTTCAAACAGTCACTGAACAAATGATTGTAAATTGAGGACTACCTGTATTACTGCCCCACCACCAGCAGTATACAGATATATCAAGTTCACCAGTAGCATCCTAAAGCTCATGAATACAGTGGAGGGGAAAAAAACCAACTGCAAAACTGTAGTGTAGTTCATCAGCACTGCTGCTGTTTTGTAAAGAGCCCATTACACTCCTGGTGGTATTGTTAATACTTGTGAAATACAGGTTACTCTCTTCTGGTTTGTGGATTATGTTCCCATAGTGCTTATGATGGAATGGGCTTCAATTTTATAATTGTATGACCATCTATTTGTGGATTTTTTTCCATGTCAATTTTGTATTGCAAATTATGGTTTTTGTTTGTTTGAAAAACCAAATCAGTTGATTGCAAAGTTCCAATGTGGCTTACATTTAATTGCATCAAATGATAATGCAGTAGATGAAACATCTAATTACCAGACAAAAAGAGTATCAAACAACAGCATTCTGAGATGAAATATTGCACAATACTTTGTTTTCTTGGGCTTGTCTCATAATGTGAACTTGCCTTCTCAGGACTTTAATTTTCTTTTCAAGAATACTTTATATCCACAATAGTCTGGCTGTAACTAAGAGGAGGAGGAGGAGGAGGAGGAGAAAGTAAACATAGTTTTTTTTTTAGTTACAAATATTACATATGTATTTACTTAAGGCAATGTTTCAGAGTTCACTTCTAAAAGACTGCTTATTACAAACATCAGCCTATGTCATAATTCCAAATATTAAATAAACAGACCAGTTCACTTGAGTAGAATACAAAGGAACTCTCCTACATTTGATTAATACATGCTTCCTTTCTTCAGTTTTCTGTGAAACTTTAATGAAATGAAGAGGGGCAGATCTAGAGATGCCTAGTTTGTCCAAGTTTCATAGAATCGCTTATATGCTTCTTATATTTTATACAGTAACCCTCCTGTAAGTAAATTACTTGAGCTTAAAAGCATTTGCTATCTGTACTTTTCCTGCATTTTTTTCACAAGTATATGTACAATCACATAAAAACAAATACACACAAAGGAAACTCAGCAAAACAGTAGTATCCATGACGAAGAGTGGTGTCTCCAAAGACTCTAAGTACAACATCACAATCCAAATTATGGCCTTTTTGTACCTGCAGATATCCAGGCAATGAATGGGATATATGCCAAAGGTGTGAAATGCACATGCCTGCTTACGTGCCAAACTAAGCTAAAGAGGGTAAATTAGCTCATTGGGAACAGTGAAAGTTTTACTTTAACCACAAATATTTACAGAAAGAAAAATGGCTGATTAGCATGTTGCCACTTTTGGAAGAAATATCCTTCTGGGTTCAGTTTCAAGTGGGGAAAAAGACACTGGAATCATGTAAGTTGCTTGGAAAGAAGGTTAAGGCTAGGTCACATCGGCCGACGGATGCAAAACGTATGTAAAAAGGACACAGCGGACGAGCAAATTTTCCATTCATTGTTATCCGCTCTCAAAAGTGCCCCAAATTTGCATAAAGAGAACGGACAACAACGGAAAGGAATGGACGTGGGGAGCACATAGCGAGGATGTTAAGTGGATGCTCAACGGAAGCCTAGCAGATGGAAGCGGATGGAAGCAGATGACACATCCACAGGGCTTCCATGGGAGAACAGCGAAGTGGACGTGCAGCAGAAGGAGCGGATGCAGAGCTGATGCTGAGCGGATGACGCAGATGAATCACGGACGCCTAGCAGATGCCTAGCGGATGCCTAGTGGATGCAAACCATTCACTGCGCATGCGGGGACGATGCATTGCATCAGCCCCGCGGATATAAAGGGAAGTAGCTCGCAAGCAGGTCACCATTCAGAGGAAAGACCTGCTGCCAGACACATCTTCAGCCAACAACCATGGGGAAGAAAAGGAAGCCTGTGCCTACTCCTGCCAGCCCTGGCAAGAAGGACAGGACCACCATCCCACCCTCTGGCACTGACTCTGCTTCTGCTGGTGCTTCTGCTGCTGGTGCTTCTGCTCCTGCTGGTGCTGACTCTGCTGGTGCTGGTGCTTCTGATGGTGCTGCTCCTGGTGCTGGTGCTTCTGCTGGTGCTGACTCTGCTGGTGCTGCTGCTGGTCCTGCTGGTGCTGCTGCTGCTGCTCGTGCTACTGCTCATGCTGCTGGTGCTGCTGGTGCTGGTGCTTCTGCTGGTGCTGACTCTGTTGCTGCTGGTGCTACTGCTGGTGGTGGTGGTGGTGGTGGTGTAGTGGTGGACTAGCCCCAGGGCCCTCAAAGTCCTGCTGATGAGGGCCCAGAAGGCCCTGCCAGAGGGAGGAAGAGGCAATCACGCAAAAAGGGGAGAGGAGACAGTACTCCATTGCAGAGGAACATGAGGAGGAAGTGCTCGAATGGCTGAGGGAAAACGAGTATCTCTGGAGGAAGGGACACAGGCTCTGTCGAGACACCAAGCGGAAGCAGGCGGCTTGGAGAGAGAAGGCGGAGAGCCTGGGCTACACTTCTGATGTCCTCCTGGGGTGGTGGAAGCACATGCACACCTGGTACGGGAAGCTGCACCTGAAGAAGTCTGGCCAGGCCATGGTCAAGCTCACCGACCGGGAGACCTACGTGATGGCCAAGTGCAGCTTCTTGGAGGGTGAGATCCACCACCAAGGAGCGGCCTCTGTCTACCCTCTCTCTCAGGCAGCCCACAGACAGCTAGTCCTCTTCTGGCCAAGAGTCAGCTCCTGTGTCCAGGCAGGTATCTTTGCAGCGCCCCACGACAGAGATCCCCCCGACAGCTGAACACCCCATGGCGGAGCACATGGAGGATCCCCTGATGCAGATGGAGCAAGAGGAGGCCACGGTCACCAGAGACCAACCCACACCCACCCGCAGCTCCACCTCCACAGAAAGCAGGCAGAGAGGCAGACCAGAGGGACAAAGCCACACTGTCCTCTTGGAGATCAGGGACACCATCAAGAGCAGTGTAGATCTCCTCTCTCAGCTGGTACACTTCGAGATTCCATCCTCGAACAGAAAGCCCTTCCTCACCTACATGAACCAGACCCTCATGGAAATGCCCGAAGCCCAGTACCAGGTGATCAAGGAGAGGATCACAGGTCTTCTGCACCACCCTCCAGGCCCAGCTGAACCTGCTCCCACCCAGTCCAGGTCTGCTCCTCCACCCCAGGTGATGTCACAGCCCTTCCAAGGCTTTCAACAGCCCCTCACCGACCAAGGCTACAGATACCAGGACTTCCAGCAGCACAGGCAGCCCTTCTCAGTCCAGGCACAGATTCCTCACCTGCCACAGATGCCACCGACGCCACAGATGCCACCGATGCCACAGATGCCACCAACAACACAGATGCCACCAATGCCACAGATGCCGCCAACGCCACAGATGCCACCGACGCCTCACCTTGCTTAGCTGCAGACCAGACAGCCCCACTACACTCCTCATTCCTCCATCCCACAGCCAAGCCCGGCCTCAGAACATCTGTCATCGGTGTTGGGACTGACATCCCATGTCCTGGAGGAAGGGCCTCTCAACATCACGGGCCTGAGACAGCTCTCTGAGAGCTTCCTGCACACACCATCTCCTGTTGTCCTCTCGGGGCCAGGCACCCCAATGGCACCTCAGACCAGCACTCCAGCCACTGCCACCTCCACAGCCCCTGGACCTTTCACCCCTGACACCATGGGCATGCCTCAGAGTGACTGAGAACAGTGCCAGAGACTGGGTTGTTACCTGTTGACTTTATCTTTGCTTGGGACACTTTTCTTGGTCCATTTTGCTTTTTTAATAAAGTCCTACAGTTTGTTATTAATAAAAGTTATCTTTGCTTCACACACTTGGTTCAGTTCTTTTACTTTATAAAGTCTTGGTGGAAACTTTTAGAAATGGTTTAAGCCTTTGTATACTTGTGGGATGTGTAAGGATAGCTGTGGGATGGATAAGGATAGCTGTGGGATGGATAAGGATAGCAGTGGGATGGGCAGGGATACCTGTGGGATGGGTAATAGCTGTGGAATGGGTAATAGCTGTGGGATGGGTAATAGCTGTGGGATAGATAAGCCTCCAGTGCAAGCATAGTGAGACTCTATGGTCCACCCTCTCAGGTACCACACCTATGGCCCTTTATTATCAATAATAATGTAATCAATCATCCACACATGTCAACATAAACACAACTCTTTATTAAATGCTCTGTTCATTGTAGGCCCACCCAACATACATGGCCCAATCTCATCAGTGTGATGAGACAGGCTCAAGGAAGCATCCATGAAGCATCTACCATCCTGTCTTGCCACTCCACTGCTCCAGTTGGGGAGTTGCACCAGTGTTTTAGGAGGTTGCGCTGCTTCTTCCCTTCATGTGAAGCTCTGTTGGGGCCTTGCACATCCACAGTATCTATCAGGTGTTGCCCTTGCCTCCATTCACCAGGCTCCATATCCCCATTGCCTTGTTGGTGGTCCATGAGCCTGTTCTGCAACCCTGGGTAGCGGGTGCGTATGAGATTGTGCAGGATGCAGCAAGCTTCCACGATGCTCCTCACAATCTCTGGGCGATGCTGCATGGTGGTGAGAAGTACCTGGAACCTGTTGGCCAGGATGCCAAAGGCGTTCTCCACCACCCATCTTTCCCTGGACAGCTTGTAGTTGAAGATCCTCTCTTCACAGGTGAGGCATCTGGAAGTGTAGGGCTTTATGAGGTAGGTTCTGAGGGAGAAGGCGTCATCCCCCACGATGAAGTAGGGCACATCTTGTGTGTCGTTGGGCAGGGGGTCTGGGAAGCCCAGGATGAGGTTGCATTCCAGCCCCTCCTTGGGGTCACTGGTGTTGTATACCTGGGCATCTGAAGCTGATCTGTTGCCTGAAGCATCAATGTACATGAACTTGTAGTCAGCATCAACCATGGCAACCATTCAGCAACCACGCTGAAGAAGCCCTTGTAGTTGTGACAAGTGGACCCTGAGTTGGCTGGAGTTTTGCAGGCCACGTGCTTCCCATCTATGGCTCCAATGGTGTGGGGGAAGTTCCACTTCTGATACCACTGCTCTGCAACTTTCTTCCAGCCTTCTTCAGTGGTGGGGCACTGGAGGAGTTCCTCCAGGTATTCTTCAATGATGGCCTGCACCACTTCTCTGACCGCAATGCTGATGGTGTTGTGTGGCACCCTCCAGGTGTACTGCATGTTCCTGTATGTGGTCCCAGAGGCCAGGTGGCGCAGAGTCAGTGCCACCTTCAGCTCAGGGTCCAGGCTGGGCCGGTAGTTGGTGTTTGCCTTGGTCAACCTGGGTCTCAACTACTCCACAACTTCATCAAACATGGCTGGTGGCATCCTCCATGAAGTGCTGGAATGCACGAGTGTCTTCGTTCCTCAGCTCCACCATCAGCTTGTCATACAGTCCATACTCTGCTCTTCTCGCAATCCATCTTCAGACCCACACACTTCTTGGACGCCTCCTTTTCCTTGTGTAGAACAGGTGAAAGAGCCTGAAGAGGACTTGGCACTGGTATAGAATGATGGCGGCTACCAAAAGGAGTGTGCGATGATCCATGGTGGAGATGACTGGATGATGTGCAAGAGCAAGAGCAAGAGCAAGAGCAAGGCTGAAGAGGTCTGCACACCAGGGCTGCTTGACTGAAAGTGAGATCCAGGTGATTTCCTCCCCCTTTTTATAGGAAATATCGGTTTTCCACTAGGTGTCCTTTTGCATCCTCTAGACATCCTCCAGACATCCTAAATATCTGAGATACGTCCCCTATACGAATGTTTTTCCCGTTTTAATGCTTTCTATGTGAGCTGCATCCGCTTTCATCCTTTCTATGTCCGTGCTACAAACACTGTGCGGACATTCCGCATCCGTTTCGCTTCCTCCCTGTATCCGTTTTCCGCTGGAGCGGATGCGAGTTGCGTGGATGTGCAGCAGATGCCGAGCGGATACAGTGGACGTGTAACGGATGAGAATGGATATAGAATGTTTGTTCCCCGTATGTGTCGCGGATGTAGAACGGACGTGGCAGAAAGTTCATCCGTTCAAAAAGTTTTGTGCAGCTCAAAACTTTTTGAGCGGATGAAATCTCAGTAGATGGATGCTGGATGGATAGAACGTATGAATCACGCACGCAGTGAGTACAGAATGGATGCATATCCAACGGATGGCAAGCGTTTTTCTCCATTTTACATCCTTTTTGCATCCGTTGGTGCAGTGTGACATGGGCTTTAATTGATGAACAGGATTACATACCTTGGAGCTCTTGGGTGAAAAAAAAATGGGAGAAAATGCTGAGAGTCCCTGGATTTTATGCCCTGAACTTCCTGGGGTACAGGAAGTGTATCCTGATTGGTTGCTGTCAGAGGTCAAAGCTAGCTCTATTGGTTGTCTGTGTGCTAAATTTGGTTGAAACTACAATGAAGGGCAAATCAATGGCTCTGCCTGAAGGAAGTAGATCTTTGTTCTGTAGAATAGACCGGCCTAGGCCTTAATGGCCCATTAACAAGGGTGGGAGGACTGAGTTTCTGCCTCTCTGAGTTTCTACTTCTCTTTTAGGAGAAATATTCTGCCCTTGCAATATTTCCCAAGACATTTCATCGTTCTAGGAGTGGGGTTGGTATTAACTTCCAACACCACCATCTCTTTAACAACAGGCTGGCATGTACCTGCAGTAATTATGTTGGAGCAAGGAAAGAGGAATTGTGATTCACCAATAAGGAATAGGAAGCTGGGGAAACTATGGGACAGTCTTTCTGAAACATAAACAAGAGACTTTAGATTTCAAGGCCACAAATAATATAATTAAAGCAGCCTGATGTGCTCCAGATTTGTTCAAGTTGTATCTTTAGTGATTTTTGCAAGGGACAATGGGTGTTATTGTTTAGTACATTAAAAGAGAACCAGATTGGGGAAGCTGAACATAAAGGATTTAATTTTTGAGGTTGCTCATGATAACTTGGAAATTTGAAGTGATCACAGCTGCCCCCTTTACCAATGTGTGTGAGTCTTGTTTGAAGTGGACTGAGAATTCCAATGTCCATTGCTGCTTGTTTTAAAAGATGTGTATATCCAAGCATAACAGAGAAAGAGGACTTTGTGAATGGGAAGGTACACATTATTATTATTCTATTATTAGTATTGCACACTGTAATTCTTCATATATTCTTTTGTTTTAATGCAATGATATTTGTATAGTAATTATCATTAACATCCTATTTTTAAAAATAATCTAGAACAAGGCTGTCAAACTCACGGCCCATGGGCTGAATGTGTCACATGCTGGCCATGCCCTTGCCCGGTTTAGCAAAAAGGTGAAAAGTCATGATACATCATGTGACATCATCGTGACGATGTGAGTTTGACACCCCTGACTTAGAGTATTAAAATCATAGAAAAGAAAAATATTCTGTCAGTGTTCATTACAATTTAAAGTATCAATGTTACAAGTATAAAATGATTTGACTTTTTCATATTTTTCATATGAAATTAAGCCAGCAGTTTGATCCTGACCAGCTCAAGGTTGACTTAACCTTCCATCCTTCTGAGGTAGGTAAAATGAGGGTTCAGATTGTTGGGAGAAATTTGTTCACTCTGCAAACCACTTGAGCTAGTTATTTAGTATTGAAGTTTCCACTGTGTAATTGAGGAAGCTGCATACTATTAAGAACTATGTAATGAAGGAAACTTTAGATGTGTGATGTTGGTTCAGCCCCTCTGCCCAATAGTGGGCAAGATTGGAAACCAGAGATTGGGATTAGGAATAATTGGGTTGGGCTAGGTCCAGGAAGAAAGGCCACAGGAATATCCACTGTATGCGCAATCAATAATTTACAAAGAATTATTCCATGAGCTTAAGGCATACATAGCAGCCTCTCCTCTGTTTTTCCCACAATAATCCCTGAAGTAAATTGGACCTAGAGTGATCCAAAATCACTCAGTGAGATTCCAGGGATGAGGTCAGTTTGAACCTGGCTTTCCCTGTCCATCACCTTAACCACTACACCACCAGTTCTTTTTACACAAAATACAAAGACTATGTGCCATAAAAAAATATAAAACTCTAAATAAAGGGGAGGGGAGCAGAGTGGAACAGAGAGGAACAGAATGGAGCAGAACTGGAAGCTTTTCATTTTTCACTTTATTTAGTATGCTGTTTGAATCTAGTCAATTATAGGTTATAGTTTAGCACAATGTATGAAACAAGCCAATGTCCTTAGTGTATTCAGGATCAAATAAAACAAAGATATTACTGGCCTTATTCACATGACACATTAATAGCCGAGCTAAACTGCTCTCCACCCATTCATGAATTAGCAGAAAACTAAACCAAGGTATATTTTGCTGTACTCACTGCCAATTCCTATTGCTTCCTTTCTTGTTTGAAGCCAAAGGATTGCATCCACATGTGTCAGTTTACCTACCTGCCTGCCTGCCCGATCTACCTGCCTACCTGCCTGACCTACCTACCTACCTACCTGCCTACTTGTTTGATTTAGACAATGCCCAACTCCAGACTGACTCTGGGCAGCTCACAATATAAGAACAAGATAAAAAAACGTGTGGTCTACATAGTAGACACAGTCAATGAGAAGATGAATCTGTCCTATAACACATTCAAAAACCATTCCAACTTGCCCTAGCCTGGGAGAAGGGCTAGGTCTTTTAACCCCCCAGAACATTATTATGAAGGGATTCACTTTGATCTCAGGGTGGAGTGGCCCCTCATTCCAGAAGGCAAATGTGCAACATAGAAGGCACACTTCTTAGTTTCCAATATATGAAATTCCGTTTAATTGATGAAAAAGCACTGTTTGTTTGAACTGACCAGACAGAAAACATAGAAGACAGGCAGTTCCTGACATAACCAAGCTCTATGCCATCTAAGGTTTTATAGTCATAACTAGCACCTTGAACCATACCTGGAAACAAGATGCTGACCAGTATGGCTCACAAAGCAGGGATTCACATGAGCATACCAATATGCCCTCACTGCCTGTACCACTGCACTCCACTCCAGTGGAATCTTCTGAATGGTCTTCAAGGCCAGCTCCATGAAAAATACATTGCAGTAGTCCAGCTATGAGGTGACCAGGGCATGAGCTTTTTTTTTTTTAATAGCTTCCTGATCCAGGACATGGTGTGACTGTTGTACCAGATGAAGCTGTGCAAAGGTTTTCCTGGCCACAGCTGCCATCTGTAATTGAGGGGAGTTGTGAGTCCAGCGAAACCCCCAGATTGCACATTTGAATGGGAAAATGCAAGCTTTTCAGCACAGGGAAAACTGGTCTCCACTCCGCTATTTTGCCAGCTTTACTGGCAGTGATTTTGAAAGATATCTGAATCATAAGCAAGCACCATTTGTCTAAGACCAACCACTTGGTTCAAATACTATGGATGTTTGTAGATTGGCATCCTCTGTTTAAACCTAGGCATTATGATGGAAAAAACTATGAACTATAGGTGGTACTTTAACTGTGATGTATTGGTTAAGCAGCATTTTATGTGGCCTGATGTTTATTTGTACCTAAATAAATAGTTAGCTGATGGTGATGGAAAAATATTAATGCCATGTTTAATGTGTTGCATGAACTCAGTCAATACCTTGATTTTTACAAAATAGGATTGTCCTGAAAAATTGTAGGGTTTTGATTGAATAAAAAGTAGCTTGTTAACCATTAATGATCATATTGATGAGCTCAAAGCCCCAGCTTTGAAAGTAGTTAACCATTGTTGGAAAAGGAAGGCTGGAATATGTGGAATCTGATCTGTCAGGATTTTACATAAATACTTGAATGTGCAGGCTAGTGGTTTGCTCAAATCAATTTTGCTTACAATTGGCAAAAATGGTTTGTAAGAAAGATCTATATTAGTCTCTGTAGATATGTTAATCATTTAGTTAGATGAGTATGTACATCTGTAACTCTGTATATATTTCATATGTATGTTATTCCTTCCCTTGGAAACTTTCTTTCAGCAAAGATGACCTGTACATTAAAAACAAGATAACCTATGGTTAACCTTGCATCTAATAAACATTAATTTCCTGTTTAACAAACCATTTGTGGGACTGTTAAAACAGATATTTATCTTGATGCACATCCCCTCGGCAGACTTATGTTTTTATTTGCTTCAAAATGTCCAGCCAGCATAGGTATTGGCAATACAACTGGCAGACTTCAGTACAAGAGTTCAAAAGTGTGGCAAATAAACAAGGTATTGCAATTCCAGATCTAAACAGGAAGCTCTTATAATCAAAGCCCAAAGACAAAGCCAGCTCATGAAGTTACGCTGAAAGCAAAATCCTAGGTAGGATTTTGACACAATAAAAGCAAGAGTAAGCTAAACAAATTTGATACTTAACCAAAATAGAGTCAGAATGCAGTCAGAACTGGGGGGAGGGAAACACCAATTTTATATTGTAACAGTTGCTACGTTATGAGATTGAAAAAAATATTTTTGCATCTAAATTTATTCAATGAATTTGCAATTCTTTATTTGTCTTTTCAAAACATGGTTGAAAAGTAACAGCCAAATTCAACAATTTGTACTACTGTGTAAATGCTGGCTAGAATCAAGGGACTAAGTATTTTAGCATTGCCACCAGGGATTATTTCCAGGCCTTTAATCTCATTGATCCCTGACAAAAGAGTACCTTTAATTTAGGTCTAAAATATTGCCTGTAGATTTACTGTCAATACTTTTTGTTCAAAATCCTCTGCTAGAATTCTTTTGTTACTCTAATACTTTCAAACTTTTTTACTCTTCAAAACCATCATTTGCACAGCTAGAGAATCAATCATGGAAAAAGCAGAATGCAAGAATAATCTCTTTGCAGGTTCATTTTTCTAGTGCTTTCAGCTCCAAATGTGTTGATGGAATTGGACAGGAAGTTTGAAAGTTAAAATACTAACATTTCAAGAGATACCTCAATTGGGGGAAGGCAGAGGTGGGATTCAAAACTTTTAACAACCGATTCTGTGAGTGTAGCTGAGTTGGTGGGCATGGCTTGGTGGGCATGTATTGGCTGGGTGTGGTCAACTCAATATCACATTGAGGCATACTTCTCCTTACCTGGCCTTTCATAACCGTGGGGATGCTGCAACAGTCATAAGTGTGAAAAATGGTCATAAGTCACTTTTTTCAGTGCCATTGTAACTTTGAATGGTCACTCCACACAAGCAAAGTACCAGCAAAGGAGGGAAAAAAACTCCACAGAAGTTCCAGAGACAGGAAGAATGTCCTGTAATAAGGGTTATCGGAGAGGCAGTTTCTGTAAGCAACACCAGAATGTTTCCTTCCTGCCTTCCTTACAGGATTAGGCCAGTAACAACTAGTTCTCTAACAACCAGTTCTCTGAACTGCTTAGAATGTTAACAAGTTCAAGTGAATAGGTGCGAACTGGTAGAATCCCACCCATGGGGGAAGGCCAAAATAGACCTCTGAACTACCTGGAACAAAATATTGACATGAGAGGAATGTGAGGAGTATTGTCTTTAACATGGCCTGGACAATTGCTATTAAAATATGGTCTTCCTATCGTTGTACTTTGGGAGACTGAGATAGGTGGTGACTGATGCAGAATGTAGCAACTAGATTGCTCAATATAGTCTTCAAGGGAAGATTATTTCGGGGTTGGTATTAGGCATGGAGCCATTTTCAAAGTATAATTTTTGCAGGTTCCAATCTGGGCTGGAATGTGGTAGAGAGAGAGAGGTTCCTTGAGGATGGGATCAAACATAAGTCCAAAATCTTGGAAGATTAAGGTCCCTGTGACTGACCCAAATTGGATTATGCCACATTATCCTGAGACACGTATATTTGCCTTCATTTGTATAACTTTTGGTTAAACAGCTTGGCACTGGTTTATTGGAAAAATTGCTTTCTTCCACTATAAGCCTGTCTGATCCTTATTGTCTCCAGAAAATGCCTTGTGGACTGCTCTGATCTGCTATTGAGTGAAATCTCTCTACTGAGCTTAAACAGCTTTGAGGAGCAAGTATTTGCACATGAATTAAAAATAGTTTTGCCTAAGAGTATATCCTGCCATTCTGAAGCACACTTTATGGCTCATTAGGCTACCATTCCAGCTATTGTTGTTTATTCAAACTATATAATAAATTATATTTAAACAATGATTTACCATGTGTGAATCCAGTCTGTAGCTTATTTGTTTTTAAACAAAATACACTGCTTCCATGAAAATAGAATCCCATTTTCTTTTTCAGACCCTCTTTCACAGAGTTTATAGATGGAAGATAAATGAAATGTCTATAGTCTGTGAATTTTTGCCATTGCAAATGTTACATAATCCTTGGTCTAGTACTTCCCCAATGACAAACATCACATGAGCCATAATGACTTGTAAAACATTTCTGAAACAGAAGTTACAATACAATGATTATCTGTAAGGCAATGTTTAGATATCATAATGAAGGGTTGTTTTTCACCATGGGAGATATTTCTGCCTCAGTCAAGTCAAGATTAATTTACAGAAACCAGAAATATTTCTCATCTTTGTTTGCTAAGCATTGTCAGATTTTGTTTTATTTTTCCAGCATTTTCTGCTATAAAGGTAACTGAGTTATATTATATTTTATATGAAAGTCTGAGGTTTTTTTTTTTTTTTTGTCATGACCATTGCTCTCTGTTACATTTCTTTCCATTTGAATGTGCTGGTTTTTTGTTTTGTTTTAAGCATTCAGATTTCCAAAATCGTATAAGTTTTTTAAGGAGAGATTGGATAGCTGCCTGTCATGGTTTAATGGTTTTTCAGAATATTGCTGAGGGTTGGACCAGATGATACTTTCCAACTCTACAATTTGACAATTCTTTGTTTTTCTACACGTAATTACTGAATTACTGCATGTAGTGTTCATGAAAGGATTCTTGTGCATGCGAGAAAGATATCTTTATATGTTGTAATATGTAAAATTTAAATAAATGAGTGGGGTTAACCCAATAGTATGCACGCAGCACTTCAGATTCAGAGGCAAAATATCATGCTCTGAAACATGCTAAGGCATGCCCATGTAACTTTCGACAAGTCTTTGAACCTTTCCTGGAACTATGCTGCTGTTGCTGCTATGGAACACAATGATGTGTGCCCAGTTTAAGGAGTTGCAGAAATTGTGTACATATTAGACTCCTCACTCTAGGAAGTATGCTTCAGTTTCCCAACTTAGATGGTTTAACACAGTGGCTAGGCTGACTTCTCTCAGTCACAGACACCTAGGTAAGCATCATTATAGCAAACAGGAATGAAGCAACATTGAATGGTTAATTGCCCTGCATCAGCATGCTTTTTAATGCGAATAGTCTTCCCATCCTTTCTTATCTTTCAACAGTCTCTTCATTCTGTGCTTCACTGGCTTTGAAATAGATTGGTTAGTAGTTGACATGATTAATATCTCTGCCTTGAAAACCTTAAGATATTGGGTTATGTCTTATACTACACAATTCCCTTGTATATTCCAGAGAGATATTTGCTTTCATATCAGAAATACTGCATCAACGGACGTCTTCAGCTCCCTCTCTTCATTCTGAATCAACCTCCTAGAAATAAAGACCCAAGTAAAACTAGCATAGTACAGCTTCCTGGAAAGTTTAGACTAGATTAGATTATCAAAGTTGAAAGGGACCTTGTAGGTTATCTAGTGAAGTCCAAGCCCCACCCCCCAACAGGGAACTCTATGCCATTTCTGACAAATGGCAGTCCAATCTCTTCTTGAAAGCCTCCAATGATGAAACTCCCACAACTTCCAAAGGCAAGTTGTTCCATTGGTGGATTGTTCTCACTGTCAGAAAATTTGACAGTCAGAAAGATGTGGTACAATGGGCCTGATATGAATCTGCCAGCTCCTTTAGAACTCTGGGATGTAATCCATCAGGTCCCGATGATTTGTATTCTTAAGATCAGACAGGTGTTCTCTTACTATTTATTTTACTTATTTTAACTTTTATTTCTAATCTGTCTTTACAGTTATGTTTTTGGTAGGTTGGGCTATAGTTTCTTTTTCCGTGATTTAAAGAAAGAGTTGAGCAGCTCTGCTTTCTCTCTGCTGCCTGTTATTTCCTTGCTGTCTTCTTTCTTTAGTGGACTGACTGTTTTCTTGATTTTTTTCCTTGTTATTTATATGTTGGAAGAAAGTTTTTTTGCTATCTTTGACTTTTGTTGCAAGTCTTTGTTCATTCTGAGTTAATAGTAATGTCTTCAATTTTTGTCTGTTGTAAATTGATATTTGCTACTGACCACAACTAGTGTCAGTAATTTACCAAGACATAAGTTATAAATGTCAAAATCTCCTGTTAATGGCAACCATTTTGTGAGTGCTCACATTATGTTTTCAATGTTCTAAATATATCCAATTGCTCTAAAAGATTGCTTATTTTTGACTTGAGAGATTATGGCTTTGATAAAATTTCTTGCCCATCATTATATCTAGATGAATCAGTCTTTGGTCATATTACTTTTCATACTATCCTGTACATAATACAGTATAATGGAATAAATCTTGTTCAGCAAGAAGTGTCCCCATCAAGTAAAATTGGCTGGAAACTGTAATTCAATGCCAATGGAACTATGAATGTATAGAGAAACAAAAGTATTTAATATCAAGGCTATCAAAGAAATAGAATTAATATAAAGTCAACACTGTGTAGGAGGCTGGGTTTGATTACCTACAGGTTAATACTCTCTTCCAACTTTACGATAATAAATGGAGCATTTCCTTGAACATGTCCTTAAGAAAAGTATAATTGATTTTAAAGTGAACTCAGTACACTATCAACTGCATTTGTGCTTTAATTTAATCTTCATCTATATGACTCATGCAAAGCTATTTACAAAGCAAAGCAGAAAGGGTGAGTGGAGGTTGGTAGCGCCATGGTACATGACCTATTCAATCATGTTTCACTGAGAAACAGAAATGAAATGCATTTCAAAGGAGAGGCTATCGTCTTAATCAGCCATCTATATAGGAGGCTCCCCTGTTGATATATGTTGCATAAAATGTAATTAGCTCTTAATTAAATTGAGAAATGGGAGGGTTGATATAATATGGTTATAGACTGTCTAATAAGCTTGGTAAAGCTCTAAAATATTGCCTAATAACAAATATTTGTGCATAAAGTAATTAATTTATCTCATATGCACATAACTTAATAGGTCAATGCATATAACTTCAATTCATAATTTTATCCTATCATCATTTTAAGAATTAGTCATTATGCAAGAGAAGTCATTTAAGACAAACAGCATGTGATTGCAAATGACCATGCATGATGTCAGGATGAGATCAGCTGGAGATACTCTTGATATTTAGAATCAGACAACACTTTTAAAAATAGGACCAAACAACACTTTTATTTAATTAATGTTACCTGTACTTTATCTGTACTTCTTTAAAGCCCATGTCACACTGCACCAACGGATGGAAAGAGGATGTAAAACGGAGAGAAACACTTGCCATCCGTTGGTTAACGCGATTCATCCATTCTGTACTCACTGCCTCCGTTTTTCATCCTCTCTATCCGTCCAGCATCCGTTGACTGATGTTCCATCCGCTCAAAAAGTTTTGAGCTGCTCAAAACATTTTGAGTGGAAAATGTATCCAACGCGTCCGTTCTGCATCCACAACGCAGACGGGGAACATCCGTTCTACATCCGTCGTCATCCATTACGCGTCCGCTATATCTGCTAGGCATCCGCTGCGCATCTGCACAACTCAAATCAGCTCCAGCGGAAAACGGACACAGGGAGGAAGCGAAACGGACACAGAACGGATGCGCAGCGTTAGTAGCACGGACGGAAAAAGGATGAAAGCGGATGCAGCTCGCATACAAAGCATTTAAAATGGAAAAAACATTCGCAGAGGGGACCGATCTCGGATATTTAGGATGTCTGCAGGATGTCTAGAGGATGCAAAAGGACACCTCGTGGAAAACCTATATTGCCTATAAAAAGGGGGAGGAACTCACCTGGATCTCACTTTCAGTCCAGCAGCCCTGCTGTGCAGACCTCTGCAGCCTTCATCTGGCTCTTGCTCTTCCACAGCATCCATTGATGTCCACCATGGATAGTAACACACTCCTTTTGATAGCCACCATCGTTCTGCAACAGTGCGAAGCCATCTACAGGCTCTTTCAACTGTTCTACGGGAAGAAAAGGAGGCGGCCAAGAAGTGTCGGGGTCCAAAGATGGATCCGGAGAAGAGCAGAGTACGGACTGTACAACAAGCTGATGGTGGAGCTGAGGAACGAAGACACTCGTGCATGCCAGAACTTCATGAGGATGCCTCCAGCCATGTTTGACGAAGTTGTGGAGTGGCTGAGACCCAGGTTGACCAAGGCAAACACCAACCTCTGGCCCAGCCTGGACCCTGGGCTCAAGGTGGCACTGACTCTGCACCACCTGGCCTCAGGGACCACCTACAGGAGCATGCAGTACGGCTGGAGGGTGCCATACAACACCATCAGCATTGTGGTCAGAGAACTGGTGCAGGCCATCATTGAAGAATACCTGGAGGAGCTCCTCCAGTGCCCCTCCACTGAAGAAGGATGGAAGAAAGTTGCAGAGCAGTGGTATCAGAAGTGGAACTTCCCCTACACCGTTGGAGTCATAGATGGCAAGTACATGGCCTGCAAAGCCCCAGCCAAGTCGGGGTCCACTTATTTCAACTACAAGGGCTTCTTCAGCATCATCCTCTTCACCATGGTCAATGCTGACTACAAGTTCATGTACATCGATGCTTCAGGCAAAGGCTCATGTTCAGATGCCCAGGTATACAATGCCAGTGACTTCAAGGAGGGGCTGGAACGCAACTTCATCATGGGCTTCCCAGATCCAGACCCCCTGCCCAACAACACGCAACATGTGCCCTACTTCATCGTGGAGGATGATGCCTTCTCCCTCAGAACCAACCTCATGAAGCCCTACACTTCCAGATGCCTCACCCGTGTAGAGAGGATCTTCAACTACAGGCTGTCCAGGGCAAGGCGGGTGGTGGAGAACGCCTTTGGCATCCTGGCCAACAGGTTCCAGGTACTTCTCACCACCATGTAGCATCGCCCAGAGACTGTGAGGAGGATCGTGGAAGCTTGCTCCATCCTGCACAATCTCATGCGCACCTGCTACCCAGTGTTGCAGAACAGGCTCGTGGACCACCAACAAGGCAATGGGGACATGGAGCCTGGGGAATGGAGACAAGGCGAAACCTGATAGACACTAAGGATGTGGAAGGCCCCAACAGAGCTTCACGTCAAGGGAAGAAGCAGTGCAACCTCCTGAGACACTGGTGCAACTCCCCAGCTGGAGCAGTGGAGTGGCAAGACAGGATGATAGATGATTAATGGATACTTCCTTCAGCCTGTCTCATCACACTGATGAGATTGGGCCATGTATGTTGGGTGGGCCTACAATGAACAGAGCATTTAATAAAGAGTTGTGTTTATGTTGACATGTGTGGATGATTGATTACATTATTATTGATAATAAAGGGCCATAGGTGTGGTACCAGAGAGGGTGGACCATAGAGTCTCACTATGCTTGCACTGGAGGTTTATCTGTCCCACAGCTATTACCCATCCCAAAGGTATCCCTGCCCATCCCACAGGTATCCCTGCCCATCCCACAGCTATTAGCCATCCCAAAGGTATCCCTGCCCATCCCACTGCTATTACCCATCCCAAAGGTTTCCCTGCCCATCCCACTGCATCTCATTACCCATCCCAAAGGTATCCCTGCCCATCCCACTGCATCTCATTACCCATCCCACAAGCATGCAAAGGCTTAAACCATTTCTAAAATTTTCCACCAAGACTTTATTTAATAAAATAAATGAAGCAAGTGTGTGAAGCAAAGATAATCTTTATTAAGAACAAGCTGTAAAAGAAAAATGACCCAAGTCAAGTGTCCAAAGCAAAAATAAAGTCAACAGGTAGCCACCCAGTCTCTGGCACTATTCTTGGTCACTCGGAGGCGTGCCCAGTCTCAGGGGTGAAGGGTCCAGGTGCTGTGGAGGTGGCTGCTGCT
Organism: Laticauda colubrina; assembly: GCA_015471245.1. NCBI lineage: Eukaryota > Metazoa > Chordata > Lepidosauria > Squamata > Elapidae > Laticauda > Laticauda colubrina. Next base: position 328,588 of record BLBF01000033.1, read on the forward strand.
GGAGTGCTGGTCTGAAGCACCACTGGGGTGCCTGGCCCTGAGAGGACAACAGGGGACGGTGTGTTGAGGAAGCTCTCAGACAGCTGGCTCAGCCCCGTGATGTTGATAGCCCCTTCCTCCATGACATGGGGTGTCAGCCCCAGTACCGATGACAGATGTACTGAGGCCGGGCTTGGCTGTGGGGTGGAGGAAGGAGCAGTGTAGTGGGGCTGTCTGGTCTGCAGCTGGCTGAGGACGGGTGTCGGTAGCATCTGTGGCATGGGTGGCATCAGTGGCACCGGTGGTGTCTGATGTACCTGTGCCTGGACTGGGAAGGGCTGCCTGTGCTGCTGGACCTCCTGGTAGCCATAGCCTTGGTAGGGGAAGGCCTGTGGAAAGCCTTGGAAGGGCAGTGACATTACCTGGGGTGGAGGAGCAGGCCTGGACTAGGTGGGAGCAGGTTCATCTTGGTCTGGAGGGTTGTGAAGAAGATCAGTGATCCTGTCCTTCACCACCTGGTACTGGGATTCCGACATGTTCATGAGGGTCTGGTTGACATAGGTGAGGAAGGGCTTGCAGTTGGAGGATGAGGAGTTGGTGTGTACTAGCTGAGAGAGGAGATCTACGTTGCTCCTGATGGTGTCTCTTATCTCCAGCAGGACAGTATGGCTCTGCCTCTCTGGTTTGCCTCTCTGCCTTTCTGTGGAGGTGGAGCTGGGGGTGGTTGCAGGTTGGGCTGTGGTGGAAGTGCCATCTCCTTTCTCCCACTGCGTCAGGGTGTCCTCCACGTGCTCCGCCATGGGTAGTACAGCTGTCGGAGGGGTCTCCGTCTGGCATGCTCCTCAGATACCTGCCTGGACACAGGAGCTGACTCTTTGCCAAGAGGACTGGCCCTCAGCAGGCTGCCTGAGAGAGAGGGTTGTGAGACGGGCTGCTCCTCGGTGGTGGATCTCACCCTCCAAGAAGCTGCACTTGGCCATCACGTAGGTCTCTCCGTCCGTCAGCTTGACCGCGGCCTGTCCAGATTTCTTGAGGTGCAGCTTCCCGTACCAGGTGTGCATGTGCTTCCACCACCTGAGGAGCACCTCTGAAGTGTAGCCCAGGCTCTCCGCCTTCTCTCTCCAAGCAGCCTGCTTCCTTTTGGTGTCATGATAGAGCCTGTGTCCCTTCCGCCATAGATACTCGTTCTCCCTCAGCCACTCCAGCACGTCCTCCTCATGTTCCTCTTCTATGTTGTATTGCCTTGTCTCCCGTTCACGCGTCTGCCTCTTCCTCCCTTTGGCAGGGCCATATGGGCCCTCATCAGAGGGGCTTCGAGGTTGTAGGGGCTGCTCCTCCACACCACCACCACCAGCAGCAGCAACAACAGTAGCAGCAAAAGCAGGACCAGCAGGACCAGCAGCACCAGGAGCAGGACCAGGAGCACCAGCAGGACCAGCAGGACCAGGAGCACAAGCAGGACCAGGAGCACCAGCAGGACAAGCAGGACCAGGAGCAGCGCCAGCAGAATAAGCACCAGCAGAAGCACCACCTCCAGAAGCAGCATCAGCAGAAGCCCCAGCACCAGAAGATCGAGCCCGGGCTGCAGAAGCCCCAGCAGAAGCAGAGTCAGGGCCAGGGGGTGGGAGGGTGGCCCTGTCCCTCTTGCCAGGGCTGGCAGCAGATGGCAGAGGCTTCCGTTTCTTCGCCATGGTTGTTGGGTTGCTGGCTGGCTGGCCGGCCGGCTGGAGAGCTATGTCTGGAAGCAGGTCTTTCCTCTGAATGGTGACCTGCTTGGGAGCTGCTTCCCTTTATATCCGCGGGGCTGACGCAATGCATCCTCCCCGCATGCGCAGTGAATGCTAGGCATCCGCTAGGCATCCGCTAGGCATCCGCTAGGCATCCGCTAGGCTTCCGCTCTGCATCCGCTTCATCTGCTTGGCATCCGCTGTGCATCTACTTTATCCGTTCGGCGTCCCCTCTGCATCCGCTCTTTCCGTTCCACGTCTGCTTTGCTGCGCTCCCCCGGAAGCCTTGCGGATGTGCCATCCGCTCTCATCCGCTTCCATCCACTAGGCTTCCGTGGAGCATCCGCTTTCTATCCGCCCTATGTCCTCCCCCCGTCCGTTCCTTTCCGTGTTGTCCGCTCTGGTTATGCAAATTTTTGCCCCTTTTGAGAGCGGATAACAACGGATGGAACATTTTTGTCGTTCGCTGTGTCCTTTTTACAAACATTTTGCATCCGTCGGGCAGTGTGACAGGGCCTTAAGTGTCCAATCATCTGCAGCTATTCTGGGAAAACTTCTAGTTTTCTAATATTAACTCAATGAATGATGCTCACAAGCCCTTTTCCCTATTCCTCCCCACAGTTATTAACTGAAGACAATCTTTATTGATTTAATTCAAGCATTTTATTCCACTAGCAAGCCCAAAAGGTACAGTGACTAACCTCAAGTATACAATTTAAAAGAACTTTAAAAGCCCATTCTGATTCAGATGGGAAAACTTCCATCACTGAAGGTGCCTCTTCACCTTCTCTCTCTCTCTCTCTCTCTCTCTCTCTCTCTCTCTCTCTCTCTCTATCTCTATCTCTATCTCTATCTCTATCTCTATCTCTATCTCTATCTCTATCTCTATCTCTCTATCTCTCTATCTCTCTCCCCCCCACTCTGAAAACCTGTTTATTTGTATTCCTTTTTCATCCTATATCAGGAAGCCATAGGGCAAACATTGTATATCAATCATTTCCTGAATGATAAAACCAACATAAAATATTTCAGGTGTGTTTTGACAATTGCTGGACTGCCATTTATCTTCATGACTTATTTGCTCTGAGCTGGGACAAAGGGGATGCCTTAGTAAATGAGAGAAAATGTTTGCTTAGTTCCAGCAACTTCTTATTGAGGTAAGAATCTGTAAATTGAGGATTATATCCAACTACTTAGAAAACAACCTCAGAAAAAGTATATTATTTATTTGAGAACAAATGCATGTATTAAATAAGGGTCCTAAGGATTAGTCAGCTGTGCTGTTCGTTGGCTTAGAATTCTAACAGTGAAATTACGATTATTGTGATACTCAGTGGTTTTTCACATACACACAAACAATTTTAAAAATAATTTATGAAAACAATTGTAAAGTTTAATGGAAGATAAACCATTATTTCCATCATTATTAGTATTAAGCTTTATTTTTAACTGCTTTTATAATACTATAAAACATACATTGGCAAAACTGTATCAGAATTTTATTTAAAAAGCCACTACCTAGTTTCCTTCATTAGAAATTCTAAGAAAATTGCAGTGTTGATGGAATATCATGAGAAGAGAAATACCAACTACAAATAAACAGTATATTATTACATGGACAGGGATATTGAATTGGAATGTTTACATCCTGGTTAAAAAAAGTGAAAAATTGTCTCTCATGAGAATATTAGAGGGTTCTGAGGATTGGTGTTTTTTTTTTTCTTTAAAGAAGCCTGACTTCTGTACCTTTCTTTCAGATTAGGCAGGTTTCATGCTTATTAGAATCTATGCTCACAAATGTCACTCCATTTTGGTAAAAAAAAATTATATGTTTTGTTTTTCCACAGTAATCATTGAACAGCAGGAAACTATAGACTTTAATTTCTGTAAATCTGTGGGGTGCCCAGAACCCCCCTCCCCAATTTTAATTCTATATATGCTATCCTGTGGTGATAGATAATAGATAGATAGATAGATAGATAGATAGATAGATAGATAGATAGATAGATAGATAGATAGAT
>BLBF01000033.1:332324-351150 GCA_015471245.1 Laticauda colubrina
GATAGATAGATAGATAGATAGATAGATAGATAGATAGATAGATAGATGGAAGGAGAGAGGGAGTGAGGGAGAGGGGGAGGGAGGGAGGTGTTGTGGTTCACTGGCAGCCTGTGCATAGGGCAGCAGAATCAGACAGTGGGGAAGAATGGGGACCAGTCAGAGAATCTGGAGAGGATTCAGACAAGGGTTCTGCATTCAATGCAGAGATGGGGCCAGGACCATCTGGGAGTGGGGTGCTGCCTCCAGAGCCTCTGGAGTCTGGCAGCAGCAAGGCAGAGGACTCAGGGGAGCCTGTTCCCTGTGCACATGTGCACAGAGGTGCTAGAAGGTGAAAGCAGTTGAAACAAAAGGGCAACTTGGCAGTAAGGCTGGGAGGTGATTGCTCCTTCCATAAAGTATAAAGGAGAGGACAAGATGATAAAACCTTTGTAGGAAGCAAAGTCATTCGTTCAGTTCAGATTCATTCTTGAAGCTCTTTGTACTTCAGTTGGTTTTTGTTCTAGTTTATTTGACACTTCTGTTATTGGCAGCACTTCACAGAAAAGAAAGGTGGGTGCTCATCTTGAGGGACTGTTTGAGATTCATTATCAGTTGGAAATGAAAATAATTCCCAGCGTTGCAATAAAATAAGACTTGTTTTTAAAATAAGTGTGGGCATAATTACGGTTTCAGAAGCTTTGATCAGAACAGGAAGGAGGGAGGGAGGGAGAGGGAGACAAACAGACAGAGAGAGACACACACAGACACAGACAGACAGATATGGTGGTGTAATGGTTAGAATGCAATATTACATTCTGCATTCTGCTGATTGCTGACTGCAGACTGCCAGGAATTCAGCAGTTCGATTCTCACTTGCTCAAGAGTGGTTCAGCCTTCCATCCTTCTGAGGTCGGTAAAATGAGGACCCAGTATGCTGAGGGCAATATGCTGACTCTATAAACCACTTGGAAATGACTGTAAAGCACTATGAAACAATATATAAGTCTAAGTGCTATTGCTATACACACACACACACAACTCAAGGTGGTGAATTCACCAATACTACTTTCTTCTCCTATTTTTCCCCACAATAACAAGTCTATGAGGTGAGGTTGAGAGGGAGTGGCTCAAACTCTCCTAGCCAGTTTTCATGCCTGAACTCAGAGAAGTGACTATAATCCAGATTCTCATGGTTTCAAGGCCAGCACCTCAACTACTACACCAAATTGACTCTGTCCTTGGAAGAGCTAAATTTTACTAAATTTTACTCAAACCGAACCCTTGATAATATAATAACTACTTTTGTTCCGTCCGGAAAAACGCAAGGTTGACCGGGTTCCAACAACAAAGTCTTTATTATATACAGCAGTTGAAAAACGGAACATTGGCTCAAGCTGCGGCAGCCTTTTTATAGGGATTTGCCTGCCGACTTGTAGCCAATGACAGGTATTTATTTTTGCCACCTTTTGAGCAGCTTCGTGGATTGATTCCTATTGAACCAATCCCCATTTAGATTTTTTAGCCAATCAGAATCCTGTATTAGGAGTCTACTATTCTATATACAGAACACCCCTCCCCTCTTGGTTTAGTCCTACGTGGTGACGTAGTCGCGCAGGTAGGTGGGGCTTCTTTTGACTCGACTGGACTTGCGCGGTTCATTTCTGCTGAAGACTTCGACCGGTTCGGATGGGGTTGCTGTCTCTCCGGTCCTTCTCCATGGAACCGCCTGGAAGGGTGAGTCAGCCATTTTACTGCCACCTGAGTTTCTTAGGCCGGCGGTTTTGCCGCTCCCTCCTGTTTTTTCTGGGCAGGTCGAGCTGGCCTGGCTGGCCCCTTCGATTGGACTCTTCTCGCAATTTTCTTCTAACTGTAAGTCTCTTTTTTGCTCTTTTTGTTTGTTATCATATTCTGTGTTTAAATTAAACGGTTCTTGATTATTTTCTCGTATTTCCCCCCCTCTTTGGTTTGATTTTCATCGTTTTTTAATATTTGTGGTTGTGTGTTTGTACTTCTTTCTATGTTTCGGGACCGAAGTTGGTCTATGTGCCGCTTCCATTCCCTGCCATCGTCTATGGTTAGTCGGTAGGACCAGGGGCCTGTAATTTGTGTTATTGTACCTGGAAGCCATAATGGGTCCCCGGTAAAATTTCTTGCATAGACTAGGTCGCCTATTTCAAATGTCCTGAAATGGGTGGAGAAGTCGGGGGGGTTTTCTGGCGTATAGTTTGGGTGCAATCTGTCTAATTGCGACCTCAGTTTTCTTCCCATTAGTAATTCCGCCGGGCTTTTGTTTGTTATAGTACCCGGTGTAATATGCTGGAGGGTGAGTAGGCGATTTATTTTATCTTGGACATCCCCAATGTCCATTTTTTCTAACCCTTCTTTGGTAAATCTGACCATTCTCTCTGCCCTACCATTTGCAGCCGAGTGGGCCAGCGCGGTTAGGGCATGTCTAATACCTAGGGAGGCTAGGTATTGTTCGAATTGGATACTCGTTAATTGTGGCCCGTTGTCGGACACTAGGATGTCTGGCAGGCCATGGGTTGCGAAGAGTTTGTCAAGTTGTTTAATAACGGTTTCAGTTGTCGTAGATGGCATAATTTTAACCTCCAGCCAATTTGAGTATGCATCTACGACAATTAGCAAAAGTATGCCCCTTAGTAGGACCCGCAAAGTCAATGTGAATTCGTGACCAAGGACCTCGTGTGGTTTTTGGTGGGGAAGGTCTGGTTCTTTGGCATTTGTTGCAAGAATTTACCCAGTATTCGATGTCCCTGTCTATACCCGGCCACCAGACATAGCTTCTAGCAAGGCTTTTCATTTTAACAATTCCAGGTGGCCTTCATGAAGCATACCCAGCACCTTAGTTTGTAATTTGGAAGGGATAACTACCCGATCACCCCACAACAAACAACCCTTTTAAATCGAGAGTTCGGTTTGTCTGGTCCGGAAAGGTTTAAAGTTCTCAGCTTTTTGATTTTCTGGCCAGCCTTTACCTACCCAGTTCAGTACACGGGCAGTCAATGGGTCCCTTGCAGTGGCTCTGGCGACATCATTTGCAGATATGGGTAGATCGGGGCATGTCTCTATCTGCAAGGTGGTCATCGTCGGTGCCAGGTCTTCCTCTATATTCGGTAATGGTGCTCTGCTCAACGCGTCTGCATGGGAAATTTGTTTCCCGGGCCAATGTGTCAGAGTATAAGAGTAGGCTGCTAGGAATTCTGACCATCTAGTCATTCACGGGGACAAAATGTTCGGTGTCAGCTTGTTTCCCACCAAAATTTCCAGTAGCGGTTTATGGTCCGTTACTATCAGAAATGTTCTTCCATATAGATACTCGTGGAAGCGTTTCACTCCGGCGACAATTGCCAGGGCTTCTCTGTCCAATTGACTATAATTACGCTCGGTTTTAGACAGAGTCTTTGAATAGTACGCGATGGGTGCCTCTCTCCCATCTGGCAATTGGTGGCTCAGGTTGGCACCGACTCCAAACGGTTAGGCGTCGCAGGTCACTGTCAATGGAAGTGTGTTACTAAACTGGATAAGAATGGTGTTTGATGTTAATAAGTTTTTTATTTTTTGGAAGGCTTTCTTTTCTCTATAACCCCAAGTCCAAATTGTGTTTTTATCCAGTAATCGGTGTAATGGTTCCGCTATTGTTGCTTTGTGGGGTAGGAACACATTATAAAAATTTATTAGTCCTAAAAATGCCTGCAGTTCAGTTTTGTTCCTTGGTTCTGGTGCGTCTTTAATAGCTTTGACTTTTTTATCAGTAGGATGTATACCCTCTCCGTCTATTAAGTAGCCCAGGAATTCGACATGATCAGTCATTAAACAGCATTTTTCTTTTTTTACTTTTAGGCCAGATTCTCTGAATTTAGTTAGTACGTTTTTTAGTATTTTTTTTAGTTGGGTCACATCTTTGGCCGAAATTAGGACATCGTCGAAGTAGGGTACGACCCCTTTTATACCATTCAGTAGGCGTTCCATGAGGCTCTGGAAAACGCCTGGGGCTACACTCACTCCAAATTGAAGTCTGTTGCATTTGAATGCCCTTTTGTGGGTGTTAGGGATAACATTGTTCACCCTAACTGGTTTAGGTGAAATAATAACTATGAATCATAGTTAGTGTATGTTAGAGTGTATGCAGCTTTAACTGTGGAAATAGCAATTAAAGGAGTGGTTATGAAAATACTATAAAAGTAGCAAGCCTACAGCTTGCTCACTCTCTCTGGCTTTGATGATCCCTGATTACTGCTTGGAATCAAGACTGCATTGCTCGAACGGGAGAGACAACAAAGGACTGATTTTTATGTGAACTGACATAGGATATTCTACATGGACTTTGCTAAATGAATACCCCTGAATGGACTGACTACATGGTAAATGAATATTGGACTGTTATTTGACTATGCCATAAACTTATACTGGAATAAAATATATTCTTGATAGCACAAGCGTATCTGTTATTTTTACTGTATGTTAATAAACATACAAGCTTAGCTCACTCATTTATCTGTGTGCCTATCTGACTAACGCTGCACATTCTGTTTAGCTTGTCTACCTAACCCTGGTTGGGGAACCCAGGCTTAACACTGGTTATGGGCCCAGAGGCTGCAAAGTCAGTTTAACTAGGTTAAACAGATTTATGTAAAGAGTGAGAGTTTGTGTTGTTATACATTACAGTAAACAGACAGCTGTGTTTTATTAATTATATTTTTATATCCATATAAGAAAACATGGCACAAGTCAATCAACAAAGTTTGTCCCTTATATCCAAGCTGGATGGAACAAACTATGTATCATGGTCTACAAAATGTAGTCTACTTCTATGAAGAGAAGGTCTGTGGAACATAATTGAAAATCCACCAAACGTAGAAGAATGGGATCCAGAGGATGAGGAAGACAGACTAAAGATAGAAGAATTTAAGCATAAAAATCAACAAGCCATTTGCATAATTGCGTTAACCTTAACTGATCAACAGCTTGTTTATATCCACGGAGAGAAAACGGCTTTTGGGTTTTGCTATTTAATGAAGAGCAAAACTGAAACATATCAAAATCTATTTAATTGGCTAAAATTTGCTGAAAGAAAAACTAAAAAGAAATTAGTAACTCTCATCACAGATAATGGTACAGAATTTACAAATAATAAATTTAAAAACAGACTTAGAATGTTAGGTATTCAACATAAAATGTCTGCACCATATAGGCCACAACATAATGCCTTTATAGAGAGAAGAGGCCAAACATTACAATCAATGGCACGAACTATGATGTCTGATTCAGGATTACCTGACAATTTATGGGGAGAAGCAATAATGTGTGGTAATCATATATTAAATAATGTTGTTAATTCAACAACAGGTGAATTACCATTCACACTGTGGCATGGTACAAAACCTGATTTAAGTTACATGCACACATTTGGAGCACCAGCATGGGTGCATATCCCTACACAACTTAGATACAAAGGACAGCATAGAGCTAAAAGATTGATTTTTGTAGGTTATACATCTAATCATAGATCTTATAGATTCTGGGAACCAGGTACATCTAGAGTTTACACCAGTGCTAGTGCAAAATTCCTAGAACATGTAGGATGGAATAGATTAAATAATGATTTAATTATTGAAGATTTAAATAATGAAGTATTTATTGAACCCTACAAAAGGCAGAAAGATGAGATTAGCTATAAGAAGAGTCCAATTAAAGAAGAAGTCCACGAAGAGCAAATAAGACCAGAACAAGAGGAAATAGTTGATCAGGAAGAGTTACATGATCAAGAACAATTAATAGAGGAAAGTCCACCTGTAAGTCCTATAATACCTACACGTACTACACATGTAACTAGACCACCTGATAGGTATCAAGCAAGTATAGTTTGACAAGTAACTAAAGTTCCAATTAGTGTAGATGAACTTAGGATGTATCCTGCTAAGGATCAGGAGAATTGGCAAAAGGCTATGGAAAAAGAACTAAATTCTTTAAAGGTAATGAAAGTGTATGAAGATGCCAAATTACCTACAGGAGAAAAATCCATTGGGTGCAAATGGATATTTAAAGTAAAAACTGGAAATGATGGGACTGTTACCCATAAAGCTAGGTTAGTAGCTCAAGGATTTAATCAAACTGCATTTGATTATGATGAAGTTCTTGCACCAAGCCTTAAAGCTACATCTTTAAGAGCAGCATTAGTGTGGGCAGCTAAGAAAAACTATGTCATTAACCATTTAGATGTAGAAACTGCTTATCTACATGCACCATTGCAGCACACTATATATCTAAGAAAACCAATTGGTATAAATGACAATAAAGTAAATTGTAATGATTGTTGGAAACTCAAAAAGAGTCTTTACGGGTTAAAACAATCTGGGTTTGAGTGGAACCAATATATTGTGAAAGAGTTAAACAATATAGGTTTTAAATCTGGTTTAGCAGATCTGTGTGTGTTTAAAAGAGAAAATAATGGAACGGTGTCATTATTGTTATTATTTACAGATGATATTGCTTTAATAACTAAAACTAATAATGATGCTAATGAGATTATATCATTATTAGCCAAAAAGATAAAAATAAAGCATTTAGGTGAAATTAAAAGGTATCTAGGATTGACAATTAATAAAACAAATAATGGTTTTAAGATATCTCAAGAAGATAAAATTTGCCAATTAATTAAAACTTATAAGATGGAACTTTGTAAACCGGCAAAGACTCCAATGAGTCAGGAAGTTTGCCAAACTAATGATCAAAGTCCCAAATTTGATAAGTCCATATATCAATCTTTGATTGGTAGCTTATCATATATAAGCAATTGGTCAAGGCCAGATATAGCTTATAGTGTAAATCAGCTGGCACGTTTTAATTCAGATCCAAAAGAATGTCATTGGAAATCTTTAAAAAGAATATTGAGATATCTTAAGGGAACAATAAACCATGCATTATATATAGAACCAAAGGGTGATTTGAGTCTTAGTGCTTATGCAGATGCAAGTTTTGCAACTGATATAAACACTAGAAAATCAACATCTGGGATGGCTATATTATTTGGTAAGACACTAATAGGATGGAGGTCAATCAGACAACAGCATATTAGCTTATCTACGATGGAAGCTGAATTTTCATGTCTATCATTATTATGCACTGACTTAATCTTCTACAAACAGTTATTGTTGGACATGGGTATAACTGTAAAAGATTCCATTATGGTGTATGAGGATAACCAAGCAGCTATAAAGTTAGCTACTAGTATTGCTGTAAAAACTAGATCAAAACATACTGACTTAAGATATTTGAATGTAAGAGAATCAGTGAAAAATGAATTAATAAAATTGGAATACTGCATGTCAGAAGAAAACATTGCAGACCAATTTACAAAAGCTCAAGGAGCAACTAAGTTTAAAGAGAATTGCGGAAAATATAATTTAAAAATGTAAATGATTCATAGTTATTATGTAACCTAAAAGGGGAGAATGTTAGGGATAACATTGTTCACCCTAACTGGTTTAGGTGAAATAATAACTATGAATCATAGTTAGTGTATGTTAGAGTGTATGCAGCTTTAACTGTGGAAATAGCAATTAAAGGAGTGGTTATGAAAATACTATAAAAGTAGCAAGCCTACAGCTTGCTCACTCTCTCTGGCTTTGATGATCCCTGATTACTGCTTGGAATCAAGACTGCATTGCTCGAACGGGAGAGACAACAAAGGACTGATTTTTATGTGAACTGACATAGGACATTCTACATGGACTTTGCTAAATGAATACCCCTGAATGGACTGACTACATGGTAAATGAATATTGGACTGTTATTTGACTATGCCATAAACTTATACTGGAATAAAATATATTCTTGATAGCACAAGCGTATCTGTTATTTTTACTGTATGTTAATAAACATACAAGCTTAGCTCACTCATTTATCTGTGTGCCTATCTGACTAACGCTGCACATTCTGTTTAGCTTGTCTACCTAACCCTGGTTGGGGAACCCAGGCTTAACAGTGGGTCACTATAGTTTGTGCTTCAGCCGTTAATGGGTCTACTGGGAGCTGTTGGTAAGCTTGTGCTAGATCTAGTTTAGCGAAAACTTTTCCTCCCCCAAGAGAATGTAATAAGTGTTGTACGACTGGCACCGGGTATGCGCTTTGTTGCAACGCGTGGTTCAGGGTAGCCTTGTAGTCACCACAGATTTGAACCGACCCGTCTGGTTTAATTGGTGTTACGATCGGCGTTTCCCACTTAGCATGGTCAACAGGTTCTAAAACCCCTTGGTCTATTAATTTATTTAGTTGTTCCTCTATTTTTGCTTTCAGAGCAAAAGGAACTCGTCTGGCCTTTAGTCTTTTAGGAGCTACTTGGGGGTCTAGACTAAAAGAAATTGGGGTCCCCCGATACCTGCCTAGAGCGCCATCAAAAATGTCCTGGAACTCTTGGATCAGGTTTTCTTCCCAGTTGGTTGTGGCCACCCGGTCTACTCCGGTCATCCCGATGCCCAATGGTGCGAACCATTCGATGCCCAGGAGGCTTTGGTTGGTCTCGGTCGACTATTGTCAATGGTAGTACTTCGACATGTTGTTTGTAGGCGACTTGGAAATGTCCTAGGCCTACTACAGGAATTCGGTTTCCTTGGTAGTCCTTCAGGGTTAATTTTTGTCTCTGGAGTTCTTTGAGTTTGATATCTGGGACCAGTTGTTTGATGGTGTCCCATGATACCATTGATAGGTGTTGTAACTATGTATCATTCATGTGTTTGCAACTGTGTATCATTGCAACTATGTATCATTCAGGCATTTGCAACATTGTATCATTCACGTGTAGTCATTGAGCTTCTGTCTCTTCAGTGACCTTTGCAGGGCACGTACAAGGGACAAGGAGCTAAACATCTGTAGATAAAGCTTATTTACATTGTGAGTAGTTTGTCTGGTATGCAGCTTTTTAAAGCAGGAATATCCTGATCGAATTGTAAATCTTGCAATACTGTTTGACCTGGTATCTTGTCTGACCTGAGCTATTGTAAATCTTGCATATCCTGTCTGACCTGGACTTGACCTAGGCTCTAAAAAAACAATCACCCCCTTGTGAAGGAGCATAATAAAAGAGCGTGTACCCAGACATTCTGGGCGCACTCATCCCGAGGAACTTCATCTCCTGTAGTTTCTTTCTCCTTTCGCTCCCTATCATGAGATGCCCATTTGATGCGGGATAGCAGATACCGCATTCTGGTGACCCCGACGTGATTCCCTAAGGGGGATACATTGCGACGCGCTCATATCTTACCCACTCGATGGGAGCTATGCATCGCCAGGCCTGAAGTGAATTGCACATCATCGGATCTGAAACACGGTCTCGACTTTCGTAAGTATGGGCGGAAACTTTTCTCAACAACAGACAGAGCATCTGAAGGAATTGAGGGAGTTAGTCGTTTCTTCTTCTAAATATTCTGCTAATTTAAAGGGCTCGCCTGTAAAAATGAAACCTATTGCTACATTATTGACTTATGTGTGGCAACGTTGTCCCAATTATCCAGAGAAAGGGTCCTTAAAAATCTCCGCTTGGCAAAAAATTGGTGAATATCTCCATAGTCCTCCTCGTGCACCTATTGGCATTTTGGTCACTTGGAGGAAAATTATGGAGGCTTTAAAAGTCCATTATAAAATAGAAGCAGGGAGTGTATAAGTCATTACGGGAGCCTCTCTCCATTCAATCCACTTCCTTAAATGTAGAGCCCTCGTGTCCTCCACTACCCTCCCGAGGTGGGGGGGGGTGTTGTAAAAGCCATTCAACAAGCCTTTTATGAAGGAGAAATGGATGAGGACACCCTTGCAGCTGCCTCCCTTTATCCTATCATACAAACCGGCAATCCTCCAGCTCCTCAGTATACCCCAATGCCGTACAAAATAATTAAGGATTTAAAAGCAGCTTGCAAGGAAAATGGTATTCAATCTCGCTATGTACAGGGTCTTTTAGGATCAATAACCCAACCAGGCGCTGACTTGATAAATGCTGATTGGCGTACATTATTTAACATGATCCTCACGCCTTCACAATTTTTGGTCTGGGAGTCAGAATTTCATAAACGTACCACAGCCGCAGCCGCTAGAGGCTTGCCGGCAAATGTCACTTTAGATATGCTTAACGGTACTGGCACCATGTTTACCATTGCCCAGCAGATTACCACAGATGCAGCTGCTTTCCCTATATTACAGGATTGTGCTTTGGCCGCTGCTCAAAAGGTTGATAATGCGGGATGCGTGCCCAAATCTTTCTCTAAAGTTATTCAAGGACCTTCTGAGCCTTTTTCCTCCTTTATAAACCGTCTCACAGAAGCCTTAGAGAGACAAATTGATAATGAGGAGGCTTGTAATGAATTAAAATTGAAACTTGCTTATGAAAACGCAAACGCTGATTGTCAGAAAGTTTTGCAACCATTAATTAATAAGAAAAATGTTACCTTGGCAGATTATCTTACAGCCTGCCGAATCATAGGAACCACATCCCATTCCATGTCTACTCTGGCTACAGCCATTACTGAAGGCATGCAGCAGAACATGGGCTCTCTTCTTCCCATTTCCCAACAAAACACTCGCAAAATGGGAAATTGTTTTAATTGCGGCAAGCCAGGCCACTTTAAGAGCCAATGCAGAGCCCCGGGCGGGGGAGCAAATATGTCAAGAAACCAGGTAGCTCGCCCAAAGACGCCATGCCCTCGATGCCAAAAGGGCTATCACTGGGCTAATCAGTGCAGAGTCCAAAAGAATGAACAGCAGAATAACCCTGCAATCATTCAAAAACCTTTTTTGAATCAGGGAAACTAGAAACGGGGCAGGCAGCCAGCCCCACAACAAAGGCTGCTGAAACTTGCAACTTTTCTTCTTTCGCTTACGATCTTGTTGCTAATGAAACTGTTACTTATCTTCCTGGTGTCGCTGACTTTCTCTTTGTACATCCTGTTCAGCCTTTTCATATGCCCCCCGATATTCCAGTGCTAGTCTTTCCTGTAAGGGATTTAGCTGAACAAGGTATTCTTGCCTCTCCTTTTCTGCATGACCCCACTGTATTGTCTGATGTCTGTCTGTCTGTACTAGCTAATACAGAAGTTACTATAAATGAGGGGGATGTTGTGGCAAAAATGATTGTGCTCTTAGACCAACAACAAGAGCAACTCTATGCAATTGAAAGACCAATTAGTCAACCAAAACCTACGGTAACATTCTTATTGAATGGTCGATCCTTTCTTGGTCTTTTAGATACTGGAGTGGATATTTCTGTCATCCGAACCGCTGAGTGGCCAAACACCTGGCCTGCAGATGTGGCACCAGCGGTGAGAGGAGTGGGGGGACTCCAGGAGACTCACATTAGCAGAAACTGGGTAAAAGCCCATTTCCCTGAGTCTCAATGTGTTGCTTATATTAAACCAGCTGTAATTCCTCTGTATACTAATTTGTGGGGAAGAGACCTTATGTCACAGTTTAATGCACAACTTACCCTCCACTAACCATGCTTCACTTGCATTTGACTCACAATAACCCTGTGTGGATTGATCAGTGGCCTCTCCCTTCTATAAAGCTTGAAGCCTTACATTCTCTTGTTCAAGAACAATTAGATAGAGGTCATCTAGAACCTTCATTCAGTCCATATAATACCCCAGTTTTTGTTATCAAAAAGAAAAACAGCGCTTGGCGCCTCCTTCAGGATTTAAGGGCTGTGAATTCGGTCCTCCTTCCAATGGGACCCCTGCAATGTGGTCTTCCAAATCCTAACATAATTCCTCAAGAGTATGACCTTATCATTATCGATTTAAAAGACTGTTTTTTCTCCATTCCATGACACCAGTTAGATGGAAAACTATTTGCTTTTACAGTACCAACCTTAAATAATCAGAGACCTGCCAAACGATATCAATGGAAAGTCTTACCGCAAGGCATGTTAAACAGTCCAACTATGTGTCAATTTTTTGTGGATTTAGCCTTGCAACCATACAGGGACAAATATCCTCATTTTTTAATCTATCATTACATGGATGATATATTGGTATCTGCACCTGGCCCAAAGGGCACGGTATTAAAAACTCTGCCGTGCCTGACCTCCATTCTAGGTAAAGCAGGTCTCACAATAGCCCCAGAAAAAGTACAATCCAAACCACCCTTTTCCTATTTAGGTCACAAGTTACTTGCTTCAGCTGCTGTTCCTTCCCTTCCCCTCCCAACACTTTCCCCGAAACCCACACTTGTGATCTTACAACCGTTCCTAGGAACCTTAAATTGGGCACGGCCTTATTTGGGTTTGACCACAGCTACATTAGCTCCTCTTTTTAATGCCCTCACACAAGGTAAAGCCCCGTCTGATGTTATCATTCTAAATAAAGAGCAGTTGCAGGCATTAAAAGACGTTTCCCATTCACTGGTTGCTCGATGGGTGGATCGAGCTATAGAGAATTGCCCTTTATCAATTGCTTTACTAAATACTGTTCAGAGACCAACAGCTGTTATTATGCAATCTCATCTGATTTTAGAATGGCTGCATTTGTCTCACACCCCACGGACCACAATCACTAGTAAAACCTCTGCATATTCCCAGTTGATCTTTAAAGGTCGACAAAGATGTAAACAACTCATGGGATGTGAGCCTGTTTCAATATTCACTCCTTGCTCACTGACCACGTGGGAAATGCTATGGTGTAATTCAGAAGAACTACAATACGCTTTAGAAGAGTGGCCAGGGCAAACTTCTTGCCATTTACCAGCGGACCCACGTTTCACTTTTCTTAAAACTCTCCCTTTTGAATGGCAATCCCCCCTCTCAATATCTCCATTAGTAGATGCACCTACGCTTTATGCAGATGGGGGGAAAATGTATGGTGCTTGTGCATGGTACCAGGAGGGAGAGTGGAAAACTAAAATTACCCCTCCGCAATCTTCTGCTCAACAGGCAGAACTTGCTGCATCTCTTATTGCGTTTCAACAGTTTCAAAAAGCTCCTTTTAATTTAATAGTAGATTCCTCATACGTTTCTCAGATTTTGAAAAATATATATCAAGCCTATTTATCTCCTAGCATATCTGTTTCTTTGTTAAAATTGTTGCTTCCTCTACAGCAATGTATCAACAGCCGTACGCATCCATTCTTTGTAGCACATATCAGGAGCCATCAACCTCTTCCTGGTATATTACAGGAGGGAAACAAGGTGGTAGACGCAGCTGCAGCAGCTGCATCAGGTAAATCAATTTGTAATCTGACAACAGCCCAAAGCCATGACTATTTTCACCAAAATAAAAAAGCATTACAAAAATAATTTTCTCTAACTCAGGCAGAAGCTGCTGCCATTATTCAACAATGCCCACATGTAGTAAGCAAGGACATTCCATTCCCATAGGAGTAAATCCTAGAGGATTAAAAGCTTGTGAAATTTGGCAAATGGATGTAACTCAGTATCCACCTTTTGCCCCTTGGAAATATTTGCACGTTTCCATCGATACATATTCAGGGTTTATTCTGGCTACTCCTCAAAGGGGAGAAACTGTAAAACATGTCATCAATCATTCAATTCATACCTTTGCCTCGCTGGGACGTCCAAAAGAAATCAAAACAGACAATGGACCTGCCTATACAAGTTCTGCTTTCCAGGACTTCTGTAACAGATGGGATGTAACTCACAAGTTTGGGATTCCCTACAACAGCCAGGGGCAGGCTATTGTGGAACGAGCTCACTTATCTCTGAAACGTGCTCTTGATCGATATTCGTTGCGGGAAAAACCCCCTAACCTCCCAGCATTGCAAAATTCTCTTAACATTTGTCTTTACACTTTAAATTTTCTTAATTTGACTGGCATTCCTCCCACTTCTGCTGCTTCACGTCATTTTTCCTCCCCCTCACCCCCCCCTAACAGACCTCTGGTACATTATCACAGATTGCCAGATCCCGCCTGGCAGGGTCCCGCTAAGCTCCTCACCTGGGGACGAGGCTACACTGCGATTTTACTACCAGACAAAACCACTTGCTGGGTCCCTGGTCGGGCGGTAAGACCCTATCATGGGAATTCCTCCGCTACATCTGCATCTTAGACTCTTCCTGATATTCTTGCCTATATCCTCTTTGCAATTTCTACCTTATTCATATCCTACTTATACCTTTGTTCAACATAGTCATTGGACCACATTAGAATTTCGCTTTATTAATTATGATAGTGACTGTCCTATTGTTTGTTGGCATAATAATCTTCCCATAAATCTATCTCCTTATATTCACACATACTTCAACAAAACCTATGCTTCCTGTCAAAAGATTATTCATGTTAAAGCCACTTCATTAACAGAAGGCTATTATACTTGTTCCATGTGGGTACGTCATGAAAATGCTACCCGTAGCTTTCACTCTGTCACTTCTGTTTTGTTTACAGAACACTCTACCACTCGCTCTTTTGTTCCTTCTTTACTCTTCCTATGGAAAAGAACCTTAAAATCTTTTCCTTTATTCAAGCTAGATATAAGGGGACCTAAATGTCCTTCTCTTGTATTACGGGTTCCTCCAACGCAATTAACATCCTTGATGAATGACCAAATTAATCTTCATTGTCATTATTGTAATTATTATCCTTTTTCTACTAATTGCATTCCCTTTTCATCTCGTAAATGTTCTACAACTAACTTGTCCATAGTCCTCTCTCCTACTTGTGATGCTTTTATATACCCGAACTCTGATCCTGTCAACAAACGACGCTTCAAAAGAACTGTCCGTGATGATCCGCAGAAGCCTCATAGAAAATATAATATTACTTGGACTATAACTGACTTTCAAGGCGTTCGTTTAAGCTCTACAACCAATTCTTCTCGCATAGAAGACTTCTACCCACCACTTCAATTCGATTTGGCAGAAATGCTTGTAGGCTCCACCGCCTACAACTCACCTTCTCATCCAACGGAGCCTAGTCATAGAGTTGTAAATAAATATAGGTTTTATGTATGCCCCGGACAGCCCGTTTCCAACACTCAGTCCCCTGTCCAACGACTTCTCGACTGCGGGGGGTTGTCGGATTACTTTTGCAAAGCCTGGTCGTGTGTTTCAACTGGACATATTTATTGGGATCCGGGCACTAAGGGTGATCTCATTACTGCCACTCGCACCACATGGGATATTCCATGCAGTGGTAAAAAATTGCCCAAATGCAACCCAGTAACCATAAGGTTCACGGACCAAGGCAAGAAAAGTACCCTATGGGACACTGGCTTGAAATGGGGTGCCCGCCTAAAAGGAGTCTGGCCGGAAAAGCATTATGGAAATATTTTTTACATTCAACGTCACATTGAACTCCCTCGCTCTAACCCGGTGGGACCACCTGAAAAGGTTATTAAACCCCCATTCTTGTAACCCATAACACAGGGAGTTAACCCATTGATTCCATTGATCAAAGCTTCCTATGCTTTGCTGAACTCCTCAAACTCATCAATTGCCTCCACATGTTGGCTTTGTGTTTCTGCCTCTCCACCTTTTTACGAAGCCATCGCTTCCCAAGAACCCATTGTTAATTCCACATCAGACGAACGTTGCCGTTGGAGGACCTCCACTATTACTGTTTCTTCCATCACTGGGGTCGGTTGTTGCTTGGGAAATATTCCATCCAATTACTCACAATATTGTCATAATGTTTCTAATGGCTATCATTGTAATTTATATCTTCCTAAGAACCGCCTTGGCCGCACCCACACCATCGGGGGATATTCTGCAGTCTACACCACTTCAGGAGGAAATTTAACATCACGCCTGAAAGGAATGTATTTTATCCCTGGCAATAATTCTGTCTGGGCTTGTTCCACCGGTCTCACAGCATGTGTCTACGGGGATGAACTTGTTAAATCCAAATCATTTTGCATTCAAGTATGGCTTGTACCAAAAATTGACGTGTATAACTCTGATGATTTTATATCCCTACAGGCACCCATGGAATACCCCCTCAGAACAAAGCGGGAAATTATTAGTACTCTCACTCTAGGTCTACTGCTTGCTCTGGGCACCACGGGTGCAGCCACGGGCATTGCAGGACTAGCTGTCTCTGACCAAAAAATTACAGCTCTGGGTTCAGCCATTGATGATGATTTATTACGAATTGAGAAATCAATTATAGCTTTGCAAAACTCCTTGACGTCCCTCTCGGAAGTGGTCTTGCAAAATCGTAGAGGCTTAGATCTGTTATTTTTAAAACAAGGGAGATTGTGTGCTGCGCTTAAAGAAGAATGTTGTTTTTATGCTGATAGCAGGGGGGTCGTGTTGGATTCTATGAAAGAATTAGAAAAACGCTTAAAAGATAGAGAAAACGAAAGTTTAAACATGTATAATTGGTATCAAGGCTTGTTTTCTATTTCACCATGGCTTACAATCTTTTTAACTGCATTGGCAGGACCATTAATAATCATTATATTGATATGTATTATAGGACCTTGTTGTTTTAATAGAATATTGCAATTTTTGGAAAATCAATTATCCTGCATAACTGCTAATGTTAATGTGTTATTACAAGCTCATGTTATGTCCTTAACACCGGATGAAAAAATGTCATTGCTGAGTTACCGCTCCTTGGACAACCCTGACGCTGACGGGTCGCACTCCTGCCTAGATGACTGGGACGGCGAACATTTCAGAAAAATGGTTCCTGTCTTCTTGGACAAGGAAGAAGACTCGTCATAAATAATAAAAACAGAGGAGATGTTGTAACTATGTATCATTCATGTGTTTGCAACTGTGTATCATTGCAACTATGTATCATTCAGGCATTTGCAACATTGTATCATTCACGTGTAGTCATTGAGCTTCTGTCTCTTCAGTGACCTTTGCAGGGCACGTACAAGGGACAAGGAGCTAAACATCTGTAGATAAAGCTTATTTACATTGTGAGTAGTTTGTCTGGCATGCAGCTTTGTAAAGAAGGAATATCCTGATCGAATTATAAATCTTGCAATACTGTTTGACCTGGTATCTTGTCTGACCTGAGCTATTGTAAATCTTGCATATCCTGTCTGGCCTGGGCTTGACCTAGGCTCTGAAAAAACAATCACCCCCTTGTGAAGGAGCATAATAAAAGAGCGTGTACCCAGACATTCTGGGCGCACTCATCCCGAGGAACTTCGTCTCCTGTCGTTTCTTTCTCCTTTCGCTCCCTATCATGAGACGCCCATCTGATGCGGGATAGCAGATACCGCAGATAGGAAAGACCCAGAGTCTACCTCCATTTTGCAGGGGTTGCCTTCTATTTTTAAAATTATTTTTACTTTCTTCCCGCTTTCCGTCTGAGCGCTTCCGATAGTGAAAGTCTGATGTGTTTTCTCTCGGTTAGTGGCTCACTTGTTAACCACTGCCACTTTCTCTCAGTTTGTTTTGGCTCAGCTTGTGCGGGGGAGTTGCTGCGTCTGTTTGGGCTGTAATTTTTTTTATTTCTGCACACTTTCTCGATATGCCCCCTTTTCTTGCAAGCTCTGCAAATGGCATCGAGGAATCTGCAATCGGCTCAAGGATGCTTTCCTCCGCAGCCAGCGCATTCCTGCCAATTCCTTTTTTCGCGCCCTTTCTTGTTGGCATATAGGCGGTGGACTTCGTCGTCTTCCTCCCCAGATTCTGACGTCTCGTCAAAATCCTCGTAGTGAGTGGTGGTGGGAAATTGTTTCTTCCCTCTGGCCAGGCTCGTTTCATCGTTGTTCGGGTTCATCTGTTTCATTTTGACCGCCGATTTTTTTGCGGCTTCAGCGGCTGTGGCTTCTGCGATGGCTTCGGCTATGGTTATATTGGGTTTATTTAGCAGCTTGCTCTGTACATTAGAGTCTTTTAAACCCAGTATTACTCGATCCCGCATCGCTTCATCTAAATTTAGAAATTCGCACGCTCCCCCTATTTGTTGGAGGGCTGCCACAAAATCAGCGATGGTCTCGCCTTCTTTCTGGTCTCTTCGGTAAAATTCGTGCCGCTTGATCAGGTTTGACACCACTGGTGCGTAGTGAGCCTTTAGTATTCTTTGGAGCTCTGGCCAAGTCAATTGTTTCACATCTTGGGGCTTCGCCAAAGCCTTGGCCATTTTGAAGATTGTGGGCCCGCAGTGTGTCAAGAAAACAGCTCTCTTACACTGGTCTGAGATCTCTTCCATCTCGTTACTTTCCAAATACATCTGGAAACGGTCTACGTAGGATTCCTAATCCTCTTCATTGGGATTGAAGGGTGCGGGCGGCGCGTTATTTCTAGCCATTGTTCTTCGTCTAGTTTTATTTGTCGCCGCGTGCTCAGTCTCGCGTTTAGGACGATCCCATCCTCATCACCAATGTTCCGTCTGGAAAAACGCGAGGTAGACCGGGTTCCAACAACAAAGTCTTTATTATATACAGCAGTTGAAAAACGGAACATTGGCTCAAGCCACGGCAGCAGGGATTTGCCTGCTGGCTTGTAGCCAATGACAGGTATTTAGTTTTTCCGCCTTTTGGGCAGCTTCGTGGATTGGTTCCTATTGAACCAATCCCCATTTAGGTTTTTTAGCCAATCAGAATCCTGTATTAGGAGTCTACTATTCTATATACAGAACAACTTTGACCTCACATATACCTATTTTAATGAATTAAATTAATTGATTGATTGATTACTAATAAATAAATAAAATTAATGTGTACATGAGGTGGAAATAATTTGATTTCTCTGAGGCACACTTTGTGTTCTGTTTGGGCAGACATGGACAGGTGTGTTAGGCTCAAATATCTCTTCTTCTCCTTGTTCTAATATTTGCTAAGAAACATTAGTTTTCTTTTGGGATGTCTTTCTTTTCTTTTCTTTTCTTTCTTTCTTTCTTTCTTTCTTTCTTTCTTTCTTTCTTTCTTT
>BLBF01000033.1:351160-436248 GCA_015471245.1 Laticauda colubrina
TTTCTTTCTTTCTTTCTTTCTTTCTTTCTTTCTTTCTTTCTTTCTTTCTTTCTTTCTTTCTTTCTTTCTTTCTTTCTTTCTTTTCTTTCTTATGTGCCTTCCCAGGACCATGATATCTTGCACTGCATTCCTATATTTCTCAATGTCCACATTCTTTGACTCATTCTTAGTGATGTCTTCAACTTGCTTTATTGACTATTGTTTGTTCATTCATTGCATATTGGCTCAGCTGGGCATTAGAAAAATGTGTCTTTGTTGTACTGTCTGACAATATGAAATCACAATATTTAAACAGTACAC
This sequence comes from Laticauda colubrina, assembly GCA_015471245.1. Lineage (NCBI taxonomy): Eukaryota > Metazoa > Chordata > Lepidosauria > Squamata > Elapidae > Laticauda > Laticauda colubrina. The sequence continues at coordinate 351,461 of BLBF01000033.1, forward strand.
AGCTGACTATTTCATTTTCTGGATGATCCTTTCGTTCTCCAATAGATGCTAAATAAATGAAAATAATTACATAGGATGTTTATATATATGATAGATAGGAAGTTTCTCTCACATACATAGATGTACACAATATTTTTATTGAATCAGAGAATTTAACAATGTCAAATTTAGACTGCTGCATACTGTACTGCTTTACATTTTTTCAACATGTCCATGGAGAGTGAGAGAGTTTCTTTTGGATTATTACATTTTATTTCACCATTTTAAATGGATAAGAAAAATATGTACAATAGTATTAGGAGTAATACAGTCTTTGAAGTTATACATAAAACACAACAGCTTTAAGACCTTTGACCCTGTTGCTTGCCTGTACCTGTATCAAAATTAAACTAATGCAAATGTCAACATCGAACACATATCAACATTCATACAAACTGGAAATAAATTTACTTTCCAATATTGTACCATCATTCTTAACTTTGTCTATGACCATAATAAAGATTTCATTTGATTTCTATAATCACTCTTTCAGTTAAACCCCATGTCTGAAAAATCCACAATTTTTGATATGTTGATCGATTCCAATATACTGGAAGAACAAATGTCTGTAACATTTGTTAACATAGTGGCAGGTTCAGATTATTTAAATGACTTTTGAGGTGAGGTTTGTCAAACTTTGCCACTGTCTAGTATTATAGTTGGAGATGTTTAATGTCACACTTGTACTGCACACATATTTCTCCTTTACTTTGAGACTGGGAATATATCGTTTGGATTTGTTCATTGTATTAAGATTATCACATGATTTGGTTTTGTTTAGCATGTTGTTTGAACATCTATGAAGATTCTCCTATTTACAATGCAGTCCTTTCAGTAGTCCCAATGAGGTTCCACACCCATGTATACTCTGATAAAGGTGACCTGAGAATACAGATAAACCCCATGGCCTCAACTACTTTCAGAGAACTAATGACCTGATCTTCAGAATGCTAATAATAAAATGACTGCAAAGAATATAATTTTTTCCCATTTGTCTCCCGTCAGTTAGAACTGAAGAAGCTTCTTGGATGAGAAATGTTTTCAAAGGAAACCCCCCCCCCAACAAAAGCACCTTTTAATAAAACATGGCTAAATAAATTATGCATGGTATAATGATCTCAGACTTAGAATGTTATCTTCTCAGTCTTTAAAAGAGAATGACACAAAATGAAACAATGAAATGCAAAGACACAAATTTTAATCTTATATGAAACTAAGTTCAATCTGAAATATAGAAAATGCACAGGTTGCATTTTTTCAGCTGGCTCTTAATTTTATGTACATGCTGTTCTTAAACTATTCATGCATTTCATATGTACATATATTTAAACTTGAATTACATAGAAATGATACATTTTTAAGAAATACTATTCTTTATGAAAATTCACAAGTGACAGTTCAAGAGATAATATCAGCAGTACTAGCAAAAATGACTTCTGGTGTTGAGAAAGAACACCCAATCCTATTGTTACAATATGCAACATCCCACTTAAAAGAGAAAAGTTAATATAAGTGAGAATATTGCAATGTCACTACATTAGTAGTCCATATTTGATAATGCATATTTGATAACAAAAGCAGGAAGTGTATTAATCTCAATAGTAATTAATTGTGAAAGACTTTATTGCTGCATTCATGTTTTACATATATCAATCTTTCTTCCTCCCAAGAGGAAACTGGCAATGGTTTAATTAAGACATATATACATACGTACATAATGATAACTTACATTCTTACTTGTTCATATGTGATCCACCTAGTTAGGAAAAAGCTGACATTATCCAGCTATATTCTTTTGTGTCTGTTTTGGATGATGTGGTACATGCTTCCTTTTCTGATTGTTTTGATGAAGCCTTTTGTTGGATTGTTCTTATCACTTTAAATTAAATCTATACAATACTGAATTTACTGTTTTTCATTCTGATTGTTCATCCTCAATCTTTTTCTGATTCTTGCCAGTTTAATGATAATGAAGTTTGTGATTATCCTGAGAATTCAATCATTTACTTATTGAGAGAGCAAAGCAGTTCATGGTTCGTATTTTGCATGGATTGTTGTTACAGTTTTTTTTTTCCTGTAGTCACTTTTCAATCTTTGGTGCAGGTTCAGAATTTGTGGGTCATGCTATCTCTCTCAAACTATTGCTATGTCTTTTATCAATCTTTACATTGGGTGGGTCCCTGAGAGATGTATCACTTTTTAATTGCTGGTGTTTGTTGTCTTGGCACTGAACAGAGAAGCATCTATTTGTACGTGATTGCACTTCATGTTCCTGTATTTTCAGTTTCACTATTGATTGTTCAATCAGCATTAGTTAGTTTTTCCATAGATTAGAATGGCTCCTTTCAGTTTCAAGACCTTCTTTCATTCAGAACTTATTTGGTATTGAACACCTTACTTATTACATCTGGAATCTTGAGGTCCTGAAATTTAAAATGGCACTTTTCTCAGGATTTGTTTGAAGTTGGAAGAATAATGTTGCTTAAATTATAGTAGAGTTGTGATTAGATAATAGTTTTAATTTCTGATTTTTGGCTAATAAGTAAAGTCAAATGTAATATATAAATAAATAAAATGTGTCTCTCAGTATCAATTGCTCAAAAAGATGACTCTGGATATGCTATTGACTTCTTGTTCGATTTGATTGATGCATTGAGCTATACTAGGTATAAACCAGCACAAACCTGTGTTCTTTAGATAAATATTAGTACATTTAAAAAAATCATGCAGAATTATTTTATGTTTAAAATATTTTATTGAATAGAAAGTGATTTTTGGCTGTAACAGAAGTTGATTTCTACACAGAAGCCAAAAATACTGACCTTTAATTTTTAGAATGTAGGCTATCTTAACCATACGAAGAGATAAAATTAAGAACATAATTATGCATAATACAATACGCATAAGAATAAACATCTTTTTATTTATTACCAGAGTAGAAATCAGCTATATTTTAAACAAGCCAATAATTTATTTCCTCTTAGACAGAGTGAGAGTCAATGTGACTGACTGATTTTCCAGTCCTTGTGGCGTACATTAATTTCAAGCCCAGTGAGAATATCTATTTGTGGGTCTTATTCTTTGAACTCTCTTTATAACATATCTTCTTTTCTTCTGGAATAGCATATAACACTGCATGTGCAATTTATCTTGCATGACGTCTGGTATGGATTTTTTCCAGTTGTGTGTACATTCCTTTGTCAGATTATGATTTATTTCTATAAGCACTTTCCCATTTTAAGTTGTCAGATGTTTCCTGTACTTATAGAACAGAATGTTTAACCTCTCAAATATAGTGTGGAAAGCAAAATTCAAACACTGCAATACTGAATTCAATTATATATGGCTGGCCAATTAAAGTCAATTTTTTTTTCTCAACTAGAGACAGAATCTATGAACAGTCTTACTAAGATCTTATGATATTGATATTTAGAAGGCACATTAAATGACAAGTATTTTCTAGTGTTTAATAAATGGCTTAACTTTATATGATGTAAAGATCAAAGAAGCCACATGCCCATAAAGAGAAAAGAATTTTCTCATATATTCTATTACAGCTTTATTTCATTTCATTGCAGATCTGAAATAATAGTTCAATCATGCACCTAAGCAGTTGCCTTGAGTGCATTCTGTTCATTATTTTTGAATATATAAAGACATTCATTATAATGTACCTTTATATTTTAGCTTATGTAACTGCAGTCCATATTTGTTCAGAAATATAATCCAATAAATTCAATAGGGCTTACATTAAAAAAACATGTTTAATGAAAATATTATCCTATTGCTTTTTTTTTAGCATAGCAATGTCATGCACGTGATAACAAATTTGTACAGTCAAGCAAATGTAGCAAAATAATATGGTTAGCAACTTCATGTAAATTGGGGTAAGAAATCTTCCCCCCTCTCCATCAAACCTCATATTCTCTCAAAAGTAGTCTATTAAAGGCTGCATGCCAATAATGGACATAACTGAAGCAAGTGGGGAGTAAAAATAAATCCAATAATAGGTTTTTCCCCTTTTTCTGCATCACCTGTCACTCTTCTTCTGGCTGATACTGAAAGACTTACAGGCAGTAGTTCAAGGATACAATTCCTTGAAGAAAGTTAAATTTTTAAAAAAATAGAGAATATGAATTAAATAACTTTAAAGAAGAAATCTAGCAACTGCCAGTATTAAAGTAAAAATTCATATTTAATCTTACATTATGGTAATCGGATTAAGAAGTGTTCTAACTTCTCTATTACTGTACCAGCAGTTGTCCAGCAGCCCTGTTTACGATAACTAAATCCTTCAGAAGTAATAACTTCTGCATACTACTTCTGTGATACTTTTGAATAACACTTTCTTGATGGAAGCACTCAAATTCACACAATTTGCCTCCTTGTTGACAAGTTTTATGTGGTGACTAGGATAAATACTGGAACAGAAGAACAAATTTAAAAACCTGAAACAATGTTCAGCACATTTAAAATTCCAGAGATGTAGAATAAGCAAAAAGCACATTGAGTTTTTTTTTCTTATATCCCTTTATTCAGTTAATAAACCCATATCTTCCATATAATCTCTGCTGTCTTAATCAATCTGACAAAATGCTTGATCTGTAACATTTAAAATACAATTTAAAAAAAAATCCAAGAAAATATAAAGGGAAAAATGAACATATATTGAGTGGTATATGTGTGCACTCTTTTCCTAAACAGAAGAGTTAACTCTGGGATCTACTTTAAAAATAATGTACAGATAAGTAGGGAACCTTTCTCCTGAAATAAGTATCAAATGAAGATCATTATGCATGTACATATCTGAAACCCTATAGGAAACTTCAAATTGAAATTCTTCCAAATATAAACATATATGTATATAGAACAGTTACATTTAAAACAAAATACAAGCAGACCCCTGCGGAATTGGGATCTCTAGATGGGAGAATTGGCCCATCTAGTCTGCTCTCCAGTTTATTCTCCCAATGGCCAACCAACTGCACAAAGCAGTCCACTATTCTCCCAGCAGATAAACTTTAGAGACAATCACATTGTTGTCATGGCTCATGGTCACTGCCCTCATGATTTGGTCCAAACTCTTTTTTTCAAGTCAACTAAGCTGGAAGCCAGCACATTTTGTATTAGTCAATTCCAAAATTTCATTTTATACAACCATAAGCTCAACTGTGTACTTTCATAAGCAAGTTGTTATGGAGCATGACATTGGGTGGGGACTGGTTTCAGAGAAATCATTTTAAAGTTCCTGCATATTCATATAGCTAGTTTATGGTTGTTCACATTTTTACAGTGAACACAATCATTGCAAATGAATTAGGCAACTTCAGAGAGGAAGGGGAAAAAGTGACTCTGAAGAAGATTTTCTCCTGAAGATAACAAGAGTTATGACTAATATCTAAAACTCCAGAAACTTCATACAGTAGCCAATACTGAAAGCAAAAGGTCATAACAAGAAATGTCAGGATTTGTTTCTGATCGTGTCAAAACTTCCTTGTTCATGGCCACACACATTACAACAGCTTATTCAGTCACCTAAACATTCAACCAAAAAGTGGGAAATCAGGCAGATAAGGTTAAAGCTGTAATACCCCCCACAACACTATATGCATATGAATCAGTTTTAAAATAAATTTACTCTATTCATTATTAAAATATACCTAAATTTCAATACGTATTGATTAAAACAATATTTTGTTTATTACCGTAGTATGGTCACCCAGGTATATAACTCTTGTTGGCTATCAATTAGGAACAAAATAAGATGCTGTAAATAGCTAGGAAAAGACAAGACAATAATCATTTGCAACAATGAATGCAAACAAGAAATGGGGACCCACATCAACATTTATAGACACAAATATAAGCTTTGAGATTGAAACTAAAAACCGCTTCAAATATTAATACAATCCAGTACATCTGGAGGACACATGGTTGGGTAAAAGGGTTTTAACTTGATGGACTCACTAGAAGGAAAACACATTGGTGGATGGATGGTGGTTCCAAAGAAACGCGGATCCGTCGGAGTGAGGAAGGGAAGTTTTTAAAGGATGCCGAATAGGAGAACGAGAAAATTGTTTGGTTTATTGTATCATGGTCAAAAACCTAGATGTGTATTTCAGTATGCCGTAAGCTGAGAGTTAGAATTAGATTTGGCTAAACAGGTCACTCAATGTGCTACATATTGGAGTTTGCTTGGTACAAATAGCGCCTTGCAACCATGTGTACATTCTCGGCAAAACTGCGTCTCTGCATGAAGGCGCAGCGCTCGACGCTGCCGTCTTTGGCAAGAAGATGATTGGCACTCTGCCTCTAAACATGTGCAAAGGGCTTTTTTGTTGAAACGATTTTTACGGGGAATAAGTAATAGCGAGAGCAAAGGGAACAACACAACTAAGAAGCACCCTAACTTCGCTGGCTAACAAGCCCCGCCCGGCAGCCCCACCTCCCCCGATTCTGAAAGCCCGCTTTCTGCCTTCGAAGCGGCGAAGAAAAAAACACGGCCGCCTTTGGCCCCGCCCTGCTGCCGCTCTAGCCTTGCTGTCTCTACTCTTCCGCGAAACCGGGTGGATGGGCGCGTGCCTGCTCAGTTCTGGCCCCCGCAAAAGAGGGGGTGGGGTGGGGGGGTGGGCTGGAAATCGGAGAGCTCCAAAGAGCGAAAGACGTGCACAGGAAGGAAAGGCCAGCCGAAACCATTGCACTCGCCGACCTTTTTTCTGTCCGCCCCCTGTTTCCTGCTGGGTGGCTACTTCCTCTTTCTGTGCCCCTTTTCTTCTACCTGCGTACAGCATTTGGTGAAACCCTATGACTTAAATTTCTCGGCGACTGCATTTCCTTCACCCTCTCTCCGGAGCTTCACTTGTATTTTCTAAGGGCGTCTTTTTTCATCAGGATATATATTATCATGCAGCTATATAATCCGAAATTATAGCAGGAGTTGAGAGAGGGAGGGGAAAAAAAAAAATCAGCAGCGGAATGATAATCCTTACTTGTCAGGGGGTCACATTCTGTTTTTTTGCATGACTTCTTTTATACCTGTCCAGGCTTGGTTTATTTATTTATTTTGAATTTATAATTGCAAATGGATGTTTCTAAAACAGTCTGTCAGGAAGCTGGTAAATTGCTTCCCCTTTTACCAGAGGGTGTCTGTGCAAATGATCCTGGACTTGTCAAGCAAGACCATTCACACAGTCCATCATCTCCTTTCTTTGGCAACACTGAATTGCAATCTGTTGCTCCTTTCAACAGGAAGGCAGGAGGAAAGTGTAGGATTCAAGTGGTATGTTCCATATTTCTTCCAAATTTACTGTGGCTTGGTTGGTTTTGTGCAGAAATATCAAAATACAAGATTTCAGACAGCTGTCGCATCATGAACTATCATTGATCATGAAAAAGGTGCATACTTAACTGAAGGACCTTGCTACTGACATGGTAATCAAGGGTGCAAAGTGGTTGCACTCATCAATTAGTCATTTCTTTTAAGTATGCTAGGGTATTAAGATGCCTAGAAGAACACATCTAAGTATTGGTTACAAATGTCTGTTTGCAATACACTGACATCAGTGGGTTACGTTTTGTGTACTTTAAGAATCAAAATACCCCAGAACTGTATATTTTGAAATAAGAGAACAGTGTGTTTAATATTTGCTCTTATACTTTTACAATATTGTATAATATAGCAGCTGGAGTTTTACCACATGCATATTTATATAATTTTATTTTCTACTATTCAGTCATGTTCAATTCTCAGAGATTCCCTACAGCTTTTATGGCAAGCATTGTCAGAAGTTATTTGTTGTTGACTCCTTCCTAAGACTGAGAGAAAGTGACTAGCCCAAGGTCACCAAACTGGCTTTGTGCCTAAGGTGGTACTACAACTTTTGGTTTCTAGCCTGATGCCTTAACTACTACACAAAACTGGCTTTCTTATAATATGTATAATAATTAGTTCCTAATCAGCTTTTAAAAATAATTTCAATTATTTGCTTCTTAAGACTTTTCACTTTATTTCCTCTGAAAGTGGAAGCAACTAAATAGTATGGGTTGAACTAGAAAAAATAAACCAGGTGAGATAGGAAGAAGTACTCTGAAACTAGCATCATATGTTTGCTAAGAAAATAGTATGTATATGTCCAGGTAGTAATACGAGTATTAGTTTAATACTTAAATGTATTAAAATAATACATGTCTCTAAAATTTTTCATTTGGTTGTTTTTAAAATGTGTAGGCTTGGGATTCCAAGTTCTTTTAAGTTGACTAAGCTTACTGTTGGTGGTGGGAGCTGTAGTAAGAGATCTGGAGGATGCTAGTTTAGTTGCTCTTAATTTTCTCTAAATTTCCTGAGAGGCCTTGGTAACCTGCCAAAATGCTTGCCTGCTGTGACCCTGTGGTTATTTTGACATGTTGGCAGGGTAGAGCCTTCGCTTTTGATGTGGCTTAGCTTTAAAGGTCCTTGAAACATCTTGAAAGCACAGCATGAGGTCAAAGGCCATCCCTGTGACCCCCTTCCAGTTCAGTCTATAAGGATGATGCAGCTTGTCTGTTTTATGCTAAATTGTGGATGGCAAATGCCTCTAAAACCCAGAGCAATTATCAGAATAATCTCCTGTTCTGAGATCCAAGTTCAGCGCAACAAAAGAATTCATCGTACTTGGTAGAGGGGGAAAGTGTGCGCACTATGGCAGTTTGGGATGCAGATTAATTGGCTCCTTATACAATCTGTTGTTTTTCTTATGAGATACATTGTTATCTCTTAAGATATGCATTTTCATATTGCATTTTCTCAAAGTTTGTTAGTACATTATGTGAGAATACTGAAATAAATATAATGTAGCTCAAATTTTACTTTGAAAAAGAATAGTTGCTGTTATAGTTGTAACTGGAATTATGAAGTTTGGAATTAGTTTATAATCACATATTGTTAATACCTTTTACGGAACAATTTATGATTTTGTTTGATGCAGATTGGGGATATTAAAATAAAAGTTACCAAAGTAACTTTTGAAAAAGAATCACTGTCTTCAACAGTTGAATGAAATCTGGGATATAAATTTAGAAAATATATACAGTACATATAATATAGTATTTGAATATAATATTTGAAATCTGCATCTATAGATGGCATTATATTCAGAAAGAGCTATTCTTTGTTGATCTCAGATGAGCCCAAATCAATTCTGATAATAATTTGAAATAGTGAGGAACCAAGATAGCTTTGGAAAGAAAGAAGGGACCTGAACAAAAGAGAGACATCAATACTCCCCTGTGTTGATGAGATATTAATTGTGTTTGTACGAGTTTTAACAAGGAAAAAGGAATCATTTGTGAGGAAAAGGATAATACTTTTTTTGGCTCAGAAATCATTGCTCTGTAGCATACATAATAAAAATGTTGTATTTGTTGAAATCAGATTTGAAGAATGATAATGCAGCATATCGGTTAATGTTTTATTTATTTATTTATTTTTATTCATGATAGTCTGTGATTCTGCCAATCTATAATGCTGAGTCTTGGCTGGATGAATGTCTGAAGTCTGTTCTGGATCAAGATTTCCAAGGTTCTATTGAACTGTCTATTTTTAATGATTCTAGCACGGTATGTACCTTCATAATAATCTATTTTTATTTTTACTATAATTTGAATGCCAGTTCCAGTTAACATTTAATTTTTAAAAGTTAAAAATTAACCTTTTGGTGCTTTTTCTTACCAGGATAATTCTATTAATATAATTGAAAAATGGAAGATTTTGTTGGAAGATGCGGGCATTCGGGTAGTACTGGGAGAAAATTACTCAACTCATCCAGGTGGAGGTAGGGACTTTAAAACTGCAGGTGTAACATTTTCCTCAGCCTGAGAAATCAGGAGATATTTATGATATATTTGTGTAGACATATGATAAAAAAATATAATTGAGCTTATGGGCTAAGAAGTTGACCTGTTCCCTTTTTCTTTGGTCTTCCCTAATATAATGATTGCTGAACAAACTAGGACTCATTAAGTAGGACTATTTGAGGGTCCCCCTGAACCTCTAGTTCCCATTTGAGGATTAGATGGCTGTGCACCTCAGAGTGCTTTTGTGTCGTTTTGTGTTGTGCCCTTACTTGGAACGAAAAATTCTTTCTACAGTTACTGATGGTTTAACAATCTCTTGAGGATTACTGGAATGCACTTGACATGAAATTGTCCTTGAAGAGCATCCAGAAGCTGGAGCTGATTCAGAAAATGTGGCACATGAATCTCCTTTAATGTATGCACATTACACTTTTGCTCCATAGGCTGAATTGGTATGCTTCTAAATGCAGTTCAAGTTGCTAGTGATCTTCTTCCTAGCATATTCCCGCAGATGCAGGGTCCGTTTTTTAGTTCATTGAAGGCCACTTTGCATGGTCAATGATCTGAAGTTCAAGTTACTTGTGATGCTGATATTTTATACCAAAGTATAAAGTAGTTGCCCAAACAAAATTAAAGACAAAAGGTCACTGCAGTGATAACAATTTAATTGCTTTCTGAAAGCAAGGAAAGTTGGGAGTTGTGCAGGTAGCCCTCAAAATTGTTTGCAGTTACAACGTCATGTAAAACAGTGACTTATGACCACGAGCCGAGGTGGTACAGTTAGAATGCAGTACTGCAGATTACTTCTGCTGCCTGCAGCCTGCCTGCACTTTGGCAGTTCAAATTTCACAGGCTCAAGCTTGTTGTCTGGAGGACTGCTTCTCCCTGATCATTTCTACCCATCTCATTAGATATTGCAGAAGAAGCACATTATGAGGACCCAGATTGTTGAGGGCAATATGCTGACTCTAAACTGCTTAGTTTTTAGTTAGTGAAGCGGTGTATAAGTCTAAATGCTAATGCTAATTATGAGCCATGTCAATTAAAGATAGCAATCTGATGGGATCCAGGAAGAAAGGCTGTTGTGGAATGTGATTGAAGCTCACCTGTTTTGCTTGCACATTGACTTGGACAAGTACAGAAAAGTGGAGCCTAAACTGCTTGATTTTTTTTGACTTGTCCTCATCTCTTCTTTGGAGAATGCAGTTACTTCTATCCTACTAAAGGTATAACACAACTCCTTTGAACACCATCCAATGTCATTTGCACATGGGTTAGACTTAGATGCTCCGTTTTTACTATCACAGAGAAATATCTTCTTGAAGTTTGACTTAATATTAAGCCACAATTTCAAAATTAACAAATTTTATAAAATATAATTGAATGGGATATTGCCAAATAAAATTTGGAAATCAAAGAAAATCAGTTGGATACTGTTAGGAGACTTACATTCCTAAAATCATCTATAAATCACGCTGCCTTGCCTGGCAAAAAAAAAATCAAATGTTTTGTATCTTAAATTTCTGGAAATATATTCCTGTTTTGTTGTGTTCTTGTAAATTTTTAATATATATTTCAGAAATATATATCTATTCTTGTATAAGGTGTAACTTGGTTGAAAAAGCCAGTGAAGAAAAAGAGTTTGTTGTAGGCTGGGAAGAAGCCAGTCCGGTTGTATGCTAGACTGAAAAGTATGAATAATGTTAAATTTCTGATTCCAGCCAAAACAAATAGCTCCAGTGTTGTTGGAAATGGCTGGAAAGTAACAGATTCAAGTTGAATTGCCAAGTGTAACCACTCTAGAATGGAGAGCAGTTTATTGGGGTGTGAATGGTTTGTACTGAGTTTTAAAGCTGGTGTTTTAAAGTTGTTATACTTTTTGGGTGAGATGGCTAAAAAGAGGAGAAAGGATAAATTGCATTTAGGGAACGTTATTAAGACATTTTAATTTGTTCCTACTTTAATTTTTGTAAGCTTATGAACACTTAATGCAATGTATAATGCAATCAGGATTGCCTTTTTCTATTAAGATTATTTTGAAGGTACAATTAAAAGAAAAGGCTGGAAAATGTGATATGGCTATGCTAATCATCTTTTTTTCTCTCTCACACACATATCTTTGTATAACTATATACCATATATATCTTCACAGTTTGTATATATTCTGTTTATGAGAAAAAAAATGTGATCATCCATTCTCCAGAAATGAAAAATAGTCAGAAGAAATTTTTTTCTAAATACGGACAAACATCCTATGTGGTTCTGTTAATCCCAGTATGTCACCATGACTATTCAAGTCTTTAACCCAGGCCTGGAGGTATTTTCTTCTCTAATAATCATGTACATAGGTGCATTGCTGGACCCACACTCCAGAAAATGGCACGGCAGGAAAAAAATAATATTGACTGAATTTAATACCTACTGAATAAAATAAATTGCCTGTAAAATAAGATACTCCATTTATAAAATGAATGAATCTTTCATAGAAATATTCCAACCATTTTTTTTTTTTGCAGCCCATTCTGATCAGTAGGAACAATAAAAATGTGTGCCACACACCCACACAGACAGACACACAGTGAGACATACACAGAGACACAGACACAGATACACAAGGACACACATACTGTTTCATCCTTCTATCAGGTCCAAAACAACAATAACAATAAAGCAAAAGAACACAAAGGACTGGACTGGGTTGGGCTGGGATAAAGATTATAAGTAGCTGTTTAAGGGAGAGAAAGTGACACAAAAGTTGTGATAAAACTTGATGGAGATAAGGCAAGGGAAAGAGAATGGACAGGAAATAGAAGAAAAGAGAACTATATTTAGGCAAAACGGAAAAGGTTAATATGTAGCATGCAAATAACTCATCCCAGGCATCCACTGTTTTTCAGCAATCTGTAATCATTTGAAACTCCTCCCCCATTTTTTTGTGAAAAAAGCTTATTTTTCTACTTGTAATATATATGTGTCCATAAGACAGCAGGATTAATTGCATTTCACCTAGATAGCATATAGTTCATTCGATTTCATTTTTTACTTTTTTCTGCTCCAATAAGAAGACATTTGAGTGCTTTATAGTATGCATTCAGTAATAGGGTTAAAAAGGTGATACAAAGTCTCAAGAAAACAAGATGCACACAACATACCAGTCATACTAAGTTCCCAAAATGTGCCTAAATCCAGCACATTCAATTCTCCATTGTGGAAATAGGAGTAACTCCCTATGTCTGGAACTTTTCTGTTGGTTTGAAACCCAGAAATTTTAAGGAGACTAGACACATACTTTCAGAATTAGATTTTAAAGTACATATAGTGCTCCACAAAGTCAGGCTTGGATCACTTGTCATACTAAGCCATAACTGTTTGTGGGGTCTTTTGGCTTGGTATGATTATCATTACTAACTAGCATTCTTGAGTGTTATAAAACATCATAACAACAAATAGCTTCGCATTAAAGGTGTACCATTAACCACTTCTCTCAATATTACCTTTTTCCAAAACCATGAAGCTTGGGATTTCAATCTTTAGAAATGCTCCAAAAATGGAATTTCTCTTGAAACCAGTTTAACACTTTTTAAAGTTGACTATTCATACATTTTCAGAAAAAAGTATTTGTTTTGTGATTTCTATGTTATTAGGGTGTATTAGTTAAACATTAATTAGAAATTAATTTTTAAATCTCTAAACTTTTGTCACATTGGAATGTTTTTTTTTCTATTTTGCAAAAATAAATGTAGATTTTTTTCTTTAAAATGTTTTTTTCTATTCACATTACTCTGTATTTTCTCAGCTTTTGCTTTGTATGTTGAGGAAAGGTGTATAAGAAAAGGAACTGCTGGGTATAAATCTTTTTTAATGCAGAATATGTACATTTGAAGAACCTGTTTAGCTGAATATGTTGTTGATCCCTATATCTTTAGTGATTTACTTTGCTGTAGTTATGAGTAGTTAGCATTTGTAGAGGGTATTTCCTTTGAAAAAAGGCCCTCTCCAGCCCCCAGGGATGAAACAATGTGACAGTCTTCACATCCCGTGTTTACACTGGATTAAGATTCATTTCTGGTTCTTTTCTGTCATGGAAAAGGAACAAGAAAAACAAAAGGGAAAACTCCCCACAAAAGAGAGGGTCAGTGCTTTTAAAGAAACTACCACAAAACTACTTCTTTCCAAGAGTGAGGAATGTTAATATCTCATGGGGTTTTAGGTTTTTACTCCTGTGGCCATGGCAACGTGTTCTTTTCAGTAATGGAGCAGGCCTTACAAAATTGCCAAGGCCTGGCACAGACATTTGACTCTCCACAGTAGAGCAGTATCACAATGCATTCCTTGCTCATGCCAAAGGCAAGATTCATAGTCCCCTTTTAAAGTTTTTGTACAGAATGAAATATCTGGAATCATAGTTGCCTTGATATCATAAAAGGTTGTTGTAAACAGCTGATGGCTAAGCTATTTTAATTCCTGAAACATCTGTTTCTACAATTTAATATATTATTCTATAATAATCTGCACTTCAACAGGTTATTTCTCCTTTGCCCCAAATAATTCTTAAATCACCTAATAATTATTTCACATGAACAGAGTTTTTTTTCCTTTGGCTCAAACACATTAACACTCTCTGTCTTATTTGTTTATTTTCATTTCAATGTTTATTTTCATTTTTAAAAAAAACCATTCAGTTTTACATTATAATTATTTTAGTTGATTACATTGTAGTAACTGAATAATTATTTTTCAGTGGTCTTGTGCATTTTTACTATCCAATAATATGAGTTAGTTGAGCAAAGTATGAGTTAAAACGTAAAAAAAATCCTAATTTTTTTTAAATTATAGACTTCTGCTTGAGCAGTGACTTGGATTACAAGACTTTCAAGGTCCCTTCCAACTCTGTTATTCTGACCTTCTGACTGGCAAAAACTTTGGATGATAATATAGCACCCTACATAAATAAATTGTGAATTGATGGTTTTCCATGGCACTGAGCAAGGTAAAAACCTTGATTAAATGAAATTTGAATGGTATGGGTGCCCATTCAATCTGAATTTGTGCAATTAACATTATTTGCATACATAAATTAGCGGAATTAGTGTAAAATACCAATTACATACTTACACAAGGGTGCATTGATGCAAAGCATGTCAATTACATCAATTATATACAGTAAACTGCTTTGGAAATAGTTGGATTTGCCCATTGTTTGGAAATGAAATATTAAATATTTTTTTACCTCTGGTGTCTGAAGTTTGGATCTTTACTCCAAATGGATCTTTACTTTCAAAACATAGAAAGGGAAAGAAAACATAATGAGATCTTCATTCTTCAGATCTGTTTTGGAAAGAATGCTAATTTGCATAGGTATTTGGGCTTTTAAGTTTAATATTACATAATTTCAAGTATAAAATATAAATTGCATTGATTTTTATATACTGCATTGACTTTATTTTATCAACAGTTGGCTTTGCTAAAAATTATGCTATTGATCAGAGTTCGGGGGAGTATCTCTGCTTTCTGGACTCGGTAAGTCTTTTCCATTGTTTATAAAAATCTAATAGAAAAATTTATATTTTCAACTGTCTTGTTCTTCCCTTTTTCTTACCATATAATTGTAGCTGATAGTTTTTGATAGCTTTATGTGTTTCATGGAGAACTGTTTGATACATTCTGCAGCTATTTCTGCTTAGACCCTGAGTTATTAAAATAGGATTATAAAGTCTATAGTGTCATCGGAAGTGAAGGTTGCTTTGGTTCCCATAAATAGCTAGCGGCCCACATCTTTGATTTAATTATCAAAATTGAAGTGGCACACCCCACAGATTTGTAACAGTTTGAAATGTCACAAACTACAGTATGACATTGCTTCAAGCATAAAGTACTGTCGTAAGACAATTTTATTCAACAAGGTGCTCTCCAAATGTTTTGATTATTTTTTCCATAATTCCCATGATTGATTTTCCAAGTATTTGAACCTTTCCAATTCCTTTTTATCCATATAATAATGTAAGAGTTGAATAAATGGTACCTTCACGTCAAGTCCAGTGTCTTGGATAAAATCTATTTGCTCTGGAAGAAAACTTAGTTGTGGCCCACGGGGTCACAACAGCCTTGTTACCTGGTACTTTCAGATTCTCAGAACAATGGAGCAGGACTTAAATATGTTACGTTAAACATGTTCTGTTTAAATATTGAATATGGTAATAGCTTCTACAAGTGATCCCAGAATTAATGAGGTCATGTTTCCTAGGAAGACCAGTGCTTTAACTACAGCAACAAATGACACCTTTTCTTTTCCACCAGAGACCTTCTCTGTATTGCTGCCAGAAGCATGTAAGAATTTGGCAATTAGGAGGAGGAGGCTAATCTAGCAGAAATGCTGTTTTTGGCAGATTGCTATATTAGTTGTCTTGCCAGAATCATTTAGACCTCCCGGTGTGCTTTTCCTTGTTTTACCTTAAAGGAGCCATAACAGTGATGAGAACAAAACTAGAGACAATTAATTTCTAATGTAAGTTAGCAAACAAGCTTTATTGAATTAGCCTACTGTATTTGAAGCCTACTTCAAATCCCTCCTTATCAAATATAAATTTCCATCTGGAATTTTACATCTCTTCAAGAAACCCTCTGTAGATAGTTCTGTGCTAACACTTAATGCTGTTGGGATGGCTCATCTACATAATAAATCCATTAAATCAGAGTCTCTCAGGTATTATTTTTTGGTTTGCTATTGCTACTTCTCAAGAGTTCCCTAACAAGGTAACTCTGATGTGGTACGCTTATTTAGAAAACTGTGAAGAAATTATATTTTTTTCAGTCCTCTTGACAATTCATCAGTACATATTTTTTACATTGAGTTAAAATCTGGACTATTTTCTGGAGACTAACTGAATTGGTTAGCCAATGAAACTGGGAAGTTAATCCAGACAACAGACATTTGTTTCCTCATTCTACTCTTTTGTTCCCAGTAGAACTTAAAAACTAAAAGTCAAGTTTGAGGATCTTCTAGATTTTAACGCTTATGTCTACTTTATTAGTGCAGTAATTATTCCTTCTTGCATTAGCCAGCAGTGTTTCTTGGTTTGAAGGTATCTTATCAAATACTGGCTCCCTGCTAAATCCTGCTTTTGCCATTGGATTTCAACAGGGTAATCTTCGATTTCTTGTTCTGTTAATTTTAAACTACAAACTACACGAGGCTCAGGAGAAAACATAAATTGTCTTTATGCAAGTATCTGTTTCCTGAATATAATGGGAGATTTTATTTCAATATCATAAAAGAAAACTAAACTAAACAACAGCAGGATGGGACCTGTGGCCCTCATCAAGAGATTGAAAGCTCCTCCGAAGCATATGAGGATTGTCTTTTCCTTTACGAATTTTTTCTCTTTGTTTTCTGAATTAAATATGAGTTTTTTTAGATGATGTCTAAAATCATCTAATGATCTGTCCTTTGGGAAGTTAAGTTGAGAATTTGTGTCCTACCTACTTGTTCCAAAAAGAGATGCCATTCATCAGCTGATGAATGTTCTTGAAATGATTCTGTTTTCTTCTTCAGTGGAAAACAATGTTTTTGTTAATTTGTCCTTACTCATTCTATTATTCTTCTGAATATATAGTAAGAGATATTTAATTTGCTTAAGTCCTTGCTTTACCCAAAACATGTTTTTTTTTTCTCTTCTCTAAATACTTGTCTTGATGGCTATCAAGTTAGCATAACATAAGCAGAACAAAGTATGTTTGATTGTGAGACCGTATTTATTGATGACCCTGAGTTGTGGAGAAAATGCATCAGTAACAAAGAAAGGGAAAAGAAAATGTTACAACTGAACAAAATTAAACACATTATTGATACAATCTTGTTTTTAGTGGCTCTATCTTTCTTAGAGAAGCTAATTATGATGACTTTTCTTAAAGTACCTGCTTATATTAAGAGAGTGACAATCTTAAGGTGGTACTGCTTTTTCTTGTTCATCTTCAGATTTATTTATACAATTTATATGGCTGTCCATATCAGTGAGTGACTGAATATCCAGAATTAAAATAGGTTAATAAAAAATAAATGTTGTAAAAATTAAAAATACAGGCAGCTAAGAAATCACTAACACAACCAAGAAGAAATAACTGTGGAGAGATGGTCCTTCAAGTAATCCAGTCCTAAAACATAAACCAGCACTCTGAGATGCACCCAGAACCACACTGGCAACCAGTGCAAGTCAGTGGAGTAGTCGTGTTATGTGTACAGCGTAATAGGCTCTGCTTACTACCCATGCTGCCCTATTCTGAAGTGAAGTTGAAGTTTCTGATTGCTCTTCAAGAACAACCATATTTAAAACACACTGCAGAGGTCACGAGGGCATGAGTGACAGTGATCAGGGTCTCCCAGTCCAGGAATGTATGCAGATGGCTCACAACCTGAAGGTGTACACAGATGACCTCATAGTCATCCCTATGAGCAGAACGCATGAGTCAAGAGAATTCCCAGACTACAAAACAGGCCTGTCGGAGGCAGTGCTATCCTATCCAAAACCAATAATGGAAAGTTCCAGATACCAGAAGGTCCAAACAGCCAAAGCCTTTCAGTCTCTTTCGTCTTGGGCTAATACCTGTAGATTCCCATCCAGATCCCCAAAGCGTCTATACCAGGGGTGTCAAACTGTAATTCTTCAAGGGCCAAATCAGCACTGTAGATCTTCTCTGTCGGCTAGGGGAGGAGGGGGGAGAGATGGAACAAACATCTCCTGTACAATAGGGTGTCGGGGGGCTGCGCTCATCCCCCACACGGTTGAAGCCTGTTGAAGTCATAATGCAATTACTTTCTCCACAGTCCTCCTTAAACAGAGTAGCTTGGAAACGATGAAAGCTGGTGATTTTTGGCCTGAACAGTCTCCTACAGCACTGTGCTGCCTAAAATGGGGCATGGGGAGGCACCACGAGCGGGATCTTTGCTATTTCCAGGCTGACCTCACAGGCCAGATCTAGCACCCCACAGGCTGGATGCAGCTCACAGGCCTTGACACCCCTGCTCTATACACTAGGACAGGACATCTATGGCATTTATCATTATATTGGTTATAGTCATACCATTTGACTTGGTGAAGTCAAATGACTTCATCTAGCAGCCTCAAATAGATATTAAACAGGAGGGGAGAAAGATTGAATTTTGTAGCACCCCACAAAGTAAGAGAGGTAGACTGGATCTCTCTCCTCATTATTTCATTCTGAGCCTTTTGAAGTTATAATTCAATTACTTTCAACACAGTCTTCCTTAAACAGAGTAGCTTGGAAACTGGATGAAAGCTGATGATTTCTGGAATAGAAGTCAGATCACCACCTCTGTAAACCTGACAGAAAGCACTTTCTCCCTCAGAAGAATTAATCATCGCCCAAACCCAATCACATATTCTCTCCCAGGCAAGCAAGGAAATGTAAGCAACTATCCATCAGATTTGTTAGGAATGTAAGTCACCTAACAGCTATTTGGGTTAGAAATATATAAACCAGGATAGACATTTTAATACTGCCTCTTTAAGAGAATCCTAAAAGTGTAATTGGGTGTGGTTTCTCAAACGACCATAAGATGGAGCCAGAAATCTGGGTTGTCTTAGTCTTCCTCTCAGAAGTCTCAGTGAGTCTCTGTTTTCCTTTTGTTGGAGATTATTGCCATTCTTCTTAATTGACTGATATTCTTGGATTTGATGTAAGTCTGTAAGTCTGATACTGAACTGTTTTTGACACTGGACTTTGTTATTAGATTATCCTGGACTGAAAACTGACTGATCTTACCTGTGAATGACTTTGGACTGCTTATTTTGAACTTTGCTTAAAACTTTATTGAAAGTAGAAAACCTACATTTTTTGTACAGTGTATCTGTGTTCTGTGTGTGTATTATTCAAACACTACTCTCAATATGTCTCCTTGTATGTGCTCATTCTCCTAATGGGGAATTACCTCAACAAGATTCTTAGCATCTTCCAATAATTTTAAATTCCTTATTTATCATATTTGCATGCTACCTCATCAAATGAGTCTTAAGTAGCTTACAAGAAAATAAATTCCCAAATGAAAATGATTTTATCACAAACAAATATAATTACACCTGTGGTAGATTCATATTTACTACCAGTCTTATTGTCCTTCTTTGAATGTTCCTTAAAGAAACACTAGTTTTTCTTACTGTATGTCAATGAAGATTCTGAGTCATCCATGTAAAATTGTCTGGAAAATTGAATAATGGACTTATTTTTTGTTGGTTTGAGATGTTTTGCTGCTCATCCAAGCAGTTTCTTAACTCACGACTCTCTGCTGAACCAACTTCTTCAGACTAAAGCCCCTGTCACACTGCACCAACGGATGCAAAGAGGATGTAAAACGGACAAAAAAGCTTGCCATCCGTTGGTTAACGCGATGTATCCGTTCTGTACTCACTGCCTCCGTTTTGCTTCCTCTCTATCCGTACAGCATCCGTTTATGGACGTTTCATCCGCTCAGAAAGTTTTGAGCTGCTCAAAACTTTTGAGCGGAAAATGTATCCAATTCGTCCGTTCTGCATCCGCGACGCATCCGCTAGGCATCCGTTCTGCATCCGTTCTGCATCCACTATATCCGCTAGGCATCCGTTCCGCATCCGCACAACTCGCATCCGCTCGGACGCAGGGAGGAAGCGGAACGGATGCAGAACGGATGCCTAGCGGATGCAGCACGGAAACAAAGCATTTAAAACGGAAAAAACGTTCGCAGAGGGGACCTATCTCGGATATTAAGGATGTCCAGAGGATGCCTAGAGGATGCCTAGAGGATGCAAAGGGACACCTATACTGCCTATAAAAAGGGGGAGCAACTCACCTGCATCTCACTTTCAGCCCAGCAGCCCAGCTGTGCAGACCTCTGCAGCCTTCATCTGACTCTTGCTCTTCCACAGCATCCAGTCATTTCCACCGTGGATCGTAACACAGTCCTTTTGGCAGCCACCATCCTTCTGCAACAGTGCGAAACCATCTACAGGCTCTATGAACTCTACTACGGGAAGAAAAAGAGGCGGCCAAGAAGTGTCTGGGTCCGAAGATGGATCGGGAGAAGAGAAGAGTATGGACTGTACAACCAGCTGATGATGGAGCTCAGGAACGAAGACACTCGGGCATTCCAGAACTTAATGAGGATGCCTCCAGCCATGTTTGACGAAGTTGTGCAGCGGCTGACACCCAGGTTGACCAAGGCAAACACCAACTTCCGGCCCAGCCTGGAGCCTGGGCTCAAGGTGGCACTCACTCTGCGCCACCTGGCCTCAGGGACCACATACACGAGCATGCAGTACGGCTGGAGGGTGCCACACAACACCATCAGCATTGTGGTCAGAGACGTGGTGCAGGCCATCATCGAAGAATTCCTGGAGGAGCTTCTCCAGTGCCCCTCCACTGAAGAAGGATGGAAGAAAGTTGCAGAGCAGTGGTATCAGAGGTGGAACTTCCCCCACACCGTTGGAGCCATAGATGGCAAGCATGTGGCCTGCAAAGCACCACCCAAGTCGGGGTCCACTTATTTCAACTACAAGGGCTTCTTCAGCATCATCCTCTTTGCCATGGTCAATGTTGACTACACGTTCATGTACATCGATGGTTCAGGCAACGGCTCATGTTCACATGCCCAGGTATACAATGCCAGTGACCTCAAGGAGGAGCTGGAACGCAACCTCATCATGGGCTTCCCAGATCCAGACCCCCTGCCCAACGACACGCAAGATGTGCCCTACTTCATCGTGGAGGATGACGCCTTCTCCCTCAGAACCTACCTCATGAAGCCCTACACCTCCAGACTCCTCACCTGTGAAGAGAGGATCTTCAACTACAGGCTGTCCAGGGCAAGGCGGATGATGGAGAATGCCTTTGGCATCCTGGCCAACAGGTTCCAGGTACTTCTCACCACCATGCAGCATCGCCCAGAGACCGTGAGGAGGATCGTGGAAGCTTGCTGCATCCTGCACAATCTCATGCGCACCCGCTACCCAGTCTTGCAGAACAGGCTCGTGGACTTCCAACAAGGCAATGGGGACATGGAGCCTGGGGAATGGAGGCAAGGGCGAAACCTGATAGACACTGAGGATGTGCAAGGCCCCAACAGAGCCTCACGTGAAGGGAAGAAGCAGCGCAACCTCCTGAGACACTGGTGCAACTCCCCAGCTGGAGCAGTGGAGTGGCAAGACAGAATGATAGATGCTTAATGGATGCTTCCTTCAGCCTGTCTCATCACACTGATGAGATTGGGCCATGCATGTTGGGTGGGCCTACAATGAACAGGGCGTTTAATAAAGAGTTGTGTTTGTGTTGACATGTGTGGATGATTATTACATTGTTATTGATAATAAAGGGCCATAGGTGTGGCACCTGGGAGGGTGGACCATACAGTCCCACTATGCTTACACTGGAGGTTTATCTATCCCCACAGCTATTATCCACCCCAAAGGTATCCCTCCCCACCCCACTGCTATCTTAATCCATCCCACAAGCATGCAAGGGCTTAAACCAATTCTAAAAGTTTCCACCAAGACTTTATTAAAAAAAAGAAATGAAGCAAGTGTGTGAATCAAAGATAAACTTTATTGAACAACAAGCTGTAAAAGAAAAATGACCCAAGTGAAGTGTCCAAATAAAGTCCACACCCAGTCTATGGCAGTCTTCACGGTCACTTGGAGGTGTGCCCAGTCTCAGGGGTGAAGGGTCCAGGTGCTGTGGAGGTGGTTGCTGCTGCAGTGCTGGTCTGAAGCCCCATTGGGGTGCCTGGCCCCGAGAGGACAACAGGTGACGGTATGTTGAAAAAGCTCTCGGACAGCTGGCTCAGACCCGTGATGCTGAGAAGTCCTTCCTCCATGCCATGGGGTGTCAGCCCCAGTACTGATGACAGATGTACTGAGGCCGGGCTTGGCTGTGTGGTGGAGGAAGGAGTAGTGTAGTGGGGCTGTCTGGTCTGCAGCTGGTTGAGGACTGGTGTGGGTGGCATCGCTGTCGTTCGTGGCATCATTGGCGTGGGTGGCATCGGTGGCATCAGTGGAACCAGTGGCAACGGTGTCGCCCGATGACTCTGTGCCTGGACTGGGAAGGGCTGCTGCCTGTGCTGCTGGACCTCCTGGTAGCCGTAGCCCTGGTAGGTGAGGGCCTGTGGAAAGCCTTGGAATGGGAGGGACATCACCTGGGGTGGGGGAGCAGACCTGGACGGGGTGGGAGCAGGTTCCTCTGGATCTGGAGGGTTGTGAAGCAGCTCGGTGATCCAGTCCTTCACCACCTGGTACTGGGGTTCCTCCATGTTCTTGAGGGTCTGGTTGACATAGGTGAGGAAGGGCTTGCAGTTGGAGGATGAGGAGTCAGTGTGGACCAGCTGAGAGAGGAGATCTATGCTGGTCCGGAAGGTGTCCCTGATCTCCAGCAGGACAGTGTGGCTTTGCCCCTCCTGCTGTCTGGCTCTCTGCCTTTCTGTGGAGGTGGAGCTGGGTGGTGGTGGATGCGGCTATGGCTGTGGTGGACGCGACGTCTCCTTTCTCCCACAGCACCAGGGAGTCCTCCACGCGCTCCCCCACGCTTAAAACACCTGTCTGCGGGTTCTCTGCCGTGGCACGCTCCATAGAAACCTGCCTGGAGACAGGGACTGATTCTCGGCTGGAAGAGGACTGGCTCTTAGCAGGCTGCCAGAGAGAGAGGGTAGTGAGAGGGGCTGCTGGTGCGCCTCGGTGGCGGATCTCACCCTCCAGGAAGCTGCACCTGGCCATGACGTAGGTCTCTCTGTCAGCTTAACTGTGGCCTGGCCAGATTTCTTGAGGTGCAGCTTCCCATACCAGGTGTGCATGTGCTTCCACTAGCCGAGGAGCACCTCCGAAGTGTAACCCATACTCTCCACCCTCTCTCTCCAAGCAGCCTGCTTCCTTTTGGTGTCCCTGTAAGCCGGTGTCCCTTCCGCCACAGATAGTCATTCTCTCTCAGCCACTCCAGCACCTCATCCTCGTGTTCCTCCTCGATGAAGTATTGCCTCCTCTCCCGTCCCCACATATGCCTCTTCCTCCCTTTGGCAGGACCAGATGGGCCCTCATCAGAGGGGCTCCCAGGTGGTAGGGGCTGCTCCTCCACACCACCAGTAGCAACAGCAGCAGCAGGATCATCATCATCATCACCAGCAGGATCATCAACTTCATCAGCAGCAGTAGCAGCACCACCAGCAGCAGCAGCACGAGCAAGTCCAGGAGCACGAGCAGGACCAGCAGGACCAGCAGGACCAGGAGCAGCTTCAGCAGAGTAAGCACCAGCAGAAGCACCACCGCCAGGAGCAGCTTCAGCAGAGTAAGCACCAGCAGAAGCACCACCGCCAGGAGCAGCTTCAGTAGAAGCTCCAGCACCAGAAGAGCGAGCCTGAGCAGCAGAAGCCCCAGCAGAAGCAGAGTCAGGGACGGGGCGGGAGGGTGGCCCTGTCCCTCTTGCCAGGGATGGCGGCAGGTTGCTGAGGCTTTCGCTTCTTCCCCATGTTTGTGGGGTTGCTGGCTGCAGGGAGGCTGGAAGGCACCAAGGCTGGCAGGAAGCCTGGCAGGCAGGCAGGCACCAAGGCTGGCAGGAAGGTTGGCAGGAAGGCTGGCAGGAAGCCTGGCAGGAAGGCAGGCAGGCAGGCACCAAGGCTGGCAGGCAGACTGGCTGGCAGGGAGGCTGGAAGGCAGGCTGGCAGCAAGACTTGCAGGCATGCATGCAGGCAGGGACTCGATGTATCCAGCAGCAGGTCTTTCCTCCGAATGCTGGCCACGTGCAAGCTGCTTTCCTTTATGTCCACGTGTTTTACACAATGCACCCCCCCGCATGCGCAATTAATGCTCGGCATCCGTTCGGCTTCCGCTGTGCATCCGCTAGGCTTCCGCTCTGCATCCGCTTCATCCGCTGTACATCCGCTGTGCATCCTCTGTATTCGTTCCGCGTCCACTTTGCTGAGGTCCCCCGGATGCCTAGCGGATGTGCCATCTGCTCCCATCCGCTGGGCTTCCGTTCCGCATCCGCTTTCCATCCGCCCTGCGTCCTCCCTGCGTCCGTTCCTTTCCGTGTTATCCGCTCCAGTTATGCAAATTTTTGCCCCCTTTGAGCGCGGATAACAACGGATGGAATATTTTGCTTGTCCTTTGTGTCCTTTTTACATACGTTTTGCATCTGTTGGGCAGTGTGACAGGGCCTTAAGAAAGTTGCTTGGATTAGTAGTGAAAAAGTCTCAAACCAATAAATAAGTTCAGTTGCCATGATTCCATTTTCCAGACTGTTTTTACTAATTTTCAAAATAGGAATAAGGAAGAAGCTATTCTAACTTCAGGAAGCTCTTGGTAAATTAAAACTAGTGTCAGGAAACACAGAGTTAATTGTACTAGTCCAATTGAATTCTGATCCATTGGGGCAGAGAAGAATGAATCAATATGGTAAAATAGCTAGAACACTGTACTGGCCAAGAAAACTCAGATTCAATCCAAACCTAAGCATTGGAAGCTCATTGTGTGGTTTTGGGTCAGTCTTTGTGTTTTAGTCTTTCCAGAATTGTTGAGAATGGGGAAAATTGAAAGAGAAAGTGTTAGTCATTGAATTGACTGAAAAGTGGAAGGAACTTCTAATAGATAAATTTCTGATGAAGCAAAAAAATATCCATGATATTCATTCAGAAGTTGTGCCCATGATATTAGTGGATAGAATATTAGATTTATATACAAATGCATTATTAGAAATATATGTGTATTTTAAAAACTTCAAAACGGTTAAAGCAAGCGATATTTACAGCAAATGTTTGAACTGTATTAATTATTCTTTACCTTGCCAACAGTAATTGTTCTATATGAAATTTATGGCTTACGAAACTGCTGAATACAGATCTAATCTGCTAGTTTCCCAGTTCTTGGGAGGCAGTTTTGTGGATGTTTGAAATAATATTTTGTAAAAATCAAAAATGTAAACAAGCTATTTTAATTTTTGAAAGTAAAAATACAGAAAGTTTCAAGATGCACAGATATAATCCTATTTACAGCATAAGCAATTACTTCACTGGTTTCTACATATTTTGCAAATTGCTACTGGTCAAAAATAGTGCAGTTGTCATTTTCTCCATGTTCTGCCAAACATAGGCTAACCATGTTCTGATTTTTTATTAAACAAAAACTGGCAATTTTATCATTTGTGAAAAGTTAAATCATGATTTACAGACATTTACAGACAATGTTGTATCTGATTATGGACAATTTCTGTCATGGGAAATAAACTATGTTAAAATGGAGATGGAATAGATGGATTTTTTAAAGTTATCTTTTTCCTTGGTGCAGATATAATAATGAACTAGACAGCTATAGATATGTTTTACAAGTAATGAAAGTCCTAGATGAGAAAATGTGTTCATTTGATCAACATGAAAAGGCTCTGCTTGCCTATACAATACAATATGTAGTATTTCTTATGGAACAACACCCATAAGAACTTTGGTGCAGTGGTGGCACAGTGATTAGAATGCACTATAGCAGGTTAACTCACTGCTCACTTGAGGAGTTTGATCCTAACTGGCTCAAGGTTGACTCAGCCTTCCATCCTTCCAAGGTTAGTAAAATGAGGACTCAAATTGTTGAAGGCAATATGCTGATTCTGTAAACTGCTTAGAGAGGACTATAAAGTACTATGAAGCAGTAGATAAGTCTAAGTGCTATTGCTATATTCTTGTAAACAATGTTTTAATTTGTTTTCAATAACAAGTATTGTAGAAGTCGCAGGAATTAGTATGTTTTTCTTTAATTTTATGCGTTTAAAAATTCTTATCTACATAGCAGCCATCCATGGGGGAAACAAGGAGTGTCAGATTGACAAAAAACAATGTTGCAATGTTTGATGAAACCGTACTCCTTTTCTACATGTACAATATTGTGATGTTGCATACCTGTCCAAAAGACCCAGACTTTGGACTTCCGGTGGCAAGGCAAGGACGAACAGAGGTGCAGAAGCCCGTTCGTGGTTTCAGTTAATCTCTTTTTGCTGTTGGTATGATCCTTTGAGGGTGCTCGAGTCCCGGAGAGATTTGTGCCGGTGTGGGGGAGACTCGGGCTGCAGTGTGGGGAAGGCAACCCCCCCTGCAGTGAAGAGGAGCCCTCCAGAGCCCAACAAGCAAGAAACAGCCTCCTTTCAATGGTGGCTTCGAAGTCCGGACTGCCACCGATGTAAAAAGCGAGTAAGTGACAATTTGTGAGATCATTGGGGAAAAGTGTGCTAGAGGAATTTAGCGACAGAGAGGAAGATTGGAAAAGTTATAGACTTTTGCAAGGCTATTACAAGTATCTGTCTGAAGCCTGAAAGGAAACTGGCTAAAAAGCGGAGGCGAGACAAGTGAAAGTGAAAAGATTCAGCAGACAGAAGAGAAAGTGTGGACAATAATGAATAAAAAGGGAACTTTATGAGATCGGGAAATTACCGGCTGGAAAGAGGAAGTTGTGGAGGACTCGGAATATTTCATCTGACTTTTATTCTGATCAACTTTATGAAAGCAGAAACGGGAAGAGGATCAAAGCTGATGGAAAAGAGATAGTGTGGCGCTATACGTGATACTTAGAAACCCTGAAGTTATTGCAACAATATATTCAATATAAACTACTTAATAGACCTTTGGGAGAACATTAATCTAATTGAGGAAGTGGTCATATTTGAAGGAAATCAGGAAAATTGATCTTAGGAACGTTAAGATAAAAAGCAAAATTGGAAGCTTTGGAAGATACCGTTTAATTGTAGTCATTATTCCCCACTTCCGGTGCGTTTGGAGTGAAAGCTCTTAAATTTAGAGACAGAAAACTTAAAACTTACTTCAAAATCCTTACTTTCCCTTTTCTTGTCCCTTTTTTTCTGTACACATTTGCTCAATTTTTTCTTCTTTTTCACCTATTTTTTGATGATATATCATTATATTAGATTGTTAAATAATGGAAATAATTGATTTAATTAACTCATTAATAATAGTGATAGTTATACTTTGAGTAGATATATAGGGAAAATAGTAAGAACATTAAGAATTATTTAATTAATGAGTATAGGGTTTTATATTTCAACATTACAATTTATTGTGTGACCATAATTAATCTACATGGGATGAAAGTAATATTGTCTGTGTTTAAGAATATTTAATATTTAAGATAAGGTTAGATAAATACACATATATATTTATAATATTTAAATATAGTTGGATTTGATATAATATTACATATATATTTATTATATGAAGTGTTGTATAGAGGTCGAGCATAAACCCTACAAAATTAGATATGTGATTTAGTATTTGGATCTAAAATGATATATATACTCCAGTAACCAGTTAAGAACACAGCTATCCAGTAGATAGACAGATTAAGCAATTAGATATTGGTCAATCTTAATATAGGGGTTATAACACTGAATGTTAAGCCCCTGTCACACTGCACCAATGGATGCAAAGAGGATGTAAAACGGACAAAAAAGCTTGCCATCCATTGGTTAATGCGATGTATCCGTTCTGTACTCACTGCCTCAGTTTTGCTTCCTCTCTATCCGTCCAGCATCCGTTTATGGACGTTTCATCCGCTCAGAAGGTTTTGAGCTGCTCAAAACTTTTGAGCGGAAAATGTATCCAATTCGTCCGTTCTGCATCCGCTAGGCATCCGCTAGGCATCCGTTCTGCATCCGTTACGCATCCGTGCAACTCGCATCCACTCGGACGCAGGGAGGAAGCGGAACGGATGCAGAACAGATGCAGAACGGATGCCTAGCAGATGCAGCACGGAAACAAAGCATTTAAAATGGAAAAAATGTTTGCAGAGGGGACCTATCTCGGATATTAAGGATGTCTAGAGGATGTCTAGAGGACAACAGGGGATGGTGTGTTGAGGAAGCTCTCGGACAGCTGGCTCTGCCCCGTGATGTTGAGAGCTCCTTCCTCCATGCCATGGGGTGTGAGCCCCAGTACCGAGGACAGATGTACTGAGGCCGGGCTTGGCTGTGGGGTGGAGGAAGGAGCAGTGTAGTGGGGCTGTCTGGTCTGCAGTTAGGTGAGGACTGGCATGGGTGGCATCAGTGTCATGGGTGGCATGGGTGGCATCAGTGGAACCGGTGGCAACGGTGTCGTCCGATGACTCTGTGCCTGGACTGGGAAGGGCTGTTGCCTGTGCTGCTGGACCTCCTGGTAGCCGTAGCCCTGGTAGGTGAGGGCCTGTGGAAAGCCTTGGAATGGGAGGGACATCACCTGGGGTGGAGGAGCAGACCTGGACTGGGTGGGAGCAGGTTCCTCTGGGTCTGGAGGGTTGTGAAGCAGCTCGGTGATCCGGTCCTTCACCACCTGGTACTGGGGTTCTGCCATGTCCGTGAGGGTCTGGTTGACATAGGTGAGGAAGGGCTTGCGGTTGGAGGATGAGGAGTCGGTGTGTACCAGCTGAGAGAGGAGATCTATGCTACTCCGGATGGTGTCCCTGATCTCCAGCAGGACAGTGTGGCTCTGCCCCTCCTGTCTGGCTCTCTGCCTTTCTGTGGAGGTGGAGCTGGGGGTGGATGCAGGTAGGGCTGTGGTGGACGTGCCGTCTCCTTTCTCCCACCGCACCAGGGAGTCCTCCACGCGCTCCACCACGGTTAAAACAGCTCCACAGAAACCTGCCTGGAGACAGGAGCTGACTCTCGGCCGGAAGAGGACTGGCTCTCAGCAGGCTGCCGGAGAGAGAGGGTCATGAGAGGGGCTGCTGCTGCTCCTCGGTGGCGGATCTCACCCTCCAGGAAGCTGCACCTGGCCATGACATAGGTCTCTCCGTCAGCTTAACCGTGGCCTGGCCAGATTTCTTGAGGTGCAGCTGCCCGTACCAGGTGTGCATGTGCTTCCACTAGCCGAGGAGCACATCCGATGTGTAGCCCAGGCTCTCTGCCTTCTCTCTCCTTCTCTCTCTCTTCCTTTTGGTGTCCCTGTACAGCTGGTGTCCTTTCTGCCACAGATAGTCATTCTCTCTCAGCCACTCCAGCACCTCATTCTCGTGTTTCTCCTCAATGGAGTATTGCCTCCTGTCCCTATCACGCGTCTGCCTCTTTCTCCCTCTGGCAGGGCCATATGGGCCCTCATCAGAGGGACTTCGAGGTTGTAGGGGCTGCTCCTCCACACCACCAGCAGCAGTAGCAACAGCAGAATCATCATCATCAGCACCAGCAGCACCAGCAGGATCATCATCATCATCTTCAGCAGCAGCAGCACCAGAAGCACCAGCAGGACCAGGATCAGCATCAGCAGAGTAGGCACCAGGAGCCCTAGCAGGACCAGGAGCCCTAGCAGGACCAGGAGCACGAGCAGGACCAGCAGGACGAGCAGGACGAGCAAGACCAGGAGCACAAGCAAGTCCAGGAGCATGAGCAGGACCAGCAGGACCAGCAGGACAAGGAGCAGCTTGAGCAGAGTAAGCACCAGCAGAAGCACCACCACCAGGAGCAGCATCAGCAGAGTAAGCACCAGCAGAAGCACCACCGCCAGAAGCAGCACCAGCAGAGTAAGCACTAGCAGAAGCACCACCGCCAGAAGCAGCATCAGCAGAGTAAGCACGAGCAGAAGCACCACTGCCATAAGCAGCAGCATCAGCTCCTCCAGACGCAGAAGCAGCAGAAGCCCCAGCCGCAGAAGAGCGAGCCCGTGCTACAGAAGCCCCAGCAGAAGCAGAGTGAGGGCCAGGGGGTCGGAGGGTGGCCCTGTCCCTCTTGCCAGGGCTGGCACCAGATGGCTGAGGCTTCCTCTTCTTCCCCATGGTTGTGAGGTTGCTGGCTGGCAGGGAGGGTGGCAGGAAGGCTGGCAGGAAGGCTGGCAGGTAGGCACCAAGGCTGGCAGGCAGGCAGGCACCAAGGCTGGCAGACAGCAAGGCTGGCAGGGAGGCTGGAAGTCAGGCAGACAGCAAGGCTGGCAGGGAGGCTGGCAGGATGGCAGGCAGCAAGGCTGGCAGCAAGGCATGAAGGCAGGGCAGGCTGGCAAGGCACTCGATGTGTCTGGATGCAGGTCTTTCCTCTGAATGGTGACCTGCTTCCGAGCTGCTTCCCTTTATATCCGCGGGGCTGATGCAATACATCCCCCCGCATGCGCATTGAACGTAAGGCATCCGCTAGGCTTCTGCTACACATCCGCTAGGCTTTCGCTCTGCATCCGCTCCATCCCCTGTGCATCCGCTGTGCATCCGCTTCATCCGCTCGGCGTCCGCTCTGCATCCGCTGTATCTGTTCCGCGTCCGCTTTGCTGAGGTCCTCCAGAAGCCTCGCGGATTTGCCATCCGCTCCCGTCCGCTAGGCTTCCGCTCTGCATCCGTTTCCATCCGCTCTGCGTCCTCCCCCCGTCCGTTCCTTTCCGTGTTATCCGCTCTGGTTATGCAAATTTTCGCCCCTTTTGAGAGCGGATAACAACGGATGGAACATTTTTCTCATCCGCTGTGTCCTTTTAAGAAATGTTTTGCATCTGTTGGGAAGTGTGACAGGGCCTTAAACAAGAAAAGAATCACATTTAAATGGTTAATCCCAGAGGGGATGTTAGTTTCTTGGAAAGAAAGGAAAATTAAAATAGATTCCATGGAAAAGGCTCAGGAATTCTATGAATGGCTGGTAGGTCCGGAAGACCAGAGCAGTAAGGAGGAACTGGAAACAAATTCTCAGGAAGATCAAGGTTATCACAGAAATAAAGATGGAACTTTAGGAAATCAAGGGAACGCTCATTTACATCAGGAGAGAGAAGAAACTATATATCTTCAAGCACAAGGAGAGAGAGTCATTACAAGACAAAGAGCAAAGCAGAATTAATTAAATGGAAGAAAAAAAGAAATTAATATCAATTAATATAAATGATTTAAATTCAATGATAAAAAGGAAAAGAATATTAGCTAAACTAATCAAACAAAATGCTGATATAATATGCCTACAAGAGACTCATATAAGGAAAATAGATGAAAAGTACCTAGAATGCCCAAAATTAGGGAAGCTATTTACCACACCAGCAGACATGGGGAAAAAGAAAGGGATTGCAATATATGTTAAGGAGGATTTGAAAGCAGATTTGCTATGGTCAGACTCTGAAAGAAGAACTTTGGTTTTGCAGCTCTGGATTAATGCTATTTCAATTGTCTTAGTGGTAATCTACGCCCCAAATGAAGATCAGAAAAAGTTTTTTAAGCATCTTTATTGAAAAATAATAGGATTTGAATAAAGAAATATTTGTATCATAGGAGACTTCAACTCTATTGCTGACTATCAAAAAGACCATAATAATGGGGGAAAGAATAAAAAGGGGAAAAGAGAGCTTCCTAAGATATGTAGGGAAATGATGAAGGAGTAAAATTTGGTTGATATATGGAGAAAATTACATCCCGAGAAAAAACAATTTACATTCTACTCAAATCCACTTCAAATATGGACACGAATTGATATGGCATGGATGAATGGGGAAATAGCAAATGAGATAAAAGGAATTGAAATTTTACCTAATGAATGGGCAGATCATAATACAATTCAGATAATATGGAAGGGTATGGAGAAACCAAAGAAAAGATGGACATTAAATAATCAATTAATAAGAGAAAAAGAATATACTAATAAACTTAAGGAGGAATTAAATTATTTTTTAAAGGAAAATGATAATGGAGTAACTACGAAACAAAATATTTGGGATACAATGAAGGCAATAATAAGAGGTATAACAATCTCTTATAATGCCAAGAGAATAAGGAAAAATATGCCCAGCAAAATAAATTACAACAACAAATTAAGGAATTAGAAGCTCAATTACAGAATACCCAAAAGATTCAAAAGTGCAAAATCAGATAATAATAGTTAAACATAAATTGAATTTAATTGAACAAGAGAAAATGATTATAAATTTGAACACAACTAGACAAACCGATTTTGAGCATGCTAATAAGTCAGGAAGATGGCTATCTTATAAACTAAAAAAAAGGAAAGAAAAGAGATGGAAAGAGGGATATACAATAGGAGATAGAAAAGAAAAAAAAATGCCCATAAATACTTTGAAGAGTTATATAAAAAGGAAGAAGTTAATGAGGATAGAATAAGAAACTATTTAGATGAAATGAAGGATAAAGCAATCAGGGAAGAAATGGTAGAACTATTAAACAAAGACATTACTTGGTTTGAATTGAAATCAGCAATAGAGAATCAGGAAAACAATAAAGCCCCAGGGCCAGATGGGATTCCAGGGGAGCTGTACAAGGCAATTGCAGAACAAATTGGACCTCTTATGGTGGAAGTATTTAATGTTGTTTTATTGGCAGCCAGGATGCCGGACTCATGGAGGGGAGCATTGATTTTGCTGATCCCGAAAGAGGAGTCGGATCTTCGATATATAAATAATTATAGGCCAATTTCAGTGTTAAATACTGACTACAAATATTCACCTCCATTACAGCAAATAGACTAAAAAGAATGTTAAATGTGTATACACATGAAGATCAAAATGGATTTCTCCTGACCAGACAGATGAGAGAACAGTAAGAACAGTATTAGATGTCTTGGAATTTTATGAAGCCCACCCCGAAAAACAAATTGCACTTATGTTTTTAGATGCAGAGAAGGCCTTCGACAATTTCAATTGGCAATTTTTAATTCAAAAAAATTATAATATGAATCTAGGCATTAAATTTGAAAATATTATAACAACTATTTATGACACACAACAGGCTAATATTATAATAAATGGGGAATATACCCACCCAATAAAAATAGAAAAAGGAGTTAGATGAGGCTGCCCACTCTCACCCCTGCTCTTCATACTATCATTAGAAACATTATTAATGCGAATTAGACAGAACCCAGATATAAAAGGATTAAAGGTTAAGAAAGAAGAATACAAGTTGCAGGCGTTTGCTGACGATATTATCTTTTTCATTGAGGAACCAATAGAAAGAGGACAAAAATTGATGAATGAATTAGAACAATTTGGAGCGGTAGCAGGACTCAAAATTAATAGGAAGAAAACAAAATTAATGACTAAAAATCTAACAGAAAAACGAATTAGAATAAGTTATGGGAATACAAGTGATAAAGAAAGTTAAGTACTTAGGAATATGGTTGACAGCACATTGCAAGACACTTAAGGAAAATAATTATGTTAAATTGATGCAACAGGTAAAGAAGGATCTGGAAACATGGGATAGGTTGCAACTTTCATTATTAGGCAGGATTGCTGACATTAAAATGAATATTCTTCCAAAATTTCTACATTTATTCCAGGCGATCCCAACCAAAATACACAATTTTTTTTTGAAGATCTGAACAAAATAACTGTTAAATTTATTTGGCAAGGGAAAAAACCTAGAATAAATTTAAAGGCAATGCAGGATATGAAGAGCAGGGGAGGGCTGGCACTTCCAAATTGGGAGTTGTATTATATTGCTGTCTCTCAAGTATGGTTAAAGGAATGGGTGAATTTAACAACAAGAGAATATTATTTTTAGAAGGCCATGATTTGCAGAGGGGGTGGTATGCTTTTTAATGGGATGTAGGGAAAGTTAGTCAGAAATACTTCCATTGACATCTAATAAGAGACACATTATTAACTAATTGGAAAAAAATACGGAAAAAAACACTATTTAAAAGTACCAATTTGGATTTCAACAATGGAGGCAATGATTCACCCAAACAATCTGGATATCACTAAAATGATTAAATATAAGGATCTATTGGATACATAAGGAAATCTGAAATCATGGCAGGAACTTCAAGAATGGGAATTAAAAATTGATCAGTGGGCATACGTTCAAATTCAAAGGAGATATAAACAGGATAAGAAAGAATTCGGAATTAACAACAAACTCCAGCAATTAGATAAAATGTTATTAGGATCAGGCAAAAAAAAATAACAAAATTTTATAATTATTTATTAGAAGTAGAATTAGAAGAAGAAATTGTTAAAGGGAATAGGATAGCCTGGAGTAGGAATGTAGAATGTAGCATCACTTTAATAGAATGGGAAAAGGTCTGGGGTAGAAATAATAAGATTACAAAATCGGCAGCATATAAAGAAAATGCCTGTGAAATGTTTTATAGATGGCACCTTCCCCCTTCGAGATTAATGAAGATGTGGCCCAATATGAGTCTGAAATGCTGGAAAGAGGGAATTTTTTTTCATATATGGTGGTCCTGTACAGAAGCCCAAAAATATTGGTAGAAAATTTGAAATTGGCTGGGGGAAATGACAAGAGAACAGACTGAATTCAAACCAGAGTCCTTTCTGTTAGGGATTTTTGATAAACAAATACCAAAAAAAGCTAAATATATAACAATACACATTTTAACAGCAGCCAGATTAGCTTTTGCCCAATGTTGGAAGCAGCCTCATATTCCATCAGAGGAGATGATCACTCGAAAAATTTCAAGCTGTGTAGAAATGGACAAATTAATCCTGGCATTAAAAAATAAAGACACCTCAATATACGACAATAGCTGGAACTGCTGGTATATAAATAACTAGACCAAAGATAGACTTTATACTATAAGGCAAAAGAGAATAGGATAAATTCATAGGAGTGATATAGAGATATATGTAAGGATTAGGTGTGTGTATATGACATAAATTAAGGAAAGAAAAGGTCTTACAAACTGTTGAAAATGAGAATGTTTTTAATTGTTTTCTGTCTCTTTTTTTCTACTCTTTTTCTTTCATTTGTGTATTGGTTGTAAATTTGTTTTAATTGTAAAATCAATAAAAATTATTTATACATAAAAAAAGAGCCATACTTTGTAATCCCCACCATAGTGCGACTTTTGTCAGAATAAAATATATTTGATTGCCGCTGCACTGGAATATTGGTGTGAAATCAGTTTTTCTGCTTTATCATTTAACCATTCCAAACCTGTTCCCAATCAAATGCTGATAATCTAATTCAGCACAAGAACTTGTCAGTTAACCCATGTCATACTGCCTTCCCTCTTCTCTATTATATTTGCTTAGTAGAAGTAATGTTTTAAGAGTTACTGTCCCACAATAAGTTAAACATCTGATGTGTTGATAAACAAATGGATGTTCTTCCCATTACTTTCTGTGTTTAAGAGTACAGAAAGAAGAGAAACATTCCTGAAATTGATACGCATCTAGGAATTACTTTCTATTCTTGTTGGAAGCAGTTTCTTAATACTGTGCAATAATTTCTGAAAAACATATGTTACCAGCTGTGAAATTTAACTTTGTCTATGATTGCTTTTATATACCTTTCGTACTTCTCACTTTCAGTTCTCTAAGTTGGTAATGAATTATCCAGAATATAATGTTGGTGTCACTCATGTGGAATGTGTCTGAATATGGCCAAAACAGGATCTTGGGAACTGTAATTATTAAAAATGTGAGGGGGAGTTTTTATATATTGTAAATGTGGGGAAATTTTTTTAACCCAACTTGAATACTTTTGTGTAATATTGACTGCATGATAAAAATAGTTAATCAGCCTTGGATCATTTTGGCTTATTAGAATTTTATAATAATTTCCTTCCATTGAATGACTTCATTTTTAACAGAAGCAATGTTGAATTAGCATAAGTACCTCTTTAGTTTTAGTGGCATATTTTTGGGGGAGTAAGTTTCTAGATTCTTTATTGGAAATAAAATCAATACGTCTTTCTTTTATTTTATTATTTTACTATAGTTAATTGATATTTCTTCAAGATGCTGTACTTTGACTGTAGAGGTAATATAGCCAATAGCAGAGTATGTTGTGCGCTGAATTTTATGGACAATATAATTGAATAGAACAGAGATCTCCAAACTTGGCAACTTGAAGACTTGTGGACTTCGGTTAAACTTTATCAGTGACGGACCGAAATCCATGATCATCTGTAGTTTCGGTTCATGCTCTCCATTGGAGGGCCCCGTTCTACTTGATTTGGGGCCAAAGCCACCCTATAGAGGTGGTGAAGAAGGGGGAGACCGCCAGCTGGGTTGAGGGGAACTGCATCTCTCCTCCTTGGCTTGGCATTTACTCCTCTCTGAAGACAACTGTAGCGGTGGTCAAGATGGCCACCCTAAAGAGGAAGATATGATGGGACAAGAATGTGCAGGAGTGTAGAAGAAGAAGACACCTTGAGTGACCGGGCTAAGTAGCAACAACATATAAATACAAGGTACCCCGGAATTAAAATAATTAAGAACTTTTAAGAAAGATTTTTAAAGTGGTGGCAGAGAAGAGGAAAAAAAAAGGAGGGAAATTTGACAGCTGAAAGTGGCTTTGAACTTTGAAAGAGAAGCCTGAAGAAGATATTTGCTTAAAATGATTTTGACACTAAATAGGCAAACTTAAAGCTGAACTTGAATGTGTCAAAAAATAAAGAATTTTGAAACTTAAAAGCCATCAAAGAGAAGAAAAGATGGAAGAAAAAGGGTGGAACTTGGACATAGCAGAGAGTGCCACCTGGTGGTAAAAGGAATTAATTGTGAATGTTTAAAAGATCTTTAAAGGATACAAAGTAAGTGAAATCTTGCTACAATAAGATAGAGCCCCCAGAAAGTGAAAGTGGAGCATTGAACTTTGAAATAAAGAAAGAAGGAAGAAAAAACTGTTCTGGGATTATTTGGCGACTTTTGAAATTTTGGATATTGGCTTCCTAGATGAACTAATTAAATTAACTATAGGAAATGATTTTCAGACTGTGGTTGCTTTAAAGTATTATTAGAAGTGTTTAAAGATGGCAGAACTTTTTATGGAACTAAAATGGAATTAAAAAACATGAAATAAAAGTTTCAAGAGAAAGGGAAATCATTTGGCTATGCTCTACAATTTTTAGAATTGGTGGTTTCACAGTATGAAGAGGAGTACCAGAAGAAGAAGAAGAGCTGAATAAAGAAGAGGACATCTTAAACAAACAAATGGGACAACAAGGGTTGAAGTGAAAAGGGGGGGAAAAGGGAAATAAGAATTGGAGATAAGAGGAGAGAATTAGAATTAGAAAAGAGAACAGTTTGAAAAATAAACAAAATATAAGGAAGAAGCAGAAAAGAGGACCACAGAAGGAAGCTTTAAAGTGGCAGGGGGATAAAAATTGGAGTGAGAAAAGGAGGGGGAAAATAAAGGGAAAAAGAAATCACAAGAAAAGGAATCAGAGAGTAAAGAAACATGGGAACTGAACAAAAATAAAAAGAAACTGTTTATTTAAAAGACACAGAGACAATGGTTAGAAGAAAAACAAGTAGAGAGGATTCTGCAAGGTGACAAGGGATAGTATAAATATATTAGAAACAAACAATGTAGAAAATAGGCAAATATATGTTATCGAAGTAGAAGATTGAACCTAATATTGTTTACTAATAGAATGCTTGCTAATTAAAAATAGAGATAAATGGAATAAAGGTGAAAGAAAGAAAAAAATATGAGAAAGTTAACATATGGAATTTGATTGAAATGAATTATGAGGATTATTATAAAAAGATTATAAGATGAAAAGAGGTATGAAAATATATTCAAGGATTTACAAAGTAGAATTGAAATGAAATGTGAGAATGGTTGTAATGAAATCAATATCAGTTTCTAGGATGAAGTTGAATAGATTAATTTTTTCTTTTCTTTGGAACTTAAAGTGTATTGGAGGTAATTTAAGGGGAAAGTACCATGCAGAATCTGACTGAAAAGTGATATATGTTATAATATAACTATTTGGATTTGAATGTTATAAACGCTTAAGGGGACAATTTAAAAATTGAATGTTTAACGGGATTTGAAAGGGAACTAATTACAAGATATGAGGGGAGCGTATTCTAATTGGCAACTATTGGGGAAATGAGGAAATGAGGGAGAAATGAGGAGGAATTTTTTGGAAATGAAATTAAAATAAGTGATGAAATTGTAAACAGGACAGATGAAAATATAAGTATTATGAAGATATGAAAATCTTGTTAGAGAAAGGAAGTCAAGTAAAAAGTGAATGGGAAAGCTATAAAATAAGCCTAAGGGGAGTATTTGAGAAAAATTAATAGAGAATATACAAAGTAGTGGTAAGATATGAAATCAAATATGAAAGATGAATATGTAATTGAGATTATATCTGTATGGAGATGTGAAAACTGGAACTATGCTGTTCACTAAAAAATATTTTACTTTTGTTTTGTGAAAACTCAAATAAAATTTTATTAAAAAAAAAAAAAAAGACTTGTGGATTTCAACTCCCAGAATTCTCCAAGTTTGAGTCGCCAAGTTTGAGGACCCTTGGAATAGAATATAGTACAATACAAATAGAATGTCTTATGAAAATAGCAACAAGAAGTGGACTACATATCTTTTTAAAGGATTAAGAGGTAAGAAAGCTTTTGCCTCTTGTCGACCATCTTACAAATTTATATGAGCTTTTTAGAAATTCCTGATACGAAATAAAAATCTTATTTCCCTTATTTCAGCAATTTATTTCCTTCTAAATGTGCAGAACAGAAAACATGTTCTCAATAAATGTGTTTTATGGATTATTTGGCATAATAGCTATAAATTAAATGATTTGTCTCTGGGTAGTCTACTTTCATCTAATATATTCACTTTTTCCTTTGGAATGAGCTGATCTGAACATTCTAATCTTACATTTCTGAACATGTC
The DNA here is from genome assembly GCA_015471245.1 of Laticauda colubrina. Taxonomy (NCBI): domain Eukaryota; kingdom Metazoa; phylum Chordata; class Lepidosauria; order Squamata; family Elapidae; genus Laticauda; species Laticauda colubrina. The sequence goes on from BLBF01000033.1 coordinate 390,904, forward strand.
TTTCAAAACAGGAGGTGGTTATGCAAATAGCCAAACCAGACCAAGGATGCTTGGATTGGTCCATTTGGGAGAAAACAAAAATTTTTCAAAATAAAACCCATTGTTTTTGTGCATATCTGATGTACATTTTTAAATTCAAGTCAAATTTTTATGCCACAGTTTTATTTGCATTTTATAAAGAACTGTCCTTCAAAAATATGAGTTTATTTCAAATGATACTGTCTTCAAGTTCTGGTTTATATTTCTGAAGTCCAGGGCAGGGTCAGCCATATATTTTCCAGTATTATGCTTTTTTGTCAATCTCATATTTTGTCAATATTTAATAACCAACATCAAGAATGGTGTGATAGCCTAGTGGTGAAGATGCTCACCTCCTACTTGGAAGGTTGAGAGTTCAATGCTAGGTATCAGTAAATTGTTTCTCTTCTAGGGTATAAAGTAACTCTGCTGTGAACTCTGTGTGACATCATAAAGAGCATCCATCCAGTAAATACTCAGCTCCATCTATTCACCCCAACTCTTCCCCAAATTAAGGTATTATAGGGTCGTAAAAAGAGAGTTTTAATTGCTAAATACACATTTTTTCTACTATGTAGAAAAGAATAATTTTGAAATATTTATTAAAGTATATTTGATATATTGTCTGTCTTGGTAACATTACTGCATTTTTTTTGTTCTAAGATGTGTACAAACTTTGCATTGACAACTGCACTGATGAAATCAAAACTGAAAATGGAGATGGACTGTTGAGAGCAAAATCTTGAGAGTACACTGATATATTTAAAAATAGGTTGAAAAGCACAACTATATAAGTAATTTAAAGGCTATGAGATGTATATTAAATCCTGAAATCAATGGATATTACAACCTTTTGTTCAGTTAAGAATAACCTGATTAATGAGGTTTTTTTAATCTAGCACAGTGCTTTTAAAGTAGGCTTTATTGAAATCCTTTCAATTTCAAAATGAATTCTACAAAACTTTAAATGGTTGCTTGATGTATGTACATTGAAAACATGCTGGTGAGTCTTGTGTTACCTGCTTCTGTATTACTATTGTGTCTCCTCATAATCATCAATTTAAATTGTCAGATAAATAGATCTTCTTGAGACACCTTTGGAAAAGTCTTTGTGCATCTTTAATAGAGGCTGACTTTTGACTGTATAACCAGCTTTTCTACAATTGATAATCTGTTTTATTTATTTTTGTTTATCTTTAACCTTGAAATAATTACATGAAGCTACTGAGCACAGATTGTTTTCCTTGTCTTATTATTCTCTCTCTGTGTTTGGTATTCAGAGGTACTGAATTAGTTTCAAGGCCATTCACTCTCTAGAAGAAGGAAAAATAATAGTTTAGTTTTGGCTCTTTTCCTCAGATTAAGGGCTGATTCTAAGGATTTTCTGGCTATTTAAACTTTTTTGATTGCATTCTTCAGCACAAGACATACATATATGGAAGGTTTAGATCAGGGATGTTAAACTCGTGTCATCACAGCAGTGTCTGTGACGTATCAGGATTTTTCCCCCCTGTGCGAAACTGGGCAGGGGTGGGACCTGTACATCATGCATCTGGCCCATGGGCCTTGAATTTGGCACCCCTGATTTAGATCCGCCTTTCTGTAGCATATATAAGAAATGGACTTTGTCAGAATTTCCACCATTAAAACATCACAAGGTAATTAATTATTCACATGCTACAGCAAAAGCATAAGAAATGAAAATGAACGGCTGAAGTACATAGATGACCACTGGCAAAGCTTACATTGGTATCATGTGGAAATACATGTGGAGAGATATGTGTTGATAAGTCTTTATAAATTCTCCAGATTTTGCAGCATCAAATAGTAGACTGAAATGGTCAAACTCTGGACTGTATTACTTATTACTGCCCAATATCCTCCTCCTTCTCCTCCTCCCCAATTGTGGTAAATAGTCTGGTATTCAACAGTATTCTCCTATCATGTTTCTAAAACTTTTATATCTATGTATGCAAAGCTGAGGTGCAACATCTTTGTTACTTTTCATATAGCTGAAGAGAGATATAAAATAACCTTTCATTTTTGCCATTGTTCTCTGATTCTTCGATATTGCTCAGTTAAAACTATGACTTGTTTAAATCTGCTGATCATTAATACCAAGGTATATTAATACTGGCAGCAATTTATTTCTTATCTCGATAAGAGGTGCACATGCTGAGCTCAGGTGCAAAATTTGAATTTGAATGAATTTTGAATTTTATTCAAATGTTAACAAATTTGTTAACTCTACAAATGAAAAATCTGAAAAAAAGATTCCTGACATAATTCTTGCAAGAGTTTCTAGAGTAATGATTTTGAGTCCTATGAAGAGATTAATCATCTTTGGAAAAACACCTTCTTGAAGCATATAAGTAGGTCTAAACTGTAGTAGTCTGAATCATTCTCTGGTTGTACCAGATTAGTTGTATTGATTATCTGGTCTTAGTACGACCAGATTAGTCGTACTTCCTGCCAGAATCTTCCATACAGCATAACATGTCCTATAGCTATATCTGCTACAGCAGAAAATATTTTATTTTCTGATGGGTTGAAGCAGTGGTATTGCCCCCTTTTATCCATGAAGGAAAAATAAATTGGAAAACATTTATTAAAGCTGTATTTTATTACATTCCTGATTTTTTTTCGGTCACTGATTGCCACAAAGTCTATGGAATCATTCTGTTAGAATCCGGAAAGATAGTGTACAAGCTAAGATTAAGACCTAAGAGCATATTCCTGGGTCCATCTTTGTCAGAGGAACTAGAATAACTGTAGTGGAGTTGTGGCAATTTGGTGGACAAGAACTACACTCGCCAGAGCTTCCGGTTTGAGTTTCTTCGGCGACAGACAGAAATCTGTGATCATGCATAGTTTCGGTCTGGGCTCACCTCTGGAGGTGGTGAAAAGGGGGGAGACTGCCAGCAGGGTTGAGGAGAGCCGCATTTCTCCTCCTCAGCTGGCCATTGCTCCCTTTTCCAAAGGCAGTTGCAGTGGTGGTCAGAAATGGCCACCTCAAAGAAGAACTCGACCGGAAAAGAATATACAGGAGGAAGGTAAGAAGTGAAAGTTTTGGCTGACCAGGTTAAATTGCAAAAGCAACAACTAAGGTACCCTGGAATTTAAATTTACAAAAAGATGACATCACTCCTAAAGACGAATTGGAAGCAGCGAAGGAAAGTGAAAAGGGAAAGGTTTGGGTTTTTTTCTTCTCTCCCTTTCCCTATACTGACAACTAAGAGATTTAAATAAGAAATCGGAAAAATCCGCTTTGACATCAACAGGCAATTAAGCTGAAAATAAAACAAAATGTCAAAGGGATAATAAAGATTTCTTGACACTATTTTTTTTTTTCATAAGCAGGAAGGGAGAGAAAAAGAATAAAAGGGCACAATCTGGAAAGAGGGAGGAGACTGCCTGGAATTAAAAAGAATCTACAGTAAAACTTCAACAAGACTTCTAAAATATACATTTTAACTGAAACTTTGCAACTAAACAGTAGAACCCCAGGAAGAGAAAGTGGAAAAAGAAAGAGCAAAAAGAAACAGCTTGCGTGTATTTGGATTATTTGGTGATCTTTGGATTTTTGGTTATTGCATTTGAATGACTAAAATTAATCGGGTGGTTTAAAAATTTATACAATGGCACTACTTCTGGATGAATTGAAAATGGAACTTAAAAAGTATAAAGAAGATGCACAAGAAGGGAGGGGTTCTTTTGGCTTCATTTTTCAATTCTTAGAAATGGAGATTTGGAACTATGAGAAACAAGAAATGCCTGCAAAACAAGAAGACTGGGACAAAGAAGAAGCCATCTTTAATGAACAAGTAATTTTATGTGGGGAAGAAAAAGGAAAGGGGGGAAAGAGAATGGAGAATTTAAGACTTAAACAATCAAAGAAAAGAAAAATAATTCAAAAAATAGGTATATTACTGGAAAGCAACAGAAGTGGGGAATACAGAAGAGAGAAATAGAGGTAAAGAGACACGGGGGGGGGGGGGTAAAAAGGAGAGAGAGAAGAATAGAGGGAAGAAGGTAAGGAAAAGAAGTTACAAAGGACCGGAACAAGATATAGAGAAACAGGACCTATTTGGAGATAGTGGTTGAAAATTTAACTGAAAAAGGGATTCTGAAAAGGTACATAAGATTGTATTGTTATTTTAGTAATAGAAATAACTTTAGAAAATTGGAAACAATGTATGATTAAAATGAGGGATAAAATAGGTAGCGTAATTTAGTGAAATGTTTGTCAATAAAATAAGTGAAATAAAATAAATGAGAAAATTGAATTAGGAAGGGACGGGAACATTTTAATTAGTTAAGTGAAGAGGGGGGGAATTAATTATGGAACGCTTATAATTGTTCCCATAGAAGTATGATATTTAATTGAAAAGTAATGTTAAAGAAATTAAGATTTTAATGAATATTAATATTAATGATAGAACTGAATTGGAATGGAATGTGTTGTTTTAATTACATATATTTATATTTTTTTCTTTTTTTAAGAATATAGTGTGTATTTTAAGAATGTACCAAGCAGAATCCGAATGGAAGTTATGTATTATATTGAATGTTATAATTTTAGGGTATATATTGAAGCCTAAATAAGAGCTAAATGGATAAACTTAAAAGATATAAAGGCGTCATACTCCAATCAGTAACTACAGGAGAAACTTTGTTTAATGAGAAAAGATAATAGATAATTGAAACAGGACAGACAAAAAATATAAATATAATGATTTGAATTGAGATGAGATAATTAAAATAAAATTGATAAAATTAAAAGAGGGGAGAAGCTCTGCAGAAAATGTAAAACACTGATAAGATATGGAATAGAACATAAAAATGAGCATGAAATTGAATTTGTGTCTATACGAAGAAATGTAACCCGGGATTATGCTACTTCCAAAAAAGATGTTTTATTTGTAATTTTTTTGGTGAAAACTCAAATAAAATTTACCCCCCCCCCAAAAAAAAAGAACTACACTTGGCATGGATGGAGTCATATATATGGGTGGTGTAGAGATTTCGGGAAAAGATTTAAATGGCCTTGATTCCCCAAAATGCTTCTCCCATGTAATATCGTATTATTTAATCAACACATCTGGTAGACACTTAAACAGTGGCAAAACTAGTTAAAATGACTTTGCGTTTTTATAAAACCATCAAAGTTTGCAAATATGAGAGACATAGACAATTAGGTGACCTGTTCTGCATGGTGACTAAGAATTCCTATCTTCAATTCTAGTTGGATTGCTAATTTCAACTTTTCCTGTCCACAATATTACTTGTCATAGCCACCATTCATCCAAATTACTGTGGTAAGATTTTTGTGGAGATGTCCTGCGATTGTCCACTTAGCATACAGATAGAAGAGTAATGCTATAGTGCACCTATTTCTACAGTCTTCATTGATTGCTTATTTGTTTTTATACCATTGATCTCATCTTTGTTTTCATCCTTTTCAATTTATGCATGCTGTTCTTTGTTACAAAATTTAGGAAGACTTGTGGTATAAACTGGAATGTTGGAATAATTTGAAATCAGATTAATCAGATCTTAATAATGTGATGGCCATGAAACAGCTTTCACATAATTTATTATCTGGAATCTTTCACCCTACTGGGTCCTTTTTAATTTTGACTTTAGGGTAGAAAATTGATCATTGATCTGACAGCCTTTTCTAATTAATTGTTTCAGGTGGATTCTCTTTCTGATTCAGTAATGAATGCCATTTATTACAGGATGATGTGATGATGCCCCAGAGAATAAGGCTGCAATGGGAAGCTAATATTAAGTATCCAAGGAGTGTGAGTATTTTCATTTTGTTGTTAGTAAAATGTGTAATGAGTTGTAACATAAAAGTTTCAGTATAGTAAAATTAACTGGAACTTTACCTTAGAGTAAACTGGACGTAGAAAAAGAAAACAGTAACAATTCAGATTTGAGATTGTTACAGATTATAATAGAGCAACATGTGATATAGCTGAAATTTTTTTACTGCTCTGAGGGTTCTAGTGGATTACTTAAATAACTGATGGGTTGATGACATTCAATTTGCCAAATTTTTAAATTATAGAATCCTTAAATTAAAATAGAACAGTGATCAGAGTTGCAGTGCTAAAAACAGATAATGAATTTAGATGACATTATAACCATTTTGGTTTGGGTAGATGTTATTCTGCATGTGTGTATATTTAATTTTAAAACACACTCTGAAAAGTCAGGTGTCCTTAGTGCACTTGTAAACAATCCTCTTAATATTGTTTACTAAAGCCCATGTCCCACTGCACCAACGGATGCAAACGGATGCAAATGGACAAAAAAGCTTGCCATCCGTTGGAAAACGCAATGCATCCGTTGTGTACTCACTATGTACATGTTTCATACGCTCTATCCAACAAACGTCCGTCTACTGCTATTTCATCTGCTCAAAAGGTTTTGAGCTGCACAAAACTTTTTGAGCGGATGAACTTTCCGCCGCATACGCTGTACATCCGCGACATCTGGGCAACAAACGTTCTACGTCCGTTGTCATCCGTTACACGTCTGCTGTATCCTCTCGGCATCCTCTGGCCATCCCCTCAACTCACATCCACTGCAGCCGAAAACAGAAAGAGGGAGGAAGTGAAAGGTACACGGAACGTCCACACAGCGTTAGTAGCACGGAAATAGTAAGGATGTAAGCGGATGCATCTCGTATATAAAGTATTAAAATGGACAAAAGGTTTGTATATGGGACGTATCTCGGATATTTAGGATGTCTGGAGTATGCCAAGAGTAAGCAAAATGAACCAAGTAAAGTGTCTTAAGCAAAGATAAAGTGAACAGGTAACAACTCAGTCTCTGACACTATTCTCAGTCACTCTGAGGCATGTCCATGGTCTCAGCTGTCGAGCGGCCAGGGACTGTGGAGGTGGCTGTGGCTGGAGTGCTGGTCTGAGGCGCCATTGGGGTGCTTGGCCCCGAGAGTACAACGGGATGGTGTGTTCAGGAAGCTCTCAGAGAGCTGACTCAGTCCCATGAGGTTGAGAGGCCCTTCCTCAAGGACCTGGGATGTCAGGCACAGTACTGATGACAGATTTTCTGTTGAGTGGCTTGGCTGTGGGGTGGAGGAGGGAGGAGTGTAGTGGGGCTGTCTGGTTTGCAGCTGGGAGAGGTGAGGCGTCTATGGCATGCGATGTACCTGGGCCTGGACTGGGAAGGTCTGCCTCTGCTGTGGGAAGTCCTGGTACTTGTAGCCTTGGTAGGTGATGGGCTGTTGAAAGCCGTGGAAGGGCTGTGACATCGCCTGGGGTGGAGGAGCAGTCCTGGAGTGGGTCGGAGCAGGTTCAGCTTGGCCTAACGGGTGGTGCAGCAGTGCTGTTATCTTCTCCTTCATCACCTGGTACTGGGCCTCAGGCAGGTCCATGAGGTTGGCTCACGTACGTGATGAAGGGCTTGCGGTTCGAGGATGGTATGTCGCTGTGGACCAGCTGAGAGAGAAGATCTGTGCTGGTTTTGATTGTGTCCCTGATCTCCCAAGAGGACAGTGTGGCTCTACCTCCAGTCTGCCTCTCTGCCTGCTTTCTGTGGAGGTGGAGCTGGGGGTGGGGGTGGGTTGGTCTGTGGCTGCTGCTTCTTCTTGCTCCATTTGAGACGGGCATCCTCCACATCCTTTGGCATGGGGAGTGCAGCTTTCGGGGGGGGTCTCTGCTGTGGGGCCCTCCAAAGACACCTGCCTGGACACGGTAGCTGTCTCCTGGCTGGAAGAGGACTGGCTGTCTGTGGGCTGTCTGAGGGAGAGGGTTTTCAGAGGGGCTGCTCCTCGGTGGCGGACCTCACTCTCCAGGAAGCTGCACTTGGCCGTGACGTACATCTCCCTGTCAGTGAGCTTGACAGCGGCCTGCCCAGATTTCTTGAGGTGCAGCTTGCCATACCAGGTGTGCATGTGCTTCCACCATCCCAGGAGTACATCTGAAGTGTAGCCCAGGCTCTTTGCCTTGTCTCTCCACGCTGCTTGCTTTCTCTTGGTGTCACGATAGAGTCTGTGGCCCTTTCTCCTCAAGTACTCGTTCTCCCTCAGCCATTCCAGCACCTCCTTCTCATGGTCCTCGGACATGGAGTACTGTTTCCTCTCTCCCTTCTCCTTGCCTTGCCTCTTCCTCCCTCAGGAAGGGGCTTCAGGGCCTTCAGCAGCAGGGCTTTGAGGGCCTTGGGGCTGGTCCACCACAGTAGCAGCAGCAGCAGCAGCAGGAGAAGCACCAGCAGCACCACCACCAGCAGCACCAGCAGCACCAGCAGGAGAAGCACCAACAGCACCAGCAGCACCAGCAGGAGAAGCACCAGCAGCAGCAACACCAGCAGCAGCAGCACCAGCAGCAGCAGCACCAGCAGCTTCAGAGTCAGCGCCAGGGGGTGGGATGGTGGTTCTGTCCTTCTTGCTAGGGCTGGCAGGAGTAGGCACAGGTTTCCTCTTCTTCCCTGACTGACAAACCATGGTGTTCTTTCAAGATGTCTCTGGCAGCAGGTCTTTCCTCTGAATGGTGACTGCTTGCGAGCTGCATCCTTTTATATCCACGGAGCTGATGCAATTCATCCTCCCCGCATGCACAGTGAACGCTTTGCATCTGCTACGCATCCGCTATGCATCCTATAGGCATCCGTGATGCATCCGCATCATCCGCTATGCATCTGCTCCTTCCGCTATGCGTCTGCTTCGCTATTCTCCCCCGGAAGGCCTGTGGATGTATCATCCGCTTCCATCCGCTAGGCTTCCTACGAACATCCGCTTAACATCCTCGCTACGTACTACCCCCGTCCGTTCCTGTCCGTTCCTTTCCATTCCTTTCCGTTCTGTTTATGCAAATTTTCACCATTTTTGAGAGCGGATAACAACGGATGGAGCCACCCCCAAAATTTTGCTTGTCCGCTGTGTCCTTTTTGCATACATTTTGCATCCGTCGGCCAGTGTGACCTTGCTTTTAGGTTGAGAAGTTTGGGAATTCTTGTGATAGGGATGTAAAAGCAGGATAAGGAAAAAATAAAACAAGTCTTTTTCTTGTGAAAGAGTACATTGTGATCCCATTCAGATAAGTATGGCAGGTTGCAGAAGCGTAAACCTTTTTACAGTTATCCTAGAGAAAATTTGACAAAATAACTGCTAAAGCATGTAGCTACTACAGATGGATTACTTTTAAGAAGCAGTATCATAATTGGCCATCTAAAAGTTAATTATTTTACTAATCTCATTCTGCTGCAGCTTTCAGGCAGTTATTTTTTATTAATTATTTTTATTTATTTGATTTGTCAGTTGCTTACAAGATAATAGGTATAAGTATAAATATGAGTAAGAAAACAGGAAATAGGTACAAATAAATGGGGACAATAGGGCAGGGACGGGAGGCATGATGGTGCACTTACGCATGCCTCTTAGGAATTGGGTGAGGTCAATAGTGGATAGTTTGAGGTTGAAGGAGTGAGGGTTTGAGGATGTAACAACAGAGTCAGGTAGTGCATTCCAGGCATTGACCACTCTGTTGCTGAAATCATACTTTCTGCAATCAAGTTTGGAGCGGTTAACATTGAGTTTGTATCTGTTGTGTGCTGTTGGATTGTTGCAGTTGAAGCTGAAGTTGTCATTGACTGGTAGGACATTGTAGCAGATAATTTTGTGTACTACATGTAAGTCAAACCGTAGGTGGTGTAGTTCAAGATTGTCCAAGCCCAAAATTTCAAGCCTGGTGATATAGGGTACTCTGTTGCGAGCAGAGGAATGTAGTACTCTTCTCGTGAAATACTTCTGGACTCGTTCAATTGTATTAATGTCTGATATACAGTGCGGATTCCAGACAGATGAGCTGTATTCGAGTATTGGTCTAGCAAAGGTTTTGAATGCCCTAGTTAGAAATTCAATATTTCCAGAGGAGAAGCTTCGTAAGATTAGATTTACAACTCTTAATGTCTTTTTAGAAATAATGTTACAGTGAACTCTAGTGCTTAGATCATTGGATATGAGTACTCTGAGGTCCTTGACAGAGTGAGGGTCATCAGCAAGGTCATATCTGCCTAGTTTGTATTTGGTGAATTGATTTTTTTTACCAATGTGTAGGACAGAGCATTTGTTGGTTGAGATTTGGAGTTGCCAAATGTTTGACCATTCAGACACTTAATCAAGGTCACTTTGAAGAACAGTAGCATTTTTGATGGTGTTGAATAGCTTTACATCATCCGCGAAGAGGACGCAGTTGCTAATAAGGTGATCGCAAAGGTCATTTATATAGAGTATAAAGAATGTGGGTCCTAAAATGCTGCCTTGGGGGACACCACTGTTGACTGGAGCAGGGTTTGATATAGCACTCCCTATTTTTACTATGACAGGAATGCACTTATGAAGGGATCCGGAAATGCCATAAGAGTTTAGTTTTAACAGTAATTTGTCATGTACCACTGAATCAAAGGCTTTGCAGAAGTCTATGTAAATTGCGTCTATTGCTTTACCCTAGTCGAGTAGAGTAGTCCATATGTTTTTGCAGTGTAGGAGTTGTAGGTTGCAGGACATTTTTTTCCTGAAACCAAATTGTTTTGGGAGAGTAGGTTGTTTGATTCTAAGTGGAGGGTGATGAATTGGTTAATGATTGATTCCATGACTTTGCATGTGACAACACAGTGAGATTGGTCTGTAGTTTTCAACCAGGCTGGGGTCACCTTTTTTGAAGATAGGGATGACCAAAGCTAAGGACCATAGGTTCGGTAAGGAACTTGTTTTGAATGATATATCATATATAATGCTTAGGGGTTCTGCTGTGGCAGAGGAGAGCTTTTAAGAAGTATGCACATAATCCATTGGGGCCAATAGATGGTTTTAGGTTTCATAGTGCCTTTTCTACATTATCTTCTGTAAAGTCAATATGTAGTGATCATTGCAGTTAGTTGTGAGATGACTTGGAAATGTGGGGCATGAGCCATTGCTGTTTACAAAGACTGAACTGAAGAATGTGTTGAAGAGGTTGGCCTTAACAGCTTCGTCGCTGCAGTCTTTCCCATTTGGTTTCTTTAGAGGTGGGATGGTTCTTGAGTCTTTTAAGTTTGGAGTTTACAAAATTGTAGAAGGCGTGGGTAGATTTTGTACGTAGAAGGTTTTCTTCCTGCTTATAGTAATTATTTGTGCATTCTGCCTTTATCTGTTGGCATAAGATGTTGTATTGGTTTTTAAAGTTTGCTACATAGCTAGTTTTGTTTTTATGCCATAGTGATTTTTTTAAATTGAAGTTTCCTTATTGTTATGGGTAATTTTTTTTTTTAGGGGTTACTAATGGTACATATAGTTTAATAACTCTTTCAAGTTCAAGTAAGAATGCATTATAATGGTTTTCTGTAGTATTACAGTAAGAGAACAGAAAGTGCCAATCAAGAGATGACAGATCAGCATCTATGAGGTCATAGTTGGCTTTTTTGAAATTGTATTTTGGAGATCCATCATTATGATATTTTTTGTGAGGGCGTAAAATGAGACAAAAGTCAATCTTACTGTGGTCACTGTTTGGAAAGGGTTCTTGTATTTGTCGGCTATAAATTGAGTTTGAGCTATTGTTTAATTTGTTTAAGTTGCAAGTATTCAAAGTTGTCTTTTGAAGTGAATGAGCTTTCTTACAAAGGTGTAGGAATAGATTTGTGATGTGAGAAAATATTTTATTGTGATCACTTCTCATTTTCAATTTCATACATTCACAATATGTTCTGACTAAAAATGTTTGGCACTTGTTTTCCACATGTGTCATGTCATTTGAGAAAGAAAGGTAGCAAAATAAAAAGTATTTGGGGAGGCTGAAAGAGGATAAGGTCAGATGGATAATGTTCTTTTTTTTTTTGAACCAGAATGAAAACAAAAGAAACAAACTGTTAGAGTGTAATTTTTAGACCTTAATTTGTATCACAACATTGTCATGCCTAACTTGGCAGACATCATATTCAAAGAAATCCAGAGTTGACTGTGTTCTAAAAGGAGTTGAATGTGTGTATATGAGTTCATATTTTGCCAGGTCTCATTTCACCTGTCTGAACATGTTGCATAGTAGGCAGATGATAGAAAAAGATGGAATTGAACAAATACGTGGTTTGCTTATGTCTTGCAAGTATCCACAATTGTGGCAGTTGTTATATTAGTTTGTGTATGCTTGAGCTGGAGAGACAGTCCTTTGTATGCATTTGCTTCTTCTAAGAAGTATTGTGTTTGTCTCTGCCCAGTTTGTTGCCCAATTCTCAGTGCTATCTGCTTTTAGATAAAAAGGGTGGTATGGGCATATATGGATTGTAAAACAAAAAGGCATTCCTACAATCTTCCGATCGTTGTTTCTTATCTGGCAAATCCAAAGTATCGTCAAACTTAGTTTCTTCATTTGGAGGCAACATTACAGTGGCCTCAAAAGCAAATTAAAAGTTTTACAGTAAAGCTTTGTTTTATGTGCAATGTTATATGGTAAGCAAAAACACTTTTCTTTTGATGTCTATTTTTGTTACCTTCTTTATTTGCTTTGTTTCCATAGTGGATAATAAAGGATGAGTAAGTTGCCTGATAGACAAACAGCTATCTTAGTGCTATTAATGAAGTAGACATGTACCATCTTGTTCAAGTTTCAGGAGATAGTTTCATCTTCTGCAGCCTGAGAATGTGAGCAAGATGCTTATAATGGTTTATTCTTGATCCAAGGTAATTTAGGTTATCTGCATGGTCTTGGCTCTCTGGGTCTAAGGAGTGATCAAGACATCATTATATCACAGAGGATATAGTGATATAGATTTATATCTATTAAAGGAAGCATTAGTATACTCACAGGTAGGGGATATTCCAGAATTCAAAAGCTTGTGGTTATGGTGAATATCTGACTTTTGTGAGGTAAACGAGAAGATCACAACAATCCAACCATAGATATTCTGGGAGATACCAGTTATCTTAAAAATATCTCAGTCATGCTGCTAGCCTGATTAATTGTCTTCATTGTTCTGATGGATAACTTGTTTGGAGAGAATCTATTACTTTTACCTGGTCAATCAACAGTTTCTACACTGTTTCTCCAACAATACAGCCTCCCCCAATAGGAAGTCCCAACATGTTTTATAGGCATGAAATGAAATTAAGCCCCTCCCCCCAAATTAAGGCCTATATTAAAACATGCGAAATTGGGGGGAATGGTGGGGGGAGCTTGCCATTAGGAAGTACTTTTGTTGCATACCGGATATGGTGCTGCCTGCGTTGACCCCGATACGAACTGCTCCACCAACGAGGTCAACATCCAAGCCGTCGCTGCCTGCCCGACTGAAGATACAAAGGGGGAGGGAGAATTAAGTCACCCCCGAAAAGACGGCCTAGCCATTTTTTCGGGGCTCAAAAAAAAAAAAAGACCCGGCCTTATTATATGAGAAATATGGTTATATCAGTTATTCCCAGTTAAATATACTTACTGGGAACATTATCTTCAGTAATTTCATTTTTGCATTATCAGTAAATCCAGAAAATAATACCTTGGAGCTGCCACCAAATCCTGTATTGTTTTCAATATCATTTATATTAAAGCTAGAAAGCAAACAGGGAAAGAAGTTAGAGGTTGGACAAAGAAGTTCTTTGATACACTTGCAAGATTGATGTTAGCCTTTCGAGGTAGACCAGATTAGGAAAGCAAAATCATTTAGGCCAATAAAAATCTTATTATAAAGACATATAATAATGCTCCAACTATAAAAAAAACACAATTTTATCTAATTGTAGTATTGGTTGTAATTCTTCCTCCTGTCCCTCAAGGTCATTCTTTCTGCCTATTAAAAAGGATAAAGTTCAAAGTGACTGGAGGCTTGCAAGAGATTCTAAAAATAGCCAAAAAAAAGTATCTTGGGATATTTTAGAAATAAAGGGAAATACAATGGGCATATATTTCATTGTAAGGAAAAAATGGTGATTTGATAGTGGTGAGGAGGCAGAATAGTTTAATTTTTAATCTGCATCTATCTTCTCATGGAAGAGAAATGGAGCCCTAGCTTGTCATTATTATGGCACTAGGGGGTGGGGGAGGAAACAGTAGTTTAGGGAAGACAAGAAGATAAGTATATAGCGAATTAATGCATTTCCAAATATCCTGAAATAGATGAGTTATGTTCTGAGACACTGAAGAAATTAGTGGAGGTGACCACATAACTGCTTTTAATAATAGATGAAGACTCTTAGAAGACTGGTGAGGTAGTTGAAGAATGAGATCTGCAGATTACTTCCTCATTTTCAAAATGGGGAACAAGGAGAAAAAACTGTAGATTTGTCAGTTTAAAATCTATGCTTTTTCTCATTTATTTATAAATCATATTTAGCTGACAATCTTACTTGAAAGTGACTCTGGTGATCTGTAGCACTTAATTAAAAACATTATAAATACATGAAAATAGTCAAACTTAAAATGGTCATATTTTTTGAACAAATGATCTAGCAATACTTGGTTGTGCCCACAGCGTTAACATGAGCCAAAATGGGATTGTCACAAAAAAGTTTGCAAAACTAAGCTTATCTTCATAAGAGTTACTTGGGCATGTCATAGAATATGATAGGATGAGGTCTTTGCTCGTTTATTTGGCAAAGATTTGGCCGGGTGGTCATGTGCATACTTGAAAAGAATGGGATATATGGGATAGATGATATTATTGTTCAAGGGATACATGATTAGTTGACTGAATAACTATATTCAAAGAGTGTTCATTATTGGATCCACTTAGTTTGGTGGGAAGTAAAATGTAGAATGCCCAAAGGGCTCTGTCTTGGCTCTGTGCTGTTCAACATTTTTTGTCAGTATGAATGAAGAGGTTAAAGCACTCAGAAAGCTTGCACTGAGAAGTCATACTTTAGATAAGAGAGAAGATTAAAAAATATCTGGGCTCTATGAGCTGAAATCATAGAATGGAACTTAACACTGAGAAATGAAACTATATTGGATAAGATTATGAGATGCAAACCTAGGATGGTGGAGATCTGATATATTTTATATGTCAGAAGACCTCAAAACATTTAGCCACGTTCACTTAAGGCCCTGTCCCACTGCACTTACGGATGCAAAGAGGATGTAAAACATTAAAAAAAACTTGCCATCCACTGGAAAACGCGATGCATCCGTTGTGTACTCACTGCATACGTGTTTCATACACTCTATCCCTCGAGCATCCATCCACTGCGATTTCATCCACGCATGAAGTTTTGAGCTGCACAAAACTTTGTGAGCGGATGAACTTTCCTCCGCGTATGATGTACATCTGCAACATATACGGGCAACAAACATTCTATGTCCGTTATCATCCGTTAAACGTCCACTGTATCCTCTCTGTATCCTCTGGCCATCCCCTCAACTCACATCCACTGCAGCTGAAAACGGAAACAGGGAGGAAACGAAAGGTGCACGGAATGTCTACACAGCATGAGTAGCACGGAAATAGAAAGGATGTAAGCATATGCATCTCGTATATAAAGCATTAAAATGAACAAAACGTTTGTATCTGGGATGTATCTCGGATATTTAGGATGTCTGCAGTATGTCTAGAGTATGTAGAAGGACACCTAGCGGATAACTGATAATTCCAATAAAAAGGGGGAGAAAATCATCTGGATCTCAGTATGATTCCAGCAGCCGTGGTGTACAGACCTCTTCACCCTTGGTCTTGGTCTTCCACATCTTCAATTGTTCTCCACCATGGATCATGACACAGTCCGTATGATAGCTGCGATCATTCATCACCAGAACCAAAACCTGTTCAGACTTTCACCTTTTATACAGAAGGAGAAGAAGGAGACATCCAAGAGCTGTGTGGGTCCAAGGATGGATCATGAGAAGAATGGAGTAAGGACTTTATGACCAGTTGATGGTGAAGCTGAGGAATGAAGACCTTCGTGCATTCCATCACTTCATGAGGATGCCACCAGCCATGTTTGACGAACCTGTAGAGCATCTGAGACCCAGATTGACCAAGCCTAGCACCAACTTCCATCCCAACCTGAACCCTGGACTGAAGGTGGCACTGATTCTGCGCCACCTGGCCTCTGGAACCACATACAGAAACATGCAGTATGCCTGGAGGGTGCCACACAACAGCATCAGCAAAGTGGTCAGAGAAGTGGTGCAGGCCATCATTGAAGAATACGTGGAGGAGCTCCTCAAGTGCCCCACCACTGAACAAGGCTGGAGGAAACTTGCAGAACAGTGGTATCAGAGGTGGAACTTTCCCCACACAGTTGGAGCCATAGATGGGAAGCACGTGGCCTGCAAAGCTCCAGCCAACTCAGGGTCTTCTTATCACAACTACAAGGGCTTCCTCAGTATCATCCTCTTTGCCATGGTTGATGCTGACTACAAGTTCATGTACATCGATGCTTCAGGCAACGGATCAGCTTCAGATGGCCAGGTATACAACGCAAGTGACCTCAAGGATGGGCTGGAACACAACCTCATCATGGGTTTTCCAGGTCCAGACCCCCTACCCAATGACACACAAGATGTGCCCTACTTCATCATTGGTGATGACGCCTTCTCCCTCAGAACCTACCTCATGAAGCCCTACAGTTCAAGATACCTCACCTGTGAAGAGAGGATCTTCAACTACAGGCTGTCCAGGGCAAGATGGGTGGTGGAGAATGCCTTTGGCATCCTGGCCAACAGGTTCCAGATACTTCTCACCACCATGCAGCATGAGCCACAGACTGTGAGGAGCATCGTGGAAGCTTGCTGCATCCTGCACAATCTCATGCGCACCCGCTACCCAGTGTTGCAGAAAAGACTTGTGGACCGTCAACAAGCGAATGGGGACATGGAGCCTGGTGAATGGAGGCAAGGATGAAATCTGATAGACACTTTGGATGTACAAGGCCCCAACAGAGCTTCACGTGAAGGGAAGAAGCAGCGCAACCTCCTGAGACACTGGTGCAACTCCCCAGCTGGAACAGTGGAGTGGCAAGACAGGATGATAGATGATTAATGGATGCTTCCTTGAGCCTGTCGCATAACACTGATGAGATTGTGCCATGTATATTGAGTGGTCCTATTATGAATAGGGCATTAATAAAGAGTTTTGTTTATTTTAAAATGTGTTGATCAATGAATAAATTGTTATTGATAATAAAGGTCCATATGTGTGGCAGCTGGAATGGTGGACCATACAGTCCCACTATGCTTGCACTGGAGGTTTATCTATCCCACAACTATCCTTATCTATCCCACAAGCATGCAAAGGCTTAATCATTTTTTCAAAGTTTTCACAAACACTTTATTAAGTAAAAAAAATGAACCAAGTGTCTTAAGCAAAGATAACCTTTATTAACTTTCTTAGGTAAACTTTATGACTTTATTAAAAAAGCAAAATGAACCAAATAAAGTGTCTTAAGCAAAGAGAAACTTAACAAGTAAACAACTCAGTCTCTGACACTATTCTCAGTGTCTGATTCATGTCCATGGTCTCAGCTGTTAAACGGGCAGGGACTGTGGAGGTGGCTTGAGTGCTGGTCTGAGGCACCATTGGGATGCTTGGCCCCGAGGGTACAACAGGGGATGGTGTGTTCAGGAAGCTGTCCGAGAGCTGAGTCAGTCACGTGAGCTTGAGAGGCCCTTCATCAAGGACCTGAGAGGTGAGGCCCAAGACTGATCACAGATTGTCCGTTGACGGGCTTGGCTGTGGGGTGGAGGAAGGAAGAGTTTAGTGGGGCTGTCTGGTCTGCAGATGGGTGAGGACTGGCGTCTCTGGTGTCCGATGAACCTGGGCCTGGACTGGGAAGGTGTGCTTCTGCTGTGGGAAGTCCTGGTAGTCGTAGCCTTGGTAGGTGATGGGCTGTTGAAAGCTGTGGAAGGGCTGTGACATCGCCTGGGGTGGAGGAGCAGACCTGGACTGGGTAGGAGCAACTTCAGCTGGGCCTTGAGGGTTGTGCAGAAGTGCTGTGATCTTCTGCTTCATCACCTGGTACTGGGCCTCGGGCAGGTCCCTCAGTGTGTGGCTCACGTAGGTGATGAAGGTGTGGCAGCCCGAGGATCCTCTGTCCAAGTGGACCAGCTGAGAGAGAAGTTCTCTGCTGGTCTTCATTGTGTCCCTGATCTTCAACAGCACACTGTGGTTCTACCCACGTCTGTTCTTTTCTGTTCTTTTCTGTTCTGTTTATGCAAATTTTCACCACTTTTTGGAGCGGATGACAATGGATGGAGCCACTCCCGAAATTTTGTTCGTCCGCTGTGTTCTTTATGCATACGTTTTGCGCCCGTCGGCCAGTGGGACCTAGCCTTTACTGTTTATGTTCAAGGGAAAAAAGGTGAAGTAGAATTGATTACTTCCAAAGGAGATATTGGCTAAGAGGTGTAGAAATGTTCCATATTACGCTGCAATATTCTTTCCATCGTTAAACCTTTACATAGATTATTTATTTAAAAATATATTTTGTGCATATTAATCTATGTGAAAGTTTAATGATAGTTTTAATAATTTTTAAAATCATTTTACTTCTGATAAATATTCTAAAAATCTGTTAAGTTGAAGGAGTTAGAAAAACAGAAAGACTACTAACTGTATTATGCTTTCATATAATATTCTGCTTTCTCTTCCGAATGGTAAAGTTCTGAGAGAGCTATACTAACAACATAAAATAAAGTGGTTTCCAGAAATCAGGAAGCATTACATTCTGAATAGATTTTTCATCTTGAATATTCAAGGTTGCATTAGATTTCAAGAAATGTCCTGTTGCTTAATGTGATTCTGGAATGATTCTTTTGCAAAAAAGTGTTCATGTCTAAATCCCTGTGTAGGTTTATCTGCTTTGCTTACTGATGAGGTTTGGAAAAGCAGTTCTGTGTGCTTTTTTAAAGATCTTGAACTAGAACAGTAGCCATTTTTGAAAAATCATAGTGATATAAATAAAAAGTCTTCATTACATTTTATCGTTAAAAAAAAAGAAATTTATCAGTATTGGAAGCCCAGTGCTTATGATGGTTTAGTGCATATTTCCACATAGTTTGCTTGAAACATGCTTAAATTCAGCAGTGTGTTTGCTTTTCATTAAACTGGGCTTTCAGACTTCTCTTTTCTGTTTGGAGTTTGTGCAGAAACCACAGTGGATTTTCAAAGCAACTGTTAGTTCAAGTCTGTTCTATATTTTAATGAAACAGTACAAATCTAAACCATTCTCTCTGATACAACTTAGTAATTAAATGTTAAATCCAGTATGGTCTGCACATGCCAATAACCACATCTAACAATGATGCTATTATTGCAGTATTATAAAATGGTTACTCAATAGATGATCATATTTTATTCACATGTTAAAACCACAATTGAAGGTACCAACAGAATATTTCTTTGTGTATTAAATAGCTAAACATTGGCATTGTAAGATCTTTTATAGTATTCATCTATATTCTTTCAGAATAAATGTATATAGCTTATTCCAATTTTCTAACCAAATAATTGCTTTTTATATTATTTGTTCATGGGTTGGGTATCTTTTAAGCCTTTCAATATTGAGATATTATATCAATATGATGCCAGAGTCTTGAGTTTATCAGCACAATTGAAACTTTCATAAGTTTTAATATTAACTCCTTTCCTAGATAGTTGCTCACATATAGAAAATTAAAAATACATTTTTGCTAATGCTTCTTTTGGTAGACTTGCATTTTCTTGCATATTTCTGAAATGAAAAAGATAAACACCGATAGATTAACATGAAGAAACTGACTTGTAGATAAATGACATAGGGAAATCTTACTATATTAACTGATGATCAGAAAGAATTTAAAATATCAAGTCTTTATTAATATAAAATTTACCTAGTTAATATGTTTTTCATTTTTCATTTACACCTGGTATTTCAAAAAAATGGGTCATTTTGATAGATGTCAGTGTATCACAAATAACAGAAGGCTAAATACTTTCTGTTATTTTAAACAAATAAATAAAAACTAACCCAAACTAATTAGCAGTAATCAAGGAAAAAGAAAAAAAGAAATAGTGTAAGAAAAGAAAAAAGTTAAGAAAAATAGAAAAGAAAGAAAAAACTAATGGCTTTTGGTATTCTTCTAGGCAGTTATTATACAAATACATTTTAATCTTTAAGGCTGCATCTTCTTTCAATTATCTATCCTGTCTAACTGTCAAAACCAAAAGTCACAAATTCATTTTTTTTCATTTTTTTTTCATTTTTACACAAAATGTCTATAAGAGATCCTAGTCAGCAGTGAATGTAGATAAATGTCTGTTTTCTAATCAAAGAAATTATAAATTTCAGTAAAATCTATCAACTTCACCAACCATTTCTCCATATTGGGTAGTATCAAATATTTCCATTTCTGGTCATATAAAAAAATCTCACTAATTTGATCATATGATGACATAATCTTCCATTGTTCACGTTTTGATAGCACAGAAGCAAAATAATTAGCTGTCAGAGTCTCAGAATATAAATGGGGATGTACTTTGCTCTTCTTCTGGGGATTATGACCTCACTAATATTCTCATGTAGATTATTCATATCACTCTTATTGCTTTGGTGTTCATTATAATGATTGTAAATTAATTTAAGTTAATTTCCATAAAATGAAGGTGAAGCCTCCTGTATTAAGAATAACATACACATATACCTATATAACATATCCATTTGTCAAAGCAAGATTTATTATCTGTTTAAACTTTCTGAGTTCAAATCTTCAGTGGCAGCTGCAGCGATAGCTTTGCAATGTTCTCCATGTAGACCTGAGGCAAAGGAAATCATTTCAAAGCCAAATCTCTCCTGGAGTTTTAGAGCTGATCGGGTATGGCTTTGGCCCTAGCCCATCTCTACAGCAGTCATTAACTATAATCATGAACACATGAAAACATGACTTTTCTTCAAAGCAAAATAAAAGGGGGCAGCTTATTGGTGAAATCTTAGAACTTCCTTTTAATTTTCCTTTTGTTTTTACCTGCGGCAGTACTTCTGAAACTCATTTAATTTGCATTCCATCATAATCTAATACAGCTTGCAACTTCTTCATTCCAAGTCACTACGAAATGCTTTCACCTATTATCTTATGTTGAATATTTTCAAAAATATTTTGAAAATTTGTTGCTCCGATGAATTGTATCATTTTGTGCTAAACTTGTGTTATATTAAGTTATGAAGTGGAGAAGTATTCCTTAATTCCTCTTAATAATATGAATACCTGAACCTTTTTAAAGCTTTAATTGATATGCTAAGCTTGATTGCAACTGATGGAAAAATACCACTCAATGTTGAATTGTGAATAAAGGCAGGAGGAAAAACTTTCCCAGGAAAATGTTGAGGGATCCAGTCTGAGTTGGTCAACTGACCAAATATTTATTCTATCAAGCTTTTGGGTTCATGCTGGATCCCATCCTCAGGGAACTCTCTCTCTCTCTGTCTCTGTCTCTGTCTCTCTCTCCAGAATGTCGAGTTGTCCTTAAGTGTTTTGTATGTAGACTAAAAATAAAAGGAAAAAAAATCTTGAAAAAAGCCAGTAGCTAATCACTTCCATATCATTGGCAAGACAACTGTATAGAAGTGGTAATATAGTCAAAGGGAA
This sequence comes from Laticauda colubrina, assembly GCA_015471245.1. Lineage (NCBI taxonomy): Eukaryota > Metazoa > Chordata > Lepidosauria > Squamata > Elapidae > Laticauda > Laticauda colubrina. Next base: position 412,476 of record BLBF01000033.1, read on the forward strand.
CTGAGCTTATTTTTAAAATCTAATGATGGCATAACAGTACTCAGAGAAAATGTGAACCCAAAAAATAATTGATTCTTATTTGTTCAAGAGTAAATAAGAATGATTCATATTAAATGCAGATAAAACTAAATTTCTGTCTACCCATAATATGAACATATTTATAGTGCAGATACATGACATTGGAACAACAAAAATCTTGTTTAACCCTGCATTCACTGTAGTTTTGGGTTTTCTGTCTCCTTATCAGATGTTTGTTGCATGCTAGAGGTAGTCCTTGACTTATGACCATTTGTTCAATGACCGTTTTAAATTATGATGCTGAACAAAGAGACTTAGGACCCCTGCCAGAAGTTGCTGTAGTGGACCTGTGGTCACATAAACAAAATTCTGGTGCTTGGCAATCCACTTGATCTTATAACCAACCATAGGGCCCTGAAGTAGGCCTCCCATTTGTCTTTTCCCATTCTGCCTAGCTGAATCTCCATGACCTTTGGATATGCAGCCCACCCCAATGGGCCCCCTCCCTTCTTCCCATCCCCCATCATCAGTGGTGGTATGCTACTGGTTTGGACTGGTTTGACCAAACCGATAGTAAAAAAAAACCTACCGGTACGGCCGAACCGATTCCACCAATGATCAACTGTGAGGATAAAAGAAGCAACAGCTGCATGGATGGGTGGGTGGGTGGGAGGGTTACTCTTCTACATCTCTTCTGACTGGTGCGTTGGGATGCACGTGCATGTTAGGGGCCCGCATGCACAATCACCCACTGAACCGGTAGTGACCAAGGTCAGAACCCACTACTGCCCATCATGGTTTGTCCACTTTCCTTTTCTTTCTTTTTTTTGAAAAAGTTTTTTTATTTTGTATTTCCAATAATTCCATCTTTTATTTCAAATTGTGTGTTGACTGGGTAGTCCACTTACCTTTTCTACAGTTCTTTGTCTTGTACTGTCCAATATCTGCAGCTTTTTTAGTCTTTCAGTTGTTAAGTCTCGATGTTCTGTGGTAGGTGCTTGTCTGTTTGAAATCTAAAGTTTAGATTTAGAGCACTTTAGCTTCTTCATTTTCTATTACTTTCTCTATTTTATAATCCCACCAGTTGTTGCTTGCAGGCAAATGGCATTTCTTAACAGTTCTTTCAATGCATTATTGTTACTACTTTGTCATAGTGTGGCTTGTAGTTAATATGATCTTCTTCCAGCAACTAACTACTGTGGATAGTCTACTGTTTCTTTAGCTTTTTTGCAGAGGCATCACCTGCTATTTATTGTTGCCTTCTCAATTCTGATTCTGTATGCTTTTGTCCTTAAGACTTGCCGTAGTGCAGCCAGAATTTGCCCCTCTATCTCTTTTTCAAACTTTCCTGCTCTTAGCAATTGCCAGATTTTATTATTATCTGCTTTGCCTGATTTTCTTTTAGTATACTGGCCATTTATTGTAATATTTTGCCTTGTCATTTATTTTTTCTGCTCTTTATTTGTTTTTGCTTGTAGTCCAGTTTGATCTATCCAGTACTGTAAGATTTCATATTATATTAATTTTGGTGGCATCTTCTTCACTGTTCATCATATATTGTTCCAGTGCTCTTTTCTTCTTTTTCAGCAGTCTGGTATACTTGCAACATTCCACTCCCACCATTTTTCTTGGATAAGTAGAATCAAAATCACTATGTGGATGAAGGATGTGATTCACTGTTGTTGTTTTTGGGGGCTTTTTATATAGGGCTCTTAGTTCTACTTCAGTCCAGTCTACTATTCTAGCTGTATATTTAATGACTGTAATTGCCCAGGTGTTAATTGTCTTGATCGTATTTCATCCTTCGAATTTGAAGTTTAAGATCTTCTTCACTTTTATGATATATTCACTTCTAACCTTAATGTTGTCAGCTTGAAGGATGCCCAGGTATTTGTACTGATGATCCTCATCCATACTCTGATGTTATTTCCATAAGGATATCTTGATTCCTTCAGTTTTCACTATTTTTCTTCTCTTTTTGGTAAGAATGGCACATTTATCCAGCCCAAACTCCATTGCAATATCTTGGCTGTATATATGGACAGTGTTGAGCAGAGATTATATTTCAAATGGTGTTTTTCCATACAGCTTCATATTGTCCATGTATTATTTTCTGGAAACAGTAAAATGCAACAGTTGTTCCATCTTGAGTCCTTCCATCTTGAGTCTTTTTGTATGTTATTTACTTAGGCAGCAAGGACTGATTTCAGAGGATTCAACACCTACAGTTGAAGGTCAGAATTTCAAAAGGTCTTGGATAGATCAAAGAGAATAGGCCAAGCTTCAAAGAAACTCAGTATTTATTTATGGGTCAAGAGCATATCTAGTAATCTGCTCTTCATTTAGGGATTTAGTTTAGCAGTTCATTCTTGATAAAGTTGCATTCTACCTTTAAGATCTGATTTGAAAGAGAATTTGGGGTTTGGATTCAGGCATTTCATTACTCTGAATGCTTAAGGAAGTTTCCTGGCCACATGTAATTTGCATTGTGTATTTGCTTTGATTTGGTATTTTTTGAAAGTTCTTTTTCCAAAACATATTTTGACGTCTTTTTCTAAATAGTGGGCTTTCAAATAAAATCCCAAGATATTCTTAACATAATTCCTTATAAAATCAATGGTTTTTAAAAGTCAAATTTATTATTTAATACTGTTTGTAGTTGTTCCAAGATACCTTTTATTTATAACAAAATTACTAGTTACATAACAAGAAACTGGGCATGCCTAGCTACATGTTTCTCAGACATTTAGAAAGTTTCATACAGATTATAGTGAGATTATTAGCTTTTTGTAGCATCTTCATTTCATTCTTTCCTATTACAGGTTTTAATACAGAGAAGGTGAGGCATAGATTGTTAAGGCCCTGTCACATCGGCTGACGGATGCAAAACGTATGTAAAAAGGAAAAAGCGGATGAGAAAATGTTCCATCCATTGTTATCCGCTCTCAAAAGTGCCCCAAATTTGCATAAACAGAGCAGACAACAATGGAAAGGAACGGACGGGGAGAGGACGTAGCGAGGATATAAAGTAGATGCTCCACGGAAGCCAAGCAGATGGAAGCGGAAGGAGCGGATGCCTAGCGGATGATGCGGATGCATCATGGACGCCTAGCGGATGCCTAGCGGATGCAAAGCGTTCACTGCACATGTGGGGAGGATGTATTGCATCAGCCCCGTGGATATAAAAGGATGCAGCTCGCAATCAGGTCACCATTCAGAGGAAAGACCTGCTGCCAGACACATCTCCAGCCAACAATCATGGGGAAGAAGAGGAAGCCTGTGCCTACTCCTGCCAGCCCTGGCAAGAAGGACAGGGCCACCATCCAACCCCCTGGCGCTGACTCTGCTTCTGCTGGGGCTTCTGCTACTAGTGCTGACTCTGCTGGTGCTGGTGCTTCTGCTGGTGCTGCTCCTGGAGCTGGTGCTTCTGCTGGTGCTTACTCTGCTGGCGCTGCTCCTGGTGCTGGTGCTTCTGCTGGTGCTTACTCTGCTGGTGCTGCTCCTGGTGCTGATGCTTCTTCTGGTGCTTACTCTGTTGGTGCTGCTCCTGGTGCTGCTGGTCCTGCTGGTGCTGCTGGTGGTGTGGTGGACCAGCCCCTAGAACCTCAAAGCCCTACTGATGAGGGCCCAGAAGGCCCTGCCAGAGGGAGGAAGAGGCAATCGTGTGATAGGGAGAGGAGACAGTACTCCATTGAAGAGGAACATGAGGATGAGGTGCTCGAATAGCTGAGGGAGAACGAATACCTCTGGCGGAAGGGACACAGGCTCTATCGAGACACCAATCGGAAGCAGGCGGCTTAGAGAGAGAAGGCGGAGGGCCTGGTATACACTTCGGAGGTCCTCCTCAGGTGGTGGAAGCACATGCACACCTGGTATGGGAAGCTGCACCTCGAGAAGTCTAGCCAGGCCGCGGTCAAGCTCACCGACCGGGAGACCTACGTGATGGCCAAGTGCAGCTTCTTGGATGGTGAGGTCCTCCACTGAGGAGCAGCCCCTCTGTCAACCCTCTCTCTCAGGCAGCCCACAGAGAGCCAGTCCTCTTCTGGCCAAGAGTCAGCTCCTGTGTCCAGGCAGGTATCTGTGGAGTGCCCCTCTAACAGAAAGCCCTTCCTCACCAACATCAACCAGACCCTCATTGACATGTCCGAATCCCAGTACCAGGTGATCAAGGAGAGGATCACAGGTCTTCTGCACCACCCTCTAGGCCCAGCTGAACCTGCTCCGACCCAGTTCAGGTCTGCTCCTCCACCCCAAGTGATGTCACAGCCCTTCCAAGGCTTTCCACAGGCCCTCACCTTCCAATGCTATGGCTACCAGGAGTTCCAGCAGCACAGGCAGCCCTTCCCAGTCCAGGCACAGGTACATTGCACGCCACAGGTGCCACCGATGCCACCGACGTCAAAGATGCCACCGATGCCACAGATGCCACCCATGCCACCGATGCCACCGATGCCTCACCTCGCTCACCTGCAGACCAGATAGCCCCACTACACTCCTCCTTCCTCCACCCCACAGCCAAGCCCGGCCTCAGAACATCTGTCATCGGTTTTGGGGCTGACACCCCATGTCATGGAGGAAGGGGCTCTCAACATCACGGGACTGAGCCAGCTCTCTGAGAGCTTCCTCCACACACCATCCCCTGTTGTCCTCTCGGGGCCACCCCAACGGTGCCTCAGACCAGCACTCCAGCCACTGCCACCTCCACAGCACCTGGACCCTTCACCCCTGAGACTATGGGCACGCCTCAGAGTGACTGAGACTGGGTTGCTACCTGTTGACTTTATCTTTGCTTGGGACACTTTACTTGGGTCATTTTGCTTTTACAGTTTGTGATTAATAAAGTTTATCTTTGCTTCACACACTTGGTTCAGTTCTTTTAGTCAATAAAGTCTTGGTGCAAACTTTTAGAAATGGTTTATGCCTTTGCATGCTTGTGGGATGGGTTAGGTTAGCAGTGGGATGGGCAGGGATACCTGTGGAATGGGTAATAGCTGTGGGATAGATAAGCCTCCAGTGCAAGCATAGTGGGACTGTATGGTCCACCCTCCCAGGTGCCACACCTATGGCCCTTTATTATCAATAACAATTTAATCATTCATCAACACATTTCAACATAAACACAACTCTTTATTAAATGCCCTGTTCATTGTAGGGCCACTCAACAAACATGGCACAATCTCATCAGTGTGATGAGACAGGCTGAAGGAAGCATCCATTAAGCATCTACCATCCTCTCTTGCCACTCCACTGCTCCAGCTGGGGAGTTGCACCAGTGTTTCAGGAGGTTGCGCTGCTTCTTCCCTTCACGTGAAGCTCTGTTGGGGCCTTGCACATCCACAGTGTCTATCAGGTTTCATTCTTGCCTCCATTCACCAGGCTCCAAGTCCCCATTGCCTTGTTGGCGGTCCACAAGCCTGTTCTGCAACACTGGGTAGCGGGTGCGCATGAGATTGTGCAGGATGCAGCAAGCTTCTTCGATGTTCCTCACGGTCTCTGGGCGATGCTGCATTGTGGTGAGAAGTACCTGGAACCTGTTGGCCAGGATGCCAAAGGCGTTCTCCACCACCTGTCTTGCCCTGGACAGCCTGTAGTTGAAGATCCTCTCTTAACGGGAGAGGCATCTGGAAGTGTAGGGCTTCATGAGGTAGGTTCTGGGGGAGAAGGCATCATCCCCCACGATGAAGTAGGGCACATCTTGTGTGTCGTTGGGCAGGGGGTCCGGATCTGGGAAGCCCATGATGAGGTTGTGTTCCAGCCCCTCCTTGAGGTGACTGGCGTTGTATACCTGGCCATCTGAAGCTGACCCGTTGCCCGAAGCATCGATGTACATGAACTTGTAGTCAGCCTCGACCATGGCGAAGAGGATGATGCTGAAGGAGCCCTTGTAGTTGAAATAAGTGGACCCTGAGTTGGCTGGAGCTTTGCAGGCCACATGCTTGCCATCTATGGCTCCAACGGTGTGGGGGAAGTTCCACTTCTGATACCACTGCTCTGCAACTTTCTTCCAGCCTTCTTCAGTGGAGGGGCACTGGAGGAGCTCTTCCAGGTATTCTTCGATGATAGCCTGCACCACTTCTCTGACCACAATGCTGATGGTGTTGTGTGGCACCCTCCAGGCGTACTGCATGTTCCTGTATGTGGTTCCGGAGGGCAGGTGGCGCAGCGTCAGTGCCACCTTCAGCCCCAGGTCCAGTCTGGGCCGGAAGTTGGTGTTTTCCTTGGTCAACCTGGGCCTCAGCCACTCCACAACTTCGTCAAACATGGCTGCTGGCATCCTCATGAAGTTCTGGAATGCACAAGGGTCTTAGTTCCTCAGCTCCACCATCAGCTTGTAATACAGTCTGTACTCGGCTCTTCTCGCGATCCATCTTCGGACCTAGACACTTCTTGGACGCCTCCTTTTCTTCCTGTAGAACAGGTGAAAGAGCCTGTAGAGGGCTTCACACTGTTGTAGAACAATGGCGGCTACCAAAAGGAGTGTGCCACAATCCATGGTGGAGATGACTGGATGCTGTGGAAGAGCAAGAGCAAGATGAAGGCTGAAGAGGTCTGCACAGCAGGGCTGCTGGACTGAAAGTGAGATCCAGGTGATTTCTCCCCCTTTTTATAGGAAATATCGTTTTTCCCCTAGGTGTCCTTCCACATACTCCAGGCATCCTCCAGACATCCTTAATATCTGAGATACGTCCCATATAGGAACGTTTTTTCCGTTTTAATGCTTTGTATCTGAGCTGCATCCGCTTTCATCCTTTCTACGTCCATGCTACTAATGCTGCGTGTCCATTCCATGTCCGTTTCACTTCCTCCCTGTGTCTGTTTTCCGCTGGAGTGGATGTGAGTTGCGTGGATGCGCAGCGGCTACCTAGCGGATATAGCGGACGCGTAACAAATGATGACGGATGTATAACGGATGTTCCCCGTATGCGTAGCGGATGTATAACGGATGCATTGGATACTTTATCCGCTCAAAAAGTTTTGTGCAGCTCAAAACTTTTTGAGCGGATGAAATCTCAGTAGACGGATGCTGGACGGATAGAGAGTGAAAAACGTATGCAGTGAGTACAGAACAGATGCATCACGTTAACCAACGGATGGCAAGTGTTTCTCTCCATTTTACATCCTCTTTCCATCCATTGGTGCTGTGTGACATGGGCTTTAGGGTTTGCTTTTGTAATACTGTTTCTTTAGTTTGACCTTAAAACTCTTTAAATTCATTAGTAGGCTTTCACTATTTTTTAAAAACAGATATTTTGATGGTGGTAATTGCTTCTTTGCTTTCTTTCTATTTCATTAGTGATATGTACGAAAAGGAAAATAAAAAAAATAATTTCATGTGAGTAAATTCTGTTTTTTATAAATCTTAACAGAAATGTTACACATTTACGAATTGCATCAGTTACAACAAATTGTTGGAAAATTATGTTGGAATGTTATACAATTGTTAGTTGTTTTACTCTTGTACTATATTTCCGACTAGCTTGATATCGGTTCTTCACAACAAAAATATGTGGTCGGGCTTAGGTTTTTGGGAGGAAAATAAGGAAAAGAAAATTTTGCCTCTGCCTACCAGGATCCATCGGTATTCATGTGGCTAGTGTCCTGTCAGTGTGTGAAGAGTTGAGGGTTGTTTGGAAAGTATTTGCTGTGTGAACAAGGAGGAGACAGCAAGGAGCCTGGGCATGGCTTAGATCAACTGTTCGGTACTAAAGCTGGTTGCTGCTGTGAAACTAAAACTGAAATGCCTGTGCCTGTGTTTTGCATTTGGAACAGATTTCTTTTCAAGTGGGGAGGGGGAATAGAACTCCTTAGCATCAGAGCGTATTAATAATAATATAGGAAATACTAATGCTCTGATTGTCATTTTGAAAAATCCTTTCATAGTGAGCACCTAGAAGCCAAGAGGAACATGCCAAATTTCAAGTTTGTAGGCTTTATGGTTCTGGAGATTTTGTGATGATGTGTGAGTGGTATTTCACTTTTATATACATAGATTCTGAAAATGGAGAACATTGGTTGTAGAAGATATGCTTAATGTTCATTCTCAAGGGGTTGTCAATCTTCATTATGTTAACCAAGAGATGGTAAGATCCTAGTGGAATTTATAAATGATAGAGTCTCTGATTTACACAGTGCCTAAAACTGTTGATTTAATAGATTGTCATAACATGTATAATTTTAAAAATATTTTCTGATAAAAAAAATATTTTAGATGATGAGACCCTACGATTTTCAAGAATAGTCAACACAGCTAGGCTTCAAAAGTGGGCAATCAATAGAAGTAATTCTGTGGTTAGTAACCTGCAACATGACAAAGTTACTTCAGATTCAACAGGGAATTTAGGAATGATAATTCGTTGAAGGAGAATTACCTCCTATTAATAATAATTAATATTATTATTATTATTTTATTTCTTATTCCAAAAGTAATCAGAAAAAAAAATATTGAAGTTCTGATTGAATAAGAATGTTCCAATAAGGAATATTCTACTGCTTTTTAAAAGAGTATAAGGGACTATGCTTTCTTTCAAAAGTTGTTTATTACCTATGAAAAACAAGTCTTCTGATTTCCTCTGGAATTTTTATCACGATGCACTAAGATACAGAGAACAGATGGGTGGGTATTAACCTTCATATGTGTTTTTTCTAATCTCATAAAATATTAACTACCTGCTATATTTTGAGATTCTTCTCTTAAATAGTAATGGGATGCTTTTTCTGCTGTGGGCCAAGTATTAGAATAATTTTAAATAGTTCTGTATGTTTTAGTTTAATATTTAAATGGACATTGAATATTTAAATGGACATTGAACTAAGTCCAGCAGATCAGCTTCCCCAAATAATTACCTTAAATTGAAGTATTTTATTTTGAGAAGAGGTTTAAAATATTTTAAATAAATAGAAAGATTTTAAAGTTGTAAGTTTGAACAGCAACTGAACAATAATAAATCCAATTTGTAAATTTTCTGAGCTATAATATCGTTGGATTTTAAGCTGCAAGGACTATGTACTTGGACAAGCTGTAATGTCTGTATTATGTGAATATAATATCATATGAATTGAAAATGGACATAGAGAGAAAAAAATGGTGGGCTATATGGAACATATTTACAGATCTGCTCAATAGAAGAGGATGGAAATTAGTATTCATTGTGATGCCATATACCTATTTAGATATGTGCCTGTGCGCGTGTGCGTGCATGCACCCATCCACGCCCACATGAATTTTATTTGGGAAAGCTATGGAGCTTGAATAATATTTCTGAGTTGTGTTCTTTGTCCACTACTTTATGCTTAGTAAATCTTGTTTATTGACAATTCAGCAACTTTTTATGATAAGTTCTGAAACAGCAAGCTTTAAAGTGTGTTTTCTTCTGAAATGTAGAAATGTATCAGCAAGAATACTTGATAGAAATTACTGATATTCGCTTTTCTTAAAACCTAGCTACTTTTAGTTCATCTGCCTCACAAACAGCTAGTGGATAACAATGCCTTGTACTTTCTAGAAGCCTTAATATGATTTCTTGATATTTCAAAGATAGAAACATGGCTACAACCTGGCTATTTTTTCATTAACGTCTTTCACAGTTTGGAGTGGACTAGCTTATACATTGTACTGTACTTTAATTGGAAATGTGGCTTTAAAAAAGCAGAACTAAGACTAATCTGTCACCTCCTGGCAGCTGTTCATTAATTTGTATTTGTGTAGCTTTGGCCCGGTCAGTCTGCTTTGTGTACAAAGGCTAAGCTTTCTTATCTTTTTGTAAAGAAATGCCTTTCAGATCAACAAAATTGTGTTTGCCTAGCACTTCGTATTTTTTTCATCTATTCTTCTGAATTACCCTATGTACCTCATGTTCATCAGATTTATTTTATAAAACTCATGAAATAAAAATGGAAGTAAAAGAAAAGAAACATTTTAAGTACAAGCAATATCTCATTCTTAAATGAATAGAAGTTATCTGCCATTAGTTTAGAAAAGTCTTAAAATAATGCTCCTTAATAAATAGATAAGATATCATAGAAGCCTTATTCTGATGGAATATGAGCAAGCAGTGCGTTTTCTTATTATAAATATTTAGTATAATTCTAATCCAGTGACTCCTTCCACTTTCCTTCCTTCAATGGTTCAGTATTTCTATTTAATAGCTAATGGATTGATGGCAACTGATATATCAAATCAGAGTACTATAATAACAGAAATTCATTACATTTGGTGGTTTGTAATTTGTAACCCCAGTACTTACTGAGGATGAAAATTCTACAGATAATCTTTGACTTAATAACTGCATGTTTAGTGACCATTCAAAATTACAGTGATTGAAAAATATGATTTTCAATCATTCCTCACACTTATGACCATCACAGCATCTCCTCAGTTACACATCAAAATGTGGGCACTTGGCAACCAGCATGTATTCACAATGATTGCAGCATCTTGGGGTCATGTGATTGCTGTTTGCATCTTTTCCAGAAAGCTTCCAACAAACAAAGTTGGTGTGGAATGTAACATACCTTGATATCAGAAACATACCATGATGTAAGGGGTTCTCTCAAACTCTTTGAAACAGAGAACAAGATTCTTGTAGTCTTTTATAATTAGAAGTGGGATTAGTGTTTCGAAATCTCAGCAATTGAATACTTTCACTTTAGCACTCAATTTATTTTTAAGTTATTAGGGCAAGGACTTCTTCATTCTCTCAGCAAAAACTATTTAAAGAACAAGAGAATTGACTAATGGTTTTCCTAATACTGGAAGAATGTGCAGGTGTTCTGAGCTAGTATTATTTTGCAAATGATTATTTACTTTCTCAGGTTCTGAATAGTCTCTGATAGATACATTTAACAGAATATTCTGGAGCATTTTAATAAGCAAACTAATGAATAAAATGTGAACTGGTAGTGGCTTAAGTAGCTATATAGTAGCTGGCTGACACAAGTGAAGTTTCAAGAAGAATGCCACAATATTAAATCCTTGATACACCTCAGTATTTGTATCTATTATTGGGATTATGAAGCGGAGTAAATGCTTATCAGATTTGCTGCTAACATAACTTTGGGTGAAATAATAATATAGAATGGTAATTAAATTCAAACTGTGGCATAGAATAAAATACTGAAAATGACAGTGAAAATTCATAGAAACGGATGCAGTGTTATTTGCTTAGAAAGCAAATCAAGTTTGTTTCAGTTACTGTTATACTTTTCGCCAAATCTGCCATGTTTTTAATTTTGGAAAGAAAAGATTTTGTATAACTTGTTAATAAATTATTGTCACATGCAATAACTTATAAATGATGGGAAATAGTACAAAGTAAACACTACTTATATATAGTATGCAGAATAATTCAAATTATTTTTATATTTATTTGTTAATTTTTTTTGTCATTTATCTCATCATGGGGCTACTACTGGTATAGGTGGCTTACAGTAATAAAAAGGAAGAGAAATGAAAAGGCATGTAAACAGGACAGAATATGAAAACATACCCTTCATTTTCTCCAGTTAACATTGCAACTATTATAGAAATAGTGATGTTACACTATGATGTGAAAGGTATAGAAATACCTTGACTCCATTAAAATAAAAACCAATGATATGAATCTGATTTGCCAGGATCTTAATGCAATCTTCTGTAGTTCAAAGACAGAGTTAAAAAAAAAATATCTTCAGCATATTTCTTAAATACCGTTCCCATTTTGGGTTGTGTTATCTGCATTCATGAAAATGTTTTTGTTTCTATTTTCAGATTATAGGTTGCCAAATTAAGAGAGAACCATCCAAAGCAACTGAGCGCTATACTAGGTGGATCAATAATTTAACACATGATCAGCTTCTTACTCAGGTATTTAAGTATATTTGTACAACTGAAAATTAGAGTGTATTATCCCATTTATATTGTACATAGTTTGATTAGGTGGGTCTGCTTTGAATATGGAAGCTGGGTATTTAAAACCATCTGAAAGTAGTATATAATCCCATTCTGCTCACATAGTGTTTCTGGGATGACCAGGGCATGGCACAAAGGCAACTCAGTAAACATAAGTAAGAAGAGTCCTTTTAATACCTCCAACTTTGCCCCCAATGTCCAGGTTACCTTCGACTGGAAAAAACTCTCCCAAGAACAGTCTTTAAATGGAGGAAATTCAGTCCGAAAACAAAGTACATACAAACTGTAAATAAAAATTCACACAAACCATGCTGCAATAATTTACTTGACAGGGCAGGATAAGGAATTGCAGACTTGAAAGGTCAGAAAAACACACACAATTGGAAAGATGCCAGGAGCCCAGATAAGCCTCAACAATAATTTACAATTTACTCTCAACAATGCGCAATCTCCGTTTTTAAGTGTTCACAGCTGTAACTAATGAAAGAAATCAGGGCCCTTTCCTCCCCCGTAAGCCATGCAACTCATGTTGCTCCCTTCTCCATTCTTCCCTACATGCCCTAGGATGAAGAGGGGGTGGGCCTGGATCTTCGTCTGAATTCCCTCTGCCTTGCTCTACCTCTCCCCTGCTCTGCCCAGCTGGACTTTGTCTTTCCCCAGTTTCTTTCACAGCCAACAGAGCCACACTCCCACTCCCTGTCAGCTGCTCAGCCTCCCCCTTGGAATCAGATTCTGACAGGGGCATGACAGTTTCTTTCTGTATACCCCTTTTCAAAATATTCAGTGGACATCTCCAGAAATACATTTGGATGAATGGGGTAGGGGAAAAAGCAGAAATGAGATAATGATCAACCGATGGAATTCCATCAGCAGAAAATCTGTGCTTGATTTTGCTTAGAATAATACAAATGCATGCATATATATCTAAGTGGATTAAAGCAGCATTTCAGGTAGTGAGGAATAGCCAAATGTGAATTAAAATTGCTAATATAACTATACATACTAAACAATTTGTTAACTATCTTCTTAGCTTTATTTAAAATCATGTGCAATCATAATTAAGATTCTAACATAATTAAAATTACATAACTTTGCAATTTATGGTAGAAAAGTTGGCTAGGGAGAAATAAGGTTATGTCTTTATGAAACCATAATGTTTATTATGTGATTCTGCATCAGTTATTCTCCTGTGATTTTGGAATCATTTTTGGAGTTTTGTAGCTCATGCCAAGGATGGATGGATGGATGGATAAAACCAGGGTTGGGATTCTACTGTTCGGGCGAACCTGATATCACATTTACAACTGGTTTGCTGAATGGATAGTTGAACCGACTGGCTGACCCTTCCCACCCCGTCCCTACCCTCTCAGGAGTTTCCATGTGGCCCGTTTTGGATGCAGATAAGTGCAGGGCTTGCATAGAGGCTCTGGGAAGGTGAAAAACGGGCAGAAACAAGCCTGTTTCTGGCTACCAGAGGCCCTCTGGAGCACGGGGGAGGTAGTTTTCGTCCTCACAGAGGCCTCAGGGAAGCCTCCGAACCCTGGGGAAGGCGAAAAATGCCCCCCCCCCAAAAAAAATTCCACTCCTACCATAGTCATGCCCACCCATCCATTGGGCAATGAACAGGTTGCTGGGATTTTTGAATCCTACCTCTGGATATAACGTATTTCTTGCTATTTTTAATTTGCTTTAGGATATGAGAATGCAGAATAGAATTGTGGTTTAAATTCAAAGAGGGAAAGAGTGACAAAGAAGAGGAGGGGAGACCCTCTTTTTGATTCTTTTTGAGGTTGCTTCCAATAACTAGATAGAAGAACTAATGGTTTGTTTATTTCTGTTACCGTATTGTCTTTAAATTCTTTGTCACCAAAGTCAAACAAAAATCCAATTTCAAAAAGACAGAAAACACCGTTTACAAATCTAAGGGCATCAATGTCTACTTATTCAAGTTTATTTAGATATTTATTTAGAAGTGTGAAATAATTTGTAAAATAATCTCTTTAAGCTTTATGCAAATGAAATAACACAAAAATAACAAAAATCCAGAATAATACAAAAGTAGCAGATTTTCAAATAAAGAATTGTAAGGAAAAATAAGTGATGTTACTTATAGCAGCACCTACTCTTTTATGAGTTATTTGACCTGTTAAAATGATAACTTATTTGTGCCGTTTCCCTTTAGTATTTATTCAGAAAATTTATATGGCTGCCAATTCACTGACAGTGATGCCATGTGGCTTACAGAAATAAAATACCAATATGAAACTCAATTAATCCCCTGTCCCCAATAAACCCAACTTGATGTCTTGTCATATATTTTACCTGCATAATAATCTTGAACTTTTATTGCTTTTCTGAAAGATGTTTCATCTAGTAAATGTAAATATCCTAGTTTCCCCCCCCCCCCCCATAGTGTTTGTTTTGATCTTAGCTTCCCTCCCTCCCTCTTACCTTCTTCCTTTGTACCCAAAATAATTCTTGTTTGTAACCTAAATTTCTTTTATTGTTTATCTCTATCATTTTCTTCCTTGAGGCCCATGGCCCAAAGCATATTATTTTCAAAATGTTCTGACAGTGAGAACAGGCAGGCAGTCAAAACTATGTGTTCAGCCATAAGTACCAGTCCTCTCACCTCTTTACCTCCCTGGGGGCCATAAAAGCAGCTAACATAACCTTCACTTTCAAGTGAAATAGAACTCCTTTTGACTAAACCATTGTTATCCAGGAAGTATAAGATGTTGAAGCACTGAAAGCCTAATTTGATCCTTTCTCCTCAGAGTAATAGCTGTTCCCTATCTTGACTGCAGTTCCCTTCTTCTTAAGAGCTCCCAGTATTGACCACATAAAATCAATTATTCTCATCATAACCTTGAACATTAATAAAGCATAGATTAAATGCTGAGAAGACAATTAAGGAGGCTGTACCTGACATTGGGTTCATTTCCATGTAGAATTCTTGTTTAAAGATGTAAATCCTTCAGGAGTTGGGGATTCAGTTTGGGATTGCGACTTCTCAGATGCTTTTATAAAGTGATGTCTGGGTAAGATTTTTTGGGGTGCAAATGGGTAATGACCTTATTTCAGGATATCAGGAAAGAGTTGATTATCTTAAACAGTATAAGAACTACTTACTTAGATGGATATCCGGGTAATTCATTCTGACAACTGAAGAAGGATGAGAACTTTTCACTTCTCATCCAAGAAGTGAAATGTTCTCATGGATGAGAAGTGAAACGTTTTGGAAAAAACATCTTTAGGACTTTAATTGGTATCATTCTGCAGGTGGAGAATTCAATGTAACTTTGATAATAAGATAGCAATTTCTGATCCACCTGTTTGTGATATATTTTTTCTTTTATAATATTAAAAAATAAGATTTGTTCTTTTAGAGACAATTGTAATATTTATTTTTATTTATTTATCAGATATATTTGCTGTCCCTCTTGCTACAAGGTGATACATAGAATGCTTAAGGTGCTGTTTAGATGTTTACAAATTATTAATCAGTTCATAGGAAATTTTTTTTAGTTTCTGAATTTGTACCAAAGCACAACATTATGTATGATACTGTGGTTTTAAAATATTTGGAGCCAACTATCTTCTGTGGCAAATTATAAGTTTAGAATCTGCTTTCCTTTGCTTATTAATTGGTTATTCTAAAAGTACAGTTTGTTCAGCTAACTCACAGTTTGAGATGTAGTCACAAAGGAAGGGCATACATGGCTTCTGTGGTGAGGCAAAATGTTAGCCATGCCCTAGCCCCAAAGGAAATGTGAGTGGTTGTAAGGCATCCGGAATATGAAGAAGGAGGAAGTGGTCTGCTTCAGGCTGCTGCGGAGCTGTTGGGCATTGCCCTGTGGATGAACTGGCTTCTCTGATGAAGAAAGTGCGATTTGATCTTGCAGAAAAACAAGCAGCGTGCACATTTCAAAATCTACTGTTATATGCACATGGCTAGCAAACAAAGCAAAACGAAATGCCACATAGGAGTTGCTGCTGTCTTAAAAGAGATTATTGAAACAGAAACCCTCTAAAATGGTTAGCTTTTGTTATTTATGGGGAATTTTCTTCAATTTTTTATGCTAGCCCACATTTAAATTACTTCTCACTTATAACCAGCACCTGTTATCAGAAGGAAACCATGCATATGAAGCACACTGGAGATCTATTAAGACTTTCAACTTCAAAATTGTATGTCTACCGGTAGTAGATTAAAGTTTATTTTAGGGAGAATATTTTAGTGGCTACTCTGAATGAGTGAGTAAATGATCCTGCAATGGAATTAAAAACAAAAACAAAACTCACACACAACCCTAACCACCAACCAACTAACCCAAAGTGAAAGGATCCTCTTTTTTGTTTGCTATTAGATTTGCTATTAATTATTTATGTAGCTAAATGAAATTGCTTCTTTTCATTTTCTTTCCTCAAAATAATGCTCGTACTGATTCAACTTGCCAGTTTTTCCAATTTCTTTCTTACATTATCCAAAAACCCTTATCAGAAAGTATTTATTTATTTGGGATTTGACACTTTTACCTAATTTTGGGCAATTTTTAGGTTTAGGAAGCACTGCCATATAGAAAATATCACTCACTTGAAAGATTGGGGTTTCTTTGTTACGTACTTTTACATATTATTCTCTTTTAAAATAATTGTGCAACACCTAGTTCATAGCCAATTTCATAAACATTTGCCCTCAAGAGGATTTTCCCATCTGTTTTAACAGGAAACATAGATAAGGCTGGCTCAAAAACTCGGCATCTTCCCAAGCATAATCAAGCTCTTTGAATCCATTGGGGATGTCCATTTTGGACTCCAAATTTATAGAGATCTTACCCTAACCCTAGGTGGATTTATAATGCTGCCTCAAAAGGTCAGCAGCATCCTAAACACATTCAAGTGCTCCAAATCCATTGGCGATGTCCATTTTGGTCTACGAATTCATGGAGAGTGAATCCGAAATCTTAGCTTTGCCTCCCAAGGGGATTTTCCCATGTATTTTTCCAAGAAATGTAGGTAAGGCTGGCTGGAAAACTAGGTACCCTCCTAAGAATAATGAAGTACTCCAATTCCATTTTCAATGTCTATTTTGGTCTCCTAATTCAAGGAAAACTTACCCTAACTCGAGGTGGATTCTCCCCCAATGGGATTTCCCTATGTTTTTTTTCCAGGAAATTTAGATAAGGCAATCTCAAAACATCTGTGTCCTTCCAAGTATAATCAACTGCTTCAAATCCATTAATAATTTCCATTTTGCTCTCCAAATTCATGGAGACCTAACCCTAAATGTATTTTCTCCCAAGGCAATTTTCCCATGCATTTCACCAGGAAAATCTAGTGTTATGGGTAAGACGCTATGAATTTGGAGAGCAAAATGGAAATCACCAAGAGATTTGGAGCGCTTGATTATGCTTAGGTGGGTGCTGACGTTTTGAGCCTGCCTTACCTACGTTTCCTACGTGGGAAAATTCCCTTGGAAGCAAAATACCCCTGGGGCAGGGGTGTCAAACTTCCTGCCTGCAGGGTCCTTAAATCTGGCCCGCATGGCTGGCTTGGAAATATCAAAGGACCAGCCTGTGGTGCCTCTGCTGGTCAAAACAGACCATGGGGGCAAAGCACGTGCAGTCCTCTATGGTCCGCTTTCGGCCTTCATGGACTGCTGCAGCACTCTGCCAGCTGAAAATCGGCCATGTGTATGTGAGACTTGGCCTATTTATGGCCTCCTCAGCCATTAGCACCACTCTCCTGGCTGAAAATGCTATCTGTTAAAATTACAAAAATACCTTGATTTTTTTTTTAAGAACCCAGAGATAAATCTTGTAACCAGGACAAAAAATAATTGCATATTTGGAGCAAGTTTGTCAGAGCTGCTGGGGCTACAAAATGTGAATTCTGAAGAAAAGGAGACTATGAGACAGTGGTGGGATTCAAATTTTTTTACTACTGGCTTGGTGGGCGTGGCAGGGGAAGGATATTGTAAAATCTCCAGTTAGAGGTGGGATTTGCCAGTTCTCTGAACTACTCAAAATTTCCACTACCGGTTCTCCAGAACTGGTCAGAACCTACTGAATACCCACCTCTGCTATGAGGATTGATGGGAAGCAAATAGAGATGGTGACAGATATTGGGAATTCACTGGACTTAATTTGCTGCAAACTTTATTATGCAAGCAAGAATTTAAACTTGTTGCCAACATTTTAAAAAAGTAAGTTGCTTCTCTGTGATAAGCTCGACTGACACATCTGCTTGGGTTACTTTACAGTTTGCTCAGAACAATAATGCTTGATGATACTGTATATCTTATCAGAGGAAACCAGGAACCACTAATTGGCTGAAAAAAACTCCAGAAAGGATTCTTGGTATTTCCATGTTTAAGTCTGCTCCTGTCCTGTGCACATTTTGGTTTGACTCTTAATTTTCCCACCAATTGGATTTTCCCATGTATTTCAGGAAATGAACCCTAACCCTGGGTGCATTTTTCTCCAAGGAAATTTTTCCATGTATTTCACCAGGAAAATCTAGGGTTACAGGTAAGACTCTACAAATTTGGAAATGGAAATCACCAATAGATTTGGAGCATTTAATTATGGAAAGGTCAGTTGCAGTGTTCGGAGCCTGCCTTATCTATGTTTCCTGCCCAAATATATGGTGGGAATTGGTGGGAAAATACACCTAGGGCTAGGGTTAGGTGTCCATGAATTCCTAGAGCAAAATAGACATCACCAAGGGATTTTGAGTGCTTCATTTTGCTTAGGAGGATGCCAACTTTTCAAGTCAGCCTTATCTACATTTCCTGGGAAAATCTCATTGGGGATAAAATACACCTAGGGTGAGGGTTAGGTCTCCATGAATTCCTGTAGCAAAATAAACATCGCCAATGGATTTGGCGTGCTTCATTATGCTTAGGTGTCTGCTAATATTTTGACCTGTCTTACCTGTGTTTCCTGATAAAATACTTGGTGATATCCCCTTGGGAGCAAAACACACCTAGGGTCCATTTTGACCCCTAAAGGGATTATCACATGTATTTTAGCATGAAACTTATATAAGCCTGATTTGAAAAGTGAGCACTGACCTAAGTATAATGAAGCACTCCGAATCTGTTGGAGATGTCCATTTTCTTCTCCGAATGCATGGAGACCTAACCCTAACCCTAGGTCAGAAAATACATTTTCTGATGTATTTTACCAGGAATTGTAGATAAGTCTGAATTGAAAAGTCAGAACCCTCCTAAGCATAATCAAGTACTCGGAATCCACTGGCAATGTCCATTTTCCTGTCTGAGTTCCTGGACTCCTAACCATAACTCTAGGTATATTTTTCCTACCAATTGGATTTTGCCATGTATTTCACTAGGAAACGAACCCTAACCTTAGGTGTATTTTCACCCAAAGGAATTTTTCCATGAATTTTACCAGGAATATCTAGGATTATGGGTAAGACTCTGAATTTGGAATTGAAATCACCAATAGATTTGGAGTGCTTGATTATGCTTAGGTCAGTTGTAATGTTTTGAACCTGCCTTATCTACGTTTCCTGGTTAAATATATGGGAAAATCCCATTGGTGGCAAAATACACCTAGGTTTAGGGTTAGGTCTCCATGAATTCCTAGAGCAAAGTGGACATCACCAATGGATTGGAGTGCTTCATTATGCTTAGAAGGGTGCTGACTTTTCGAATCAGCGCTCCGAATCCGTTGGTGTTGTCCATTTTTCTGTCCAAATTCATGGAGCCCTAACCCTAATGTTTGGTGGAAATGGTCCCCAAAGTGATTTTCCCATGTCTTTTTCCAGAAAACATAGATAAGGCTTGCTCAAAAACTCAGTACCCTCCAAAGCTTAATCAAGCGCATAAATTATCTACTATATTCAGTATAATATGTAATTGTCCTGAGCCCTTATGCAAAGAGTAGGTTCTATTTTTATGTATAAATTAAAATACTTCTTTCTCTAAATGTTGTAATATTTACAACTTCATTAGTATCGTCAGGAAACGTTCCATTCTTCATGTCAAAACCAATGTAGGTTTTATGTTACTCTGATAAAGATGTGCCTAGTATATTGTCATGGAGTGAATTTCTTTCAGCACTATGGTCTTTGCTTTTGTCCAATGCATAGCCTTCATAAAATAATCCCTGCTCTTGAAATTTAACAGACTGTACATTTTTTCCCTTTCAGACTCATTTGCAGTTTGCATTATTATTTTTCTTGAATTTAA
The DNA here is from genome assembly GCA_015471245.1 of Laticauda colubrina. Taxonomy (NCBI): domain Eukaryota; kingdom Metazoa; phylum Chordata; class Lepidosauria; order Squamata; family Elapidae; genus Laticauda; species Laticauda colubrina. The sequence continues at coordinate 432,602 of BLBF01000033.1, forward strand.
CTTACAATACCAGAGACTGGATGATTTAAAACCAGTGGTCGCTAAATTTAATTGCAGTGCAAACTGCATAGGACTGTATTGTTAGTTTTAGTCCCATTTTAGATAAGAAAGCCAGTTGGATGACTTTTGAGGCAGTCACTCTCTCTCTCAGCCCAACTTACCTGACAAGATTGTTGTTGAGGGGGAAATAGGAGGTGGGACGAGCACATCCACACCTTGAGTTGTTTATAAAAAATAATAAAGGCAAGTTATAAATAAATAAAATAGCGCATATTGCATCAGTCAAATAGTTCATGTTTTTTACTTAATGCATTTTACTGAACTCTTTGGTAAGGTATACCTATATTTTTTAGGTAAGTTCCTATTATGCTAGCCCCAAAGTCCTTTGAAATATTCAATTTAAAGATAAAATAGTAATATTTATCATCACAGAGATTGACATTTTTGTTATAATGGCACCAGATTGGCCGTGGTAATTTACTTAAATTAGGATATACTAATGAGGGCATTCTTTCTATGGAACATTCTGCAAGTGAATAGAATATTGAGTTACAAAGATTATTTTGCTGTGGACAGTTGTGGGTTGCTGAATTATCAATCAGCAATAAATAATTTCCATATTATTTTGTCATTGTTGAAAGACTACAAATTGAAAAGTTATGCCCTCGTTCATATTTCAAGACAAACATTCCACATTTTGAAATCCTATACAGTAATAACTCAAGCTTATTCACCCTCTAAAATATTCTAGCCTACCTTCTCATTCTTGTGTTATTTAAAAAAATCTTCATCAATGAGCAATATAAAACTAAGTGAAATCTGCTTTGGATTATGTATATTTTCAAAAACACAATACACTTTGCTTTGGAGAAGGTAGGAGAGAACTTTGGGTTATAAAATTATGCATGGATCTGCCCAGCAGATGTTGGCAATTGTAAAAGGGAACAGAGGCCATTCTGTGGTCAGCCAGCATGCTTCATTTCACGTGGGCAGATCAAGGCTCAAAGCTGCAACTATTTCCTCTTAGCACCCTGGGTGACAGTGTGAGCAGCCTGTGTGGGCAACAGCCCAGTTAACTCAAACAACTTCATTTTTGTAATTAATCTCTTTTTTTTTCTTTTAAATTAAAATTTCCTGTCTTCTGTTCAGTAAAAATGTGATTTTAATCTCGCCCCATAATCACTACATTTGTACAGTGATTTTTCTGCCTAATGAAACAAAAGCATTCTTTTAACATGGGATAATATTTGGCTGTATGAGGCAAACATTCATGTTTTGAATAGAACTGGAATTTGAAAGAGCAACAGTTTAATTCTTGAAATGTTTTCTTAAACACAAACCCACAGAGTTAAAATGTGATTCATAGAAAAATCTTTGTAGAATTAGCCTATAAAATTATTTTTAAATACTAAACATTTATAGTATAGTTTATAGTCCAAGGATTATAAATCAGAACTGAGTGAATTGTTTCCCTGAAAATTTTTTAGATAAACATATACACTGTGAATGAAAAGGTATATATCTTTCTTAATCCATATTTTTAAGAATTCTACAAATGATTTTAGTCATCTCATTTAATAACATAAAGTGTCTTGAATAACATAATTATTTGTTGTAGTCAAAAGTGAAGGAAAAAATGAAAAGAAATGTGAAAATTCAGTTGCAAATCTTTGGCTGTGGTAATTGCTCATAGCTTATTGTTGCGTATTAGGTTTGAATGTTCTTCCAAATGACACTTTGTATTAATGGGAAACTACTGAGAAACCAAGAATAAAGACTTTCTGTGCCATGTTCTCATTAAAGAAAGGTGCTTTAGTAAAGGAAAGGAAATATTCTAAAATTTGACCACCATATGTTGAGGTGGTACAGTCAGTAAGTGCTAAAATGTCTTACTGGACTATTTTCAGAATGTATTGTGATCAATATTTGTCATGTTAACTTTCAATAGCCAGGACCTTATGAATGATTTTAATCTTTCCTGAATGAAAGAGTTATGACATAACTCTATGAGGACAAATGCATTGAAAGATACAGGCTAATAATTCCATTGTTTTCTGATTCAGATAGTAACTGCTGCTACATTTAATATTCGTTTCTGTTTATCATATTTTTTTCTATTATCATGATCCTTAGCTTAACAATAGGGCTCACCTGTTGGATATAATCATTTGTGAAGTAATTATTATGCAAAAAGAAATAAACATATTCAAATGCAAACATTTTATTACAATTTAAGTTACATTTTTAATATTTACTTAAGTGAATAATCTTACCAAATGTTCTATGCACACTTGCGTAGTCTTTCTTTGTAGATGGGTTTGTGGCTGAAATGAGTGCTTTTGCTGTGTTGTTCTGGCCTTTTCAGATATTTTCTCTTCCAGTAGATTCTTCTGATGTAGAGGAATGCTTCCTGAATATTTCCATCAAGCTTCATGCTTCCTGAATATTTCCATCAAGAAAATTTTTTGTGATATTGAAATATAAAGATCCTGAATATCAAGAGATGCCAGTTTAATGGATTATTGCTTGAATAGCAAAATGTCTATACTGTGATCAAGCATGATTATATTAGTGTTTTTAAAAACCACTAGAAATTCTTCAAATATTGTTGAAATATTTTCAGTGACATTCGTAAAACGGCTTTGCTTGAAAGGCTAAGTAAGTAGCTAAAATGTACATGTGCCTTAGGACTTCATAGTAAATTTTTGGGATTAGGGATTAGAAAATCAAATTGATACAGGTAATCCTTGACTTTCAATCACAATGGCACCTAATATTTCCATTGCTAAGCGAGACAGTTGTTAAGTGAGGTCTGCCTCTTTTTATGATCTGTTTTGACAAAGTTGTTAAGCAAATCACTGCAGTTGTTACGTGAATTACGTGGTTGTTAAATCTGGCTTCCCCCATTGACTTTGCTTGCTGAAACCGAGCTGAAAAGGTTACAAATGGTGATTACATGATCCCAGGACATAATGATCTCATAAATACATGTCAATTGGCAAGCACCCATATTTTGATCACATGAACATGGGGATGCTGCCATGGTCATAAGTGTGAAAACTGGTCATAAGGCACTTTTTTCAGTGGTAGTGTAACTTTGAACGGTCACTAAATGAATGGTTGTAAATTGAGGATCACCTATATTATGGCATAAACAAACTACTGCTTAAAGTTTTACTCTCCTCTTCTAGATTCCAGATGAAATGTAGTATATAACATGATGGTCTGTTTTTTGAGAAACCAATGCAATTCCTTTGTGGGTATGTCAGAAACTTTGTATTAGCATCTCTATGTTTTATTTCCTTTCATCGCTACAGTAATAATAATAGATAAAATTAACTTTTCTTCTGCATTTTTATCTACAAAGGATTTAAGAGTGCTGTGAGAATCTTCAAAATAAATATTTGTATTATAAATAATCACTTCCAGTAGCAAAGAGGGTTAGGGTTATTTCCCCACGCAGTTCACACTTTTTTTAATCAGTTAGAATCAGAAGGCATATTATGGTAACATTTTGCATTTGACTAATAATAATAAAAACAATAACTATTGCTATCGTTATTATTGTTATTGTCACTGTTGTTATTGTTATTGTTGTTATTATTATTATTATTATTATTATTATTATTATTATTATTATTATTATT
>BLBF01000033.1:436258-508637 GCA_015471245.1 Laticauda colubrina
TTATTATTATTATTATTATTATTATTATTATTATTATTATTATTATTTGTAAAAAGCAAACTGAATGATACCACACAGCTGGATCATCAAGTGCCTGGATGTCATTGGAATATGCAAGTGCATTGGTACTTTCACTGCAAATGCGATGAAGCACTAGAAAACAGAACTGTTTATTGGAAGTGAAAGCTATGGACTGGTCAACATCAAAAGAGGGATTTTCCAGGGTGATTCTTTGTTACCTTTGCTGTTCATCATCGCCAGGACCCCCTTGTCAACTATTACAGAAAACTAACCTGGATTATCAAACGGCTAAAAATTCACAGAAAATCTCTCAACTGCTGTACATGGATGATCTGAATTTATACGGAAAATCAGAAATTGAAATCCAGTCAATTGACCAATACAGTTTGAATTTTCAGCACTCTACATCAGCATGGAGTTCGGTCTGGACAAATGCGCCACAGTGGCACTGAAGAAAGGGAAGATCATAGAAACGTATGGAATTGAAATGTCCAATGGACAAACCATCAACTGCCACCAACCCGAAGCCTACAAATACCTGAGCATACTGCAGCTGGACAATATCAAGCACGGGCAAGTGAAAAATATGGTCAGCAAAGAATACACAAAAAGGGTCAGAAAACTTCTAAAAAGCAAACTGAATGGTGGTAATACCATCAAGGCTATAAATACCTGGGCCATACCCGTCATCAGATATACTGCTGGGATTGTAAATTGGACACAGGCAGAGCTGGACAGCCTGCATAGGAAAACAAGAAAAGTGATGACCATATACTGTGTGCTGCACCTGTCTAGTGACATTGACAGGCTATATTTGCCCAGAAAAGCAGGTGGCAGAGGACTTTTGTAAGTGAAGCAGACAGTCGAAGTAGAGAAGCATGCTCTGGCAGATTATGTGAAAGACAGTGTTGAATCAGCTTTGATGGAGGTCAACAAGAGGAAGCTGTTCAAAGTGAAGCAAACCAAGAATCAATATAGAAAAACAGCGATGCAAACTTGGGCTGACAGCTGGTGTAACAAAGCACTGCATGTTCCTTGAAAAGATCCAAGGAAAAGTAGATAAGGAAAAGACCTGGTTATGGCTGACCAACAGAACACTGAAGAAAGAAACAGAAGGCCTGATTCTTGCAGCCCAAGAACAAGCCATCAGAACAAATGCAATCAAAGCCAGAATAGAAAAATCTGCTGATGACCCCAAATGCAGACTCTTCAAAGAAGCGGGCAGAACCATTGATCACATACTGAGCTGTTGCAAGACAATCGCTCAGATTGACTACAAACAACATCACCACACAGTCGCTCAGATGGTCCACTGGAACTTGTGTCACAACTACTGTCTTCCTGTAGCAAAGAACTGGTGGGACTGTAAGCCTGAAAAAGTGGTTGAAAATGAGCATGCAAAACTACTGTGGGACTTCCGAATACAGACTGACAAAGTTTTGGAACACAATACCCCGGATATCATGATTGTGGAGAAGAAAAAAGTGTGGATCGTCGACATTGCCATACCTTGTGACAGCAGAATCAAAGAGAAACAACTTGAAAAAGTCACCAGATATCAGGACTTGAGAATCGAACTGCAGAGACTCTGGCATAAACCAATGCAGATGGTTCCAATAGTACTCAGCACACTGGGTGCTGTGCCTAAAGACCTACGCAAGCACTTAAAAACAATTGGCACTGACAAGATCACCATTGGTCAGCTGCAGAAGGCCACCTTACTAAGATCTGTTGCATAATCCGCCGATACATCATGCAGTCCTAAACACTTGGGAAGTGTGATACGAAACCCAGCATCGTTATCTCATTTGCTCTGTATACTGTCATTTTTGTGTATAATAATAATAATAGGAACATCATCTTTAATTTGAAATTGATTTTAAAAAATCAGGCGAAAAGGAATGAAAAGTGCTTTGTGAAATTATTTTTAATAGGTCTAACATTGATATTAGAAGGCTTATTTTTTTTTCGTTCCTTGAAACAACTTAAGTGAGATATATGATCTTCATCCAACATCTGTAAAAATACTTCAGATTTTTTTCTCCTTTTTCCAAGTGAAAAAGAAATAGCAAAAACTTTCCTTATAGAAATGCCATGATAATGCGAAAAATAATCAGTGAAATTCCCAAGACTTTACTACAAGAAATATTATATCAGGATACAATACTTTTGCTGCTGAACAACTTTCTTAGAAGATATTTATCCTAAAGTTCTCCTCTACCTGTACTGTTTTGAAGCATTTGTACCCTGCTCTTTTGCTTTATTACCGCTATTTACAGGTCAGGTTACTATGGTAGTTTAAATGTGAACTGTCAAGATGATTAGTCTGCAGGATACACCATTTCTGAGTGAAACATTGCATTGATAAACTGATAAATATGAAGAGAACAAGAAACAGAATATAGCGTATATAGCATTGGTGTTATTAATATGACAATTAGAGAATAAAAATTCCTTAAGAGAAGAGAAAGATTGTTTTAATATGCAAATAAACAATAGGACTGAGCAGTGGATAAGGAGTTTATATTTTACTTACTGAACTGTACTCTGTCATCTGAAATCACAGAATAGGGATTTGGTAAGGATATGCATATTGGTAGTTAGAATAGTTATGGATAAGAATGCATCTAATTTTCTGAAATGGTTTTGCCCATTTGCCCGTAAGTAATTTATACTTATCCAGCCTTGAATCTCATAAGCCCAAATCACCATAATACTTTCTGTCTCTTAACCACGGTTAAAAAGACATGCTGTGGGATTGTGTACCAATTTGACCAGTCTCTTATTTCAGCATGATCTTTTGCTTCTCTTCATCTGACAATATTAATTGTAGTTTAATTACTTTACCCATAACTAGTTAAATTTTGTGGATATAAGCATTATACCTGGTTAATTTTCCTGATGAAAAGGGGACTAAATATTTTTTAAATGTTGAATATCTTGAAGGTTTTTCTTTATTTTTTTTAAACAACCACTTCAACAGATATCTAACAGGCTGACTTTTTGGTTTTGAGAAATTCTAAATTATCTATTTCTTTGTTTTTACTTGCAATTTTTGCTGATCCTTTCATTTGTCAGTGTTAGTTTTGTTTTTAACTGGCTGTTTCCCCTAATTTCTACTTTCACTGTAGATTTTTATTAGCTATGTTGGTGGTGGTGATTTGTTCATTGTTTGAACAATTTGGCTATTAGTAATTTTACATTTCAATGAAGTTGCAGTTAGTGCCTCATTAAAAAAAACACCGAAGTGAACCAAATGATGGAAACTCTGCTTTGTGACTGTAATCTCACTGCAATTTAGCTTGTGTGAATACATTAATCATAAATATATACTGACTTAGTAGAACTAAACAGAACATCTAGACTGGAAAGTGTTCCATATTATTTCCTTTATTCTCCTTCACATTGCAAAGTTTTCCTATTCAAAATTATTTATTAAGATTCAGATGGGGAACATTTCTATGGTTGTTATAGAACTCCAAGAGCATGATAACTTTTTTTAAAGGACAGTAGGTCCATCAGACAGTGGAGAGACTGCCTGACGCCAGGATGAGATAATAAATAGTGAAAGGCGTCTACTGAAGATTTTGGAGGAGTGAACAATGTGCGTGACATACTTAAGAGTGATAATATGGTGGTGATCTTAGAAACATATATTTGGGGGTTTTTATAGGCTAGAAGTGGTTGAAGTTTGTACAAGCCTTCAGATAACTTTTATGTCCCTTGACATTCTTAGTAATGAAGAGTTGGTGCATTCATACATTTTGCATGTATTTATTTTCCAAGAAATTCAATTTTGCTGGCCCAAGAATAAAGAGAAGAGTAAAAGGGCTGTACTTTATCAGATTTAGAATTCAGTTTTTCATAACCTAATAAATAGAGCTTGCGGATGTAAAGGTATTCTTGGTATTTCAGAGCAGTGTTCAATTAAGATCAGATTTACTTTGTATGCTTGCCAGTATTATTTATATAGTTCATTAAACGGGGAGAAGGACACGACAACAATCAATCCACTTAAAACTGCTGTATAATCTCAGCCACAGCAATAAAGAGGAAAATACATAACATCAAGGAGAAGTGGTCATCTACTAGTCACCAAATAGAGTACTGATCAATCATTGATTTGGAGTTGGATGCAAAACTGATTGAAGTTCCTATCTTTGCCTAGTCTGTTTCCTTCCTGTATTTCTGTCCACTTTTTTGAGGGAGAGAGTAATCATATATGATTCTAGATATGTAACAAAGAAATATTTCTGTCCTCCAGCATTACTGTCATTAATTTCCTTTGTTCAGATGGATGGATAAAATAGACATACAAAATCTACTCAAAAGAAATGTACACCCAGGATATTTTCATGAAGGTAGGACTCTTACTCAGTGTTGAGTACAAAAATCATATTGGCTGCCACATGAGGGATGGATAAATGGATGGCTTCTCCAATTTCTTTTGAGCATTCTATTAAGAAGCTAGTCGATTTTTCTAAATTGCTTTTTTCTGGGCTCATATTTTAGACATATATTTTGTCTAAAAAGTCAGCTGTGCAGTTTGGGTATGTTCTTGGCACAGTGCTGTCCTTGAATGTTTCATTGATGATTTGTACCTTTTCCCATTTAAGTACGATAACTGCTTTCTCATTCTTGATTAGGATAATGATGAAAAAAAATTGCCATCTAGCCATAGATTTGCAAATCTTAGTCATATCTAGATTTTAATTTGAATGCTTGTCACATTCCAGATTGAAACAGCCAGTATTGCAATAGTGTTAGAAAGAATTGTAATGTTGGTCCAGGACAGGATTCAAATTCAAATTCATGCTTGATTGTAAACTCCACTGGTGATTTCATGCTAGTCTTTGTGTAATCTATTTCAAATAATGGTTGTTTTGTCCAAATATGTGGAAAAGTAAAAGCAAAATTATCTTGGGATTTTGGGGGAAAGGTGTAAATGATATGCAGAGCACATCATGAGAAAGGCAGAGCTAGATGAATCAAAAGTTGGAATTAAGATTGCCAGGAGAAATATCAATAACCTCAGATATGTAGATGATACCACTTTAATGGCAGAAAGTGAAGAGCAACTAAAGGGCCTTTTGATGCGGGTGAAGAAGGAGAGTGCAAAAGTTGGCTTGAAACTCAACATTAAGAAAACTAAGTTCATGGCATCTGGCCCTCTCAATTCCTGGCAAATACATGGGGAAGAAATGGAGGTAGTGACAAATTTTTCCTGAGCTCCAAGATCACCACAGATGGGGACTGCAGCCAAGAAATTAAAAGATGCTTGCTCCTGGGGAGGAAAACTGGTTAATCTAAACAGCATACTAAAAAGCAGAGATATCATCCTGCCAACAAAAGTGTGTATAGTCAAGGCTATGGCTTTCCCAGTTGCAATATGTGTCTGTGGACCATAAGAAAAGCTGACCACCAAAGAATTAAGGCTTTTTAACTATGGTGCTAGAGAAGATTCCTGCGAATTTTTTTGATTGCAAGCCGATCAAACTGGTCAGTCCGAGAGGAGTTCAACTCTGACTGTTCTTTAGAAGGCCAGATCCTGAAGATGAAACTTAAGCACTTTGGCCACCTAATGAGAAGGAAGGACGTACTGGAGAAGAGCCTAATGCTGGGAAAGATTGAGGGCAATAGAAGAAGGGGACAACAGAGAATAAGGTGGCTGGATTGAGTCACTGAAGCAGGAGACGTGAGCTTAAATGGACTCCAGAAGATTGTAGAGGACAGGAAGGCCTGGAGGAACGTTGTCCATGTGGTCATGATGGGTCAGACAGGAGTTCGCAACTAACAACAACAATAAGTGATTTAGCTTAATTAGCTTTATTTTATATGCCAGTGCAATTTCTACTTGTAATTAATTATTTCTGACAATTAGTCTGGCATTTATAATTTTAATATCTAATATTTTATTCTTAGATAAAATATTTAAATATTTAATAATATTTTCTTACATTGCTGTTTCCATTATTGCCTTTCAAATTATTCAATTTTAAGAACCTAGATAGGATTTCAAGTTGTTTTTTTACTGAAAAAGTCCTACTAAAACTTTTCTTTATAATGCTAAAACACTTCTGTAGATTGAACTGCTAAATAATTATGAAATCCAGTACTTTATTTTTCCTTGGCCTTCCTCCTGTTGCCAGAGTGCTTAACAGAGAATTTATGTCATTGGCAAAGAGCATGTTTTCCCATTTGAAGCTCATAAAAGACAGATAATTTTAAAGTCTGAAAAATAACTGAGCTGAAAGTTAAAGCAAACTATTTCCTCCAAAAACAACTAAACCATTCTTTTTAAGGAATAAGTGGACAGGCTATCACCCATTGAGTCTTTCCTGAGCAATTTGTAAAAGTTGCTTATGAAATATTTTAGATCAATTATGGTAAACTTTTGAATAACATTTAAGGATGATTAACAAATGTGATAGTAACTAGTGGAACTTCAAGGCTGGAATGTGAGGGGATCAATGCACATTTACTATAACAGCATCCCATTTCTTTCTGCATTAAACAGACATTCCCTTGATAGGTTTCTCTGTTCTTCCAAGCAGGAAGATTTCACTGAAGCAGGAAAGAAGAGAAGAAAGGATCTATCGAATCACCCACAAATAGTCTTTAGGGGTTAAACATTGCAAGTGGCATTATGGATCTGTAAACTATTTTTACCTCTTGCAAAGTCATATGAAATGAGATCCAGTTTAAGCAATGTAATTAGCATATGGTCCAAAATGTATACATGATGCTGACTTTCTTTGTGCTGCTCTTTTTCAACTCTACCAGGTTTCAGATGTTGGAATGGACAGGAATGCTGACAAAACTTTCCTTGTTAAAGTGTTGATGTGTTAGATAAACCATTTTAGGTGGCTTCTAAAACAAAATATATGAGGAAATTAGTTAACGTTACAATAAAATCATCATTAAGTTTATTATCATAATTGGCTAATATAGAAAAATAGTAGAATGACATTGATATAACATTCCTCAACAATTCTGCATGTGTAGCCGGGTGGATTTCTGCATGAATTTAAAGATCCAAGGCTAATCATTAAAAGAAATTGATCTTATATAAAATTAGGAAATTGAGAAAAACCGGTTTCTGAATGAGGATCTGTAGTGGACTAGAAGAGCTGTAACTATTGTATCAAAGATAGAAGGAGCAGAAAATTGAAGCAGAGATAGGCCGCTAGATAATAAATTTTGGCCAGCACAGACTCTTCAGACAACTGTACTCTGGACAGCTACTTTTCATGAGGAAACTGCAGGAATTGAAATTTTAGAGGTTGACTCATGAATTGTGAATTGAGTGGCTGAGGATTAAGGAGTTTCACAGCTTCAATGAAGCCTATTAGAATGCAAGATTCATAAAAACACCTCATTTTATTAGTCGCTATTGGATGTAATTCATTTATAGTTAAGAAGAGGTTTTTCTAAGTAGAAGGATAAAATAATTACACTTGGTGAGTCAACATTCTTTCTGGATTAAAGCAGGAGGGAAAACATCTACATGGGGTTAGGTCTCATTGGGAATGTATGCCCTAATTAATGATAGATAAATCTTCTGTAAAGAACTTATTGACAGATTAATGGGCTTTTCTTATGAACACTGCGTTTAATAGAAAATTGGATTGAAATGATCTTACAAATAGAACTTCTGAGAAAAATATTAAAATTTATAAGTTAAACTATGACAGTTTAACAAAAGGACAATTTTATGACATTGATGCGTGGAGACTTTAAAATGACTATTCAAGAGAGTATCATTATTTTTCTGCACAATGTAAATCTATTTTGGGAATAGACATGACTTGGATTTTGAAGAATTTGAATTTAAGATTCATAGAGAAAATATTGCTAAATAACTTTTCAGATTATAATTCAGTGAGTTTCATTTTTAAATGGAAACCCAGTTCTTTCAAATGGTGATTAAATAAAATGCTGATGCAGAAAGAAGCAATAGTGAAAGACTGTAAAATAATTAAAGGGTTTTATTTTTATAAAAATCAATCTTAATTAAGCTATATATGTTGGAATGATTTGGGAAAATTGTCATGAACAGTTTATGCAACATAATAGTAAACTCAAAAAGAAGAGGCAACAAGACACAAATTATTTTAGATGAGATTTAAAAAATGAAAAAGTTTCCAGATAAAGTAAATATTTCTCAATAATTCTACAGTGACAATTTTCTATGTTAACACTAAAAGAAATGGAAATGACAATGAATTATGGAAAAGAAAAAAATGTTTTTGCAGATAAACCAGGGAAATGGTGAACATATAAATTCTGAAAAGAAAAAAAAAGAAAATGGTATTGAAATTATAAGAGGGAGATACTGTAATAACACTATCAAAACTATCAAAAAGTATCTCATCAATATCGTTCCAATTTATGGGAAGGAGAAGAATTTTCCCAATGGAAAATAGATGCATATTTAAAGAAACAGAATTCCTAAAGATTACAGAGAAACAGAAACAGATTATGAAAGCTCCCAAAACAATAAGGAATGTTTACAGTTATTAAAAAAGGCTAAAACAAAATGGTGCATGGGCCTGATGGATTATTAACAATGCATTTCCTATAATATTATAATATAAGCTTTGAGGATGTACTTTACATCTTTTACAAAATATGATGGTGGTATACAGAGAATAAGATGCCAGAGGGCTACAGAGATGCCAGAGATCTGGAGAAAAGCTAATATAACATATTGTCAGGTGGTTTGGGTGGAGAGACAGATTAATATCCAAGGAGGGAAAATATTTGGCAAGAAACTATAAGCTGATATCATTATTAAGTAAAAGTTATAAATTCTTTAACAGAGATTTTGGCTGAGAAATTGAAAATAAGTTTGCAGGAATTTATTTATAAGGGTCAGTGTGGTTTTACCGACGTTTAATACTGTATAAGAAATTTTCTTCTGCATTTTGGAACATTTGGAGCAATACAATGAAAACAAGGTGCACTGATTTTCTTAAGACATAGAGAACACCTTTTACAATTTGAATGGGCCTTCCTGGTTGCACAATTTGGAAGATAGGAATTTTGAAGAGCATTTTATTAAATTAGTAAGATTGATTTATATTTCCCAGAAAGCACAAATAATTGTCTGTGGAGATCTAACAAAAACCCATGAAATCCAAAAAGGGTTATGACAGGTATATTTATTGTTTCTTCTCCTGTTTATTTTACTTCTTCAAATATTGAACAGTGATATAAAACATGATTAGAGAATTGTACGAGCAAAAATTTAAAAAAGAAACTTATCGAACAATGTAATTTGCTAATAATTTTTAAAGTATTTATTGATTGTTTTATCTTTGATATATGCCACACAGAATCATGTGTTTGTTAGATGGGCAGCTATATAAATTGGATGAATAAATAAATATCTTCTTTTATTGACCCAAAAGTACTTTCCAAAAGGCAGCTGGACTTTCCTGGGTTTTTTCTTTGAAAGCATTTTTCTTCTCATCCAAGAAGCTTTTTCGATTTGTCATCAATTGAAAAAGTTTCTTGGATAAGGAGTAAAAGTTTTTTAAAGAAAAAAAAACAAAGAAAATCCTTTTGTCTTTTGGAAAAGCACCTTTGGGACAACCATGACTTGGATGATTGAGAATCTCTATACATGTCTTCTTTTATTGCTGACTGGAAATTGCTTAGGATCTATTTTCTTTATAATCAGGTGAGAAAATAATCACAATGTAACTTTAGAGAAAGAATGTAAACTTAAAAAGTCTAAAATAGTATTTTTAACTGCTGTAAAGAACAGTGAAAACTCTTCCTCCTATCTTTTTTTTCTATCTTTTTTTCTAGTGGGTTTTTTTTTACTTTAGTTTCTTCTTTTATTTCTTTTTCTTCTCTTTTACTATCTTTCAGTTTTTATTATTTATTCTTGCTTTTAAAACTTTAAATAAAATTATATTTAAAAAAAGGGAAATTGAGAAAAAAACCCTATGAGTTCTGAAGAGTGTGAGAGTATGTGGCTCTGTGAGATTATGAATGAGTGAGGAAGACAGAAGAAACCCTCCCAAGACTTACTTTATTGTAATACCGACATTTTATTCTTGATTTTTAGGTAGAGTTTAATGCATTTATTACATGTATATAATACATTTGTTGAAGTTTAAAAGAGTTAGTTCCTTTGGGAAAAATGCAACTGAAAACATCACTTACAAATAAGACTTAGTGTACCTAAATATCTCTAGTTTTTCCAAGATAAAAATGCTACCAGGGAATCCAGGGTAAGCAAACACTTGAGATCTTCCTGCTCAGTGCTGTGGGGTATCAGACTCTGCATGTAATAATGTTTGTTCGTTTTTCTGCCAGCTGCAGAGAATTCAAGGCCAACTTCTGGCTACAATGTATTTTAAGACAGTGGGGGATTGTTCCATTATGTGATATAGTTGTTTGGGAAGTCGGCATGCTGCTTAATTCCTCTTCCACTGGCAATTAAGGAACAAAATAGAGCAGTTTGTATTAATTCAGAGTGCATCTCTTGGATTTGTGCACAGTATTTATTGTGAGGTAGATTAAGATTTTGTGTCTAGCACAGGCATCGAGCCAACTACTGTACTCTTATCTAATAAATTCAGAGATACACAAAAATATTTCCTGCCTTTGGTTCATGTGCCACAAATCCAATATGGCCATGGATCTTGTTATGAATATGTATTAAGAAGCTATAAGAAAGAATGCCTGTATAGATTCATGTTTACAGAAAATCTAGCAATGTGCAATGTGTAATAAATTTATAATGCTATTTGAAGTAGACTTTGTCTTTGATAAGAAGCTAAAAGCAGAGGGCAGCTCTGTGAGGCAATTGGGACATACAACTAGAAAGGCAGGAGACAATGTTCTAATGTTTTGTGAGCATGTCTAATGTAATTCTGTTTTAGCTCCCAAGTAGCAGCTTTTTGTCCATGTTAAATTGGGTACTGTATAATTTCTCAAATATGAACTTTCTTTCAAATATATATATTTCTGAGTCTCAAACTGCCTAATATTGGGATGAAAAAAATATGTGTTATTTTAAGTTATGGTTTGCCAACATCCTGTTCCTGATGGTTTTGATTTCTGTTATACTTATTTGCCAAGAAACTGCAGGGTACATACCATATTATAAGCAAAACATCTCTCCCTTACCCACTAAATTTTTTTCTCTTGGATTTGCTTAGATTGGATAATGAATAAGCACGTCTAATATGGCTGTATCTCCCCCCTCCCTAGAAAGCATCTCCATTCCTAAATAGGACATGTGGTTTAATTATTGACACATTTACATATTAGGTGGGGAGGAGTAATCTTATTTTTCTGTTAAAAGAGCAGAATTAGAAAAATATGTTGTTTCCCAATTCTCCAGAGTCTTACATCTCTGCAGATAGTTATTTCAATTTCCAACTGTGGCAGTAAGCCAGGAAAGGAGAAAAGTGATGAAAGCAGTTTTTTTTTTTACAATTAATCTTTGAATTCTCTTTTTTACATATGAATAAATATAACTTATCTATCATGTTTCTTTTTTACTTTATTAATTAGCATGTGCTAATTTGTTATTTTTGCCAACAAGTGAAATAGTTAGCATCAGAATGGCATGTAGCAGGGTCACTATGGAATTTTACCTTTTTTGTTGAGTTCTTTCTGGTTTTTTCAAGCAATATTTTTAGATTTAGCTACAATTTGTGTATGTTTTCTCTCCTGGAATATTGGGAAAGCGCATCACCATTTTTTGGCAGTTGCAGTTGAATAGAGTTCCATGAGCCATAGGAAGAAGCTCAGAGCCAAAAGCTGTTTACCCATCTTTTCACAGTGGATAGGTAGATAGTTAATCAATGTGAACAAATGAGCAGACATTCTGTAGTCAGAGGAAAAGAGATGCATTGATGCTCTTTTAACCGCAGCAAAGTATTCTGATCCGCCATGAAGTTCTTCCCCCATGGAATGTACGTCAAGGAGAAATTGAATCGCTTGAAGTACTGGGCCCAGCGAACTTGTTTAGGGGACAGTTTCCGGGGCGTTTTTAAGGCTTCCAAATTCTTATGATCAGTCCATACCTCAAATGGGTGTTTTGCTCCTTCCAGGAAATGTCTCCAGGTCATCAAGGCCCAACGAACTGCAAAAGCTTCTTTCTCCCAGACGGCCCATCTTCTCTCTGTTTCAGACAGCTTACGGGAGGTATACGCACAAGGCTGTAAGGTCCCCTTCTCGTTGGCTTGAAGTAATACCGCTCCATTAGCCACATCACTTGCATCGGCTTGAATCACGAAAGGAGTGTCCATATCCAGGTGCTTCAGCACTGGTTCTGCAGCAAACAGTCGTTTTAGCTTTTCAAAAGCGGCTTGGCACTCCATGGACCACTCCAGCGGCTTTCCTGGCCTTGGCTTCACCTCCCCTTTTGTTTTCAAGAGATTTGTGATGAGCATTGCTATCTTAGCAAACGTCGGGATGAATTGCCGGTAAAAATTTGCAAATACCAAAAAGCTTTGAAGTTGTTTTCTGGTGCGTGGTGGAGCCCATTCCAGAACGGCACGCACCTTCTCTGGATCCATCTCTATGCCTTCAGATGAAATGCGATATCCCAAATAGTCAATTTTGTCTTGGTGGAATTCACACTTTGACAATTTAGCATACAACTTAGCGGCACACAGTTTTTGTAGAACCGACCACACTAACTTCACATGTTAATCCAGAGTTTCCGTGTAGATAAGGATATCATCAAGATAAACCAGAACCCCCCTGTATAAATGTTCATGTAACACTTGATTGATCATTTGCATGAATACAGCTGGGGCCCCTTGTAAACCAAAAGGAAGAACGTTGAATTGGAAGCAACCCATCGGGCAGTTAAAAGTGGTCTTCCACTCATCCCCTTCCTTAATTCGAATTCGGTAGTATGCTTCTCTCAAATCCAACTTCGTGAAAATCTTTCCCTTCGCTAAATGGGCCAACATGTCCTTCATCAAAGGAAGGGGGTACATGTTTTCCACAGAAATAGCGTTCAAATTTCTGTAATCCATCACCAAGCGTTTGGAACCATCTTTCTTTTCCTGGAACAACACTGGGGCCGCTACTCGGGGTCTAGCAGGTTGAATGAAACCACGTTCCAGATTTTTATCTATAAACAATCTTAGCTCTTCCAATTCCCGTGGGGTCATTGAGTACAAGTTTGGTTTAGGGAGCTTCACCCCAGACAAAATCTCAATAGCACAGTCTGTTGGCCGATGAGGCGGAAGCTCATCTGAGGCCTTCTCACAGAACACTTCTTTTAAATCCCAATACTCTTTGGGAATTTTCTCCTCATCTTTTACAGGCTCAGTACCTGTGGAAGCTATTTCAATTAGGTCCTCAGGCTTCAGCTGGAATGTGGTCCCTCCTCTCGGTCGCTGCTTTGTGCGTATGCGCAACAACCCCTTTCTCCAGTTAACCTGGGGGTTCCATTTCCGGAGCCAGGGCAATCCCAGTATTAATGGTTGTTCCATCCCAGGGACCACAATAAAATGCAGGGTCTCATCATGCTCACCCATGATCATTTCTATAGGTTCCGTGACAAAACGTGCAGGGCAACCTCCAGCCACTGATCCATCTAGTTGGCAAAGGGAAATGGGCATCTTCAAAGGTTTTAGTTTTAGGCCCATTTTCTTCACTACTTCCGTGTTGATTATACACCTTGTGCACCCAGAATCTAACAGGGCTAGCATTTCCCCTTCAACCCCCGAATTGGGTACGCTCAACTTCACCGGAATGGTCATAGGGCCCACGCTTGGACTTACCAGGAAGTCGTCTTCTGAGTCGAAATCATCTTCCTCAGGGGTCACTGGGGTTTCTGATTCCTCTCCTGCGGGAGGGGCGACCTCTGCTGTCTCTTTCGACTTTTGTGCTGTTTCGCGAGGCTTCGCTGGGGACTTTTCAGGTTACTTTCCTTCCTTTGGCGCCCCCTTTGGCTCCAACTTGACTCTACAGTTCACAGCCCGGTGACCTTCTTTCCCCCATTGAAAGCAGGCCAAGGGGTTGGGTCTTGCCGCCACTCCTCCCTTCTGAGGTTTAGGAGCCTCTTGAGGACGTGGGGGGGAAAACTTGCTCCACCCATAACCTCCCCGCCATTTACTTCGGATTAAATCAATCTCCACTTCTTCTGCCAGCAAGTACCACATCTGTAAGTCATTGGGGTCTCTTCTAGCAGTGCATCTCTGGTACACATCTTCATTTAAACCATCTTTAAACAGTTCTATCAGGGCTTCTTGGGGCCAGCCTCGGAAATGGCCGGCTAACTGTCTAAATTCTTGGGTGTAGTCAGCCACAGACCTCCGCCCCTGTTTTATGGCTTTTATCCTAATTCGGGCCTTGCGCTCTGCCAATGGGTCCTCAAACCTAGCCCGCAGTGCAGCCATGAATAGGTAATAATTCAGCAGCTGAGGAGCATTATCATTATGCAAGGTCACCATCCAATCTGCCGCTATTCCCTCCAGAGCCCTGGTAACACACCTCACTTTGGCTGCTTCTGAGGAAAAATCCTCCCCATATTCTTCCATATGGCTCCAAACTTGAGCGAGGAAAAATCCCAAGGTTTTGGGATCCCCCCCGTATCTTACTTCTAACGGAGGCAGCCTAGGAGCTCTACGCCTTCTAGGAATCACACCTCCCACTGAAGGCCCCAGGGCTGCTGCTGGATCGGGTTGATTTATGGGAGAGGGAGTTGCTCTGCTTCTCCTGGCTGGGGCTACTTCCCCTCCCCCTTCATACCTTTGTGCAGCTTGAGGTTGTTCAAAGGCTTCATTAAGGAGTCTCCTGGCTTGATCCAGTAAGAGTTCCCTCTTTTCCTTCTCTTGCCAAGGCTCCTCTTTTCCACGCCGGCGGGTAGTTGTGACCCCGGGGGGGGGGTCCTCCTCCGGATCTTTCCAACCAACTCCCACCGACCATCTGGGCTTCACCACTGGATCCTCTTGCAAACTGAGCTCTGCTAGCGATTGGGCCTTCTGCACCAGCACAGAATCTTGCCCTCCAATGGCTCCCGGATCCTCTTGGTCACTATTTGAAGATGACATGATGTCCAGGCCCCCTCAGAAGAAAATTGGGTATTCTCTCCGGGTGGGCTGGTGGGGAGATTCAGAATAATGTCAGGTGGAGCTCCATTCAAAATCCAGGAAAGAAATACTTAGACTCTTTAGTTTAGAGAAAAGATATCTTTTACTGAAAGTGAAGTGGTAACAACCAAAGAATTCTGAATCTGAGAAATTAGGCACGCAATTCACATATACAAAGTGATGGAAATGTTCCCACCCCCAATAGTTCAGATGACACTTCCAATTAGAAGTTGTGAATATGATCATGTGGGCATCTTCAGGTGATGATGAGGCCTCTGTCCGTTGACCTTGGCATATTTTGATAACGGGTTGCAGTTGCGCAGAGAAAAGAAAGCTAAGCAAGAAATAGAAACCTAACTCTATTGTATGCTTCCCCCCCCCATTTACACAACAGAAGAATTTAACACCTCCAGCTCACTTCCCAGACTTTCCCTTCCTCCCCCCGTTACTTATGGCAGTTGAAAGATGCAAAGCAATAGTAGAAGATCTTGAAGGCTGACACTCTGAAACAATATTAACATGTTCAATTTAGGATGACAAATGAATTAATGAAGGCAGAATTACAAACTATTAGTATTTTTTTTAGCCCTTTTGGATGCAAGTGCAACAAACTTTGAACAAAAACACCTAGGTTCGCAGTTTAGAGTCATAATTGGCCCAACGTAATTCTGAAAATAAATGGGGTTCAAGGCAGGATTTGTGACAAACTTGAGTTTTATGTTTGCAGTATCCATAAAGAATGTGCTTGGCTCTAGATTACCATCTTAATCATTAAGGAGCTTCAACTAGTTTACTACCATCTCTTAACAGTGTAAATTGGTTGAGCATGTAGCTGCAATTGAACCAATCTACATAGACTAAACAATAAGGAATAATTGTCATTTGTTTATAGTGAAAGTCATTGAAAATGTAGTCATTGAAAAGCTCAACTGATTGGCATTGACTGAAAACCTCTGGCCTAAAGGCAATAATTATATGGTTTAATTTGGGGAAGAAAGCAGCACCTGCTTTAAATTATCTTATATAAATTAATAGTAATCATTTACTTTTGTTGTTAAAAGTGTGGGTGCCTGTTCCTCAAAATGCCGGTAATACTGAAGAAAAAGTATCCTCCCCCATTAATAAAAATAGATTTTCCCCCAGCTGACTTGTTTTCCTGAGCAGCATGATATATACCAGTTTCCATTGACTTACAAAACTGCTACTTCTGTAGCAGGAAATGAACACAGTATGCTATAGTTTAATAAACTAAGTATTGAGGTATATTATCCTATGAGTATGTTATTTGCGAAGTATGCTGAGATGTAGCATATATTTTAAAACGACGCTTGAGATGTCCATGTTCTGCCTTAGTTGCTGTAATAATACTGCTTGGCGTTTTTAATAAGTAGCATTTTCTTAATGAAATGGGATTTTATATTTTAATTACACAAAAAAATGAAATACATTCAATTATTGACCTCCATTCTATCACTTAGTTTAGTTACTACTCTCATTATAGAATTGTCAAAAGTATATAAAGGTTGACTTCACATCATGCTATGTCATAGTTTATTTAGTCACCATAAACTTAGGTTTCAAGTTTGGTTCACACAGAATGTTAAACCTAAACTAAGCAAACCACATTTAGTGCTCTGTGAATGACCCATTTAAAATGTTCATGGGATAGATTATCTGCCCATAGTTTTTCAGTGTACAGAAATTATTGAATGGGATATGATCCAAAAAGCTATAGCCTGACATAGAAAACATTGCATATGTTGATAAGACCTACATTAGCATTGTTTTAAAACCAGCAGAAGAGATTGTGCATTTTAAAATTAGTACCACACAAGAAAAAAGTACTTCAATCTTGCTTGCTTGGAATGCTATTATATTCAATACATATTCCTTTTGTAACTTCTAGCCTGAATTATTTCCTCCAAATATCTGTTCTGCACTTTTCTGAAAAAAATAAAATAAAGCAAATAGGCAAGTAAAACAGGTTCAAATCATGTTCAAAACCTTATGGTAAAAATAAATATTCCAAATTGCTTATCATATTTATTATTGAAACATGTTAGAAGTTTTATTTATATTCCTAAAGGACTATTGTGCATGGATTGTGAAAAAGAGGGGACAGGGAGAGAGAGAGAGAGAGAGAGAGAATCATATTCTCAGTTTTAAATTATCCTTTGTTAGATGTTGTAGAATCTCCGAGTTCAACACTTGATATCTTTGTGGATGCATGTATTGGAGTGATTTGCTGAAGATTTTTTTTATGGAATACTCTTCCAAATTCCTAATCTAATTTATAGCTTGATACTTCTTACTTTACTTCTGTTGAATGATATTTCTTACTTTACTTCTGCTTAGTGTTCGGAAATGTGTCAAACTTAAGCCCATGTCCAACGGATGCAAAAAGGACACAGCGGACGAGCAAAATGTTCCATCCGTTGTTATCCGCTCTCAAAAGGGGCGAAAATTTACATAACCAGAGCAGATAACACGGACAGGGGGAGGACGCAGGGCAGATGCAAAGCGGATGCGGAACGGAAGCCTAGCGGATGGAAGTGGATGGGAGCGGATGGGAGTGGGTGGCACATCCGCAGGGCTTCCAGGGGGCCTCAGCGAAGCGGACGCGGAACGGAAAGAGCGGATGCAGAGTGGACGCCGGATGAAGCGGATGCAGAGTGGAAGCCTAGCGGATGCACAGCGGAAGCCTAATGAATGCCTGGCGTTAATTGCGCATGCGGGGAGGATGCATTGCGTCAGCCCCGCAGATATAATGGAAGCAGCTCGGAAGCAGGTCGCCATTCAAAGGAAAGACCTGCTGCCGGACACATCGACTGCCTTGCCTGCCCTGCCTGCATGTCTGCCTGCCAGCCTTGCTACCAGCCTCGCTGCCAGCCTTGCTGCCAGCCTCCCTGCCAGCCTTGCTTCCAGCTTCCCTGCCAGCCTCCCTGCCAGCCTTGGTTCATGTCTGCCTGCCAGCCTTCCTGCCAGCCTTGGTTCATGTCTGCCTGCCAGCCTTGGTGCCTGCCTGCCTTCGAGCCTGCCTGCGAGCCTGCCTGACAGCCTGCCTGCAAGCCTTGGTGCCTGCCTCCCTGCCAGCCTTCCTGCCTGCCTTGCTGCCAGCCTCCCTGCCAGCCTTGCTGCCAGCCTTGGTTCCTGCCAGCCTCCCTGCCAGCCAGCAACCCCACAACCATGCGGAAGCACAGCAAGCCTCAGCCATCTGCTGCCAGCCCTGGCAAGAGGGACAGGGCTACCATCCCGCCCCCTGGCCCTCACTCTGGTTCTGCTGGGGCTTCTGCAGCACGGGCTCGCTCTTCTGGGGCTGGCGCTTCTGCTGCTTCTGTTTCTGGAGGAGCTGATGACAAGCACTCCAGCACCAGCCACCTCCACAGCACCTGGACCCTTCACCCCTGAGACTGAGCGACCAAGAGTGCCAGAAACTCATTTTTGTCTTATAGCTTGTTGTTAATAAAGTCTATTTATGATTCACACACTTGTTTCATTTCTTTTTTTTCATAAAGTCTTGCTGGAAACTTTTAGAAATGGTTTAAGCCTTTGCATGCTTGTGGGGTGGGTAAGGATAGCTTTGGGATGGGTTATGATACCTGTGGAATGGGTAATAGCTGTGGGATGGGTTAGGATAGCAGTGGGATAGATAAACCTCCAGTGCAAGCATAGTGGGACTGTATGGTCCACCCTCCCAGGTGCCACACCTACGGCCCTTTATTATCAATAATAATGTAATAATTATCCACACATGTCAATATAAACACAACTCTTTATTAAACGCCCTGTTCATTGTAGACCAACCAAACATACATGGCCCAATCTCATCCGTGTGATGAGACAGGCTGAAGGAAGCATCCATTAAGCATCTACCATCCTGTCTTGCCACTCCACTGCTCCAGCTGGGGAGTTGCACCATTGTCTCAGGAGGTTGCACTGCTTCTTCGCTTCATGTGAGGCTCTGTTGGGGCCTTGCACATCATCAGTGTCGATCAGGTTTCGCCCTTGCCTCCATTCACCAGGCTCCATGTCCCCATTGGCTTGTTGGAGGTCCACGAGCCTGTTCTGCAAGACTGGGTAGTGGGTGCGCATGAGATTGTGCAGGATGCAGCAAGCTTCCATGATACTCCTCACAGTCTCTGGGCAATGCTGCATGGTGGTGAGAAGTACCTGGAACCGGTTGGCCAGGATGCCAAAGGCGTTCTCCACCACCCACCTTGCCCTGGACAGCCTATAGTTGAAGATCCTCTCTTCACGGGTGAGGAGTCTGGAGGTGTAGGGCTTCATGAGGTAGGTTTTGAGGGAGAAGGTGTCATTCCCCCACGATGAAGTAGGGCACATCTTGTGTGTCTTTGGGCAGGGGTTCTGGATCTGGGAAGCCCACGATGAGGTTGCGTTCCAGCTCCTCCTTGAGGTGACTGGCGTTGTATACAAGTTCGATGTACATGAACTTGTAGTCAGCATCGACCATGGCGAAGAGGATGATGCTGAAGAAGCCCTTGAAGTTGAAATAAGTGGACCCCGAGTTGGCTGGAGCTTTGCAGGCCACGTGCTTGCCATCTATGGCTCCAACGGTGTGTGGTAAGTTCCACTTCTGATACTGCTCTGCAACTTTCTTCCATCCTTCTTCAGTGGAGGGGTACTGGAGGAGCTCCTCCTTGTATTCTTCAAAGATGGCCTGCACCACTTCTCTGACCACAATGCTGATGGTGTTGGATGGCACCCTCCAGCCGTTCTGCATGCTCCTGTAGGAGGTCCCTGAGGCCAGGTGGCGCAGAGTGAGTGCCACCTTGAGCTCAGGTTCCAGGCTGGGCCGGAAGTTGGTGTTTGCCTTGGTCAACCTGGGTGTCAGGCGCTGCACAAGTTCGTCAAACATGGCTGGAGGCATCCTCATGAAGTTCTGGAATGCCCGAGTGTCTTCATTCCTGAGCTCCACCATCAGCTTGTTGTACAGTCCGTCCTCTGCTCTTCTGGCGAACCATCTTCGGACCCAGATTCTTTTTGGGTGGCTCCTTTTCTTCTCGCAGTAGTGTTCACAGAGCCTGCAGATGGCTTCCCACTGTTGCAGAACGATGGTGGCTGCTGAAAGGACTTTGTTACAATCCACGGTGGAATGACTGGATGCTTTGGAAGAGGAAGAGGCAGATGAAGGCTGCAGAGGTCTGCACCGCTGAGCTGCTGTTCTGAAAGTGCGATGCAGGCGAGTTGCTCCCCCTTTTTATAGGCAGTATAGGTTTTCCGCTAGGCATCCTGTAGGCATCCTGTAGACATCCTTAATATCCGAGATAGGTCCCCTCTGCGAATGTTTTTTCCATTTTAAACGCTTTGTTTCCGTTCTGCATCCGCTAGGCATCCGTTCTGCATCCGTTCTGCGTCCGTTCCGCTTCCTCCCTACGTCCGGGCGGATGGAGTCGCGCGGATGCGTAGCGGACACCTAGCGGATATAGCGGATGTGTAGCAGATGCATAGCGGATGCGTAGCGGATGCAGAACGGACGAACTGGATACATTTTCCACACAAAAGTTTTAGGCAGCCCAAAACTTTTGGAGCGGATGAAACGTCCATAAACGGATGCTGGACGGATAGAGAGGAAGCAAAACGGAGGCAGTGAGTACAGAACGGATACATCGTGTTAACCAACGGATGGCAAGGTTTTTTGTCCGTTTTACATCCTCTTTGCATCCGTTGGTTCAGTGTGACATGGGCTTTAGCTATAAACTGCTATATACCTGAGCTAATTTTGTATTATCTGTTTCATTTGTGAACACTGGGTAACTGAAGACAAAATGCTTATTTCTAAACATTAGAATTGTTTGAATTTAATCATCATTCATAAATCAAATAATTTATTTTATAAAAAAAATAGTTAAAATACAAAACAAATGAATAAAAGAACCCTAATATTAAAACCACTAGCATAGCGGGTGGAGAATAGTGTAACAGTTTGGTAAATAATCAACATATTTTCTCTGGGTTCTAATGGATCTGTGAAAATCTATAAAAATTGGGCCGATATTTGGTCCTTAATTCTTTTAAATAGAAAAATGCATTAGAAAAATGGAAAACTACCTCTTTTCCCCAGGCCTATTAACTTCAGTATTTTTACCCATTCTCAACTCTCCAATGAAGACATGTGATAATAAACAAAAAAAAATATTTACATATTCTCACAGCTACAGAAGATGTTATTGTTTCTTTAGACCACAGAAGATGTTATTGTTTCTTTAGACCACATTAAAGTCTTTGAAGTCTCTTCCAACGACAGTATCTTCTATATTTTGTTACTGTGCCTGCTTTCCTCTTCATGATACTAAGTTATTTTTTTTGAGTTTCAAATTGGATACCAGATTAGACACTATCATTTTTTTTAAATTTTTCTGATTAGCTTGTGAGAGAATGATAGGATACATTGCAGTTAATTTGACTGTAAATAGCCTAGAAATGTAAATTCTGTGCAGTCATGATTGATAATTTGCTTGTTCTGGGCTTGGTAGTTTCTAACTTATTAAATCTAAATTAATTTAGATTCAGTTAAAGTAAATTTAAGTTTTGTGCTGGATTAGAAATTTGGTGACCATGTTTTTTTTAGTCCTCTTTTAGACATAGAACCTGACTGGGGTATTTTTGGGTCACTCAATCATGAAGTTTTTCAGCCCAAACCCCTTTATTATAGGTTATTTTTAATATAGTTTTTATTTTTATGCAATGAAATCTTATAGACATCCCTGTTGTGAAGTCTGAGTGAACACAGATTTTGCAAATAATACAAAACTACATATTTGTAAAAATTCTTATTGAGAAAGTGATATAAATGCAGGTAGTCCTAGCTTATTGACCATATTTGGGATTAGTAACTCAGGTGGTAAATGCAGTGGTCACTAAGTAAAATATCATCTGACTATGCATGATTTGGAGCATCATTTCTGCTTTCAACATATGATTGCAACTTGCAACTTCACTTTCTAGTTCTCCATCAAGTCTGCTTGTTGGAAGGCTGTTCTGAAACTAGCAAATGGTAATCATGTGACTTCTGGACACTGCAATGATTATAAATGTGCATTGGTTGTGAAGTACTCAGGATGTTGTGATAGCTGTAAAAGTGAGAATTGGTTGCAAAATGTTTTTTTTTATTGTCCTAACTTGAACAATCATTAAACAAAACAATTGGTCAGCAAGGACAATGTATACTATGGTGGCATGACAGCAACTTAGTTACTTACAATAATGATTTAAAAATCTGGCAATAGATAAGACAATTCAGTTAACACTTTATTTCATATGTGTTGCAGACATGTATTATTGGATGAGATAATGTTGATTAAACAATCAAAAGAAGACAGGGAATCTGTAAATTATTCACATCTCTGCTCCCTACCCCTCCTCCCAGGTAAAATTAAATGGCAATTTTATACTTTATTCCTGTTAATGTTTGCAGGCAGTCCTATTTATTTACATTTTCAAAAAAAAGTAAGGCACGTGCAGAAAAGTGATTGATGAGGAAGAACTAGTTATTTGGAGAGACCCATGCATTTCATCTGACCTAGAAGTTAAAAAGCCTGATAGCAGACAAAGAATACACTCTCTTCTTATTACAAACTAGGGCATCCCAATATTCAGGTGGGCACAAATGATTGTTGGGTGATGACAGAAGTTGTATGGAAGACTTGTCCGAACAAGTAATAATTGTGTAATTAAAGGCTTTTAATCTAGTCAAGGAATTTACAATTCATTCTTGGCCTTCATATTGTTGAAAGTTCATGTCATGCTTATTGAATGAACTCTATCAACAGTCCTTTATTCTCCAAACTCTTTGTAAGTGCTACTGATACAGTCATGGTTATTTGCTTAGAATGAAACAGACAGGTGGTAAAACCTGTATTGTATCATGAATAAATATGTGTGCTTAAAGAAAGGCAGCATGTAATCATTGCTTTCTGGAAACCTTAATTCAGAGGTGTTCTCCAAAGTAAAAACAAGTAGTTCTATTTTTGTAAATACAGATAAGAAAGGAAGCAGATATGACGGTACTTCCCTAAAGTTTATGGTAGTGTTACACACTCTGATCAAGATGATTAATGAAAATGCTGACAAAAAAAAAAATTCTTTTTACAGTTCTGACTATAATAAAGTTATGACTTGAAAAACAAGATGAAACAGTTTATCTTCCCTGTGAGATTATAACCTTTATTCTCTTCTATGGGACTCAGTGATAGTCATGGAAAAATGACCTGTCTTGATTTGCATGTGGTTGCTAAATTGATGGCACTTAATCTGTCAATCACTGATTTACATACCAATGCTTTGTATTGTGCTTCTATGCGTGGCCCTAGTAATTTACTCAAGCATAAGGCTCTGCAATAACATTTCATTTTGCTGTTTGGTTTCAAAAATTCAACTTCAGTATAAATATTCGTACAAATTCAGGCTGGAAATAAATAGGATATTTTTTTCCTGCTCCAGCCCAAGTACGTCATTTTATTTGGTTTCTGATTAATCTATTTTCATTTATAATTTATTTATTTTTTTTACAAATTTACCTGCCTCCCATCTCATATCCAACATCTTTGTGTTTTTTCTTCCTTTTCTGTACCTTCCTTCTCTCTTTCCCTGATTTGATCATTGTGAAGTATTGGAAAGTGGCATAATTTATAACAGGAAAGAATTGATATAAAGCTTGGGTGTCCAATATTTAAGTTGGTTTGGTCTGCATTGAGTGGAGAGAAATTTTATTGGGCTGCATATAAAATTTATAATATAGTTTGCTTTCACTGGCACGAAGCCGAAAGCACCAGCCTGAGGATGGTGCGTGGGACCTCGCCGAAATGTCGCCAAGATACTCTTAATCTTACACGGGAAAAGATCCAAACACACCTAGACTTATATAATATAGTTAATATATATACATTCCAATATAAGGTTTATGATCTTGTGGGGCCACATTTCTAATTGTTCAGGGCTCCATGCAACCCATGGGCCACAGGTTTGACAAGCCTGGTGTAAAAAGTCAGCATATATATTAGTTTCAGGAAATCTGCTGAAATAATAAATTAATAATAATAATAATACTTTATTTGCGGTCACAGACCAAAACACAAGTACAATAAAAGAAGAACATGGGAAAATCAATCATGAACAATTGGTTACCAAAAACTTGACTAAGGGGAATTACAGCGTTCTCCTCTGATGGTTACAGCTCTTAAAAAAAATTGGAAACCTGAGAAGTGATGTATGAGGAGCCATCCCCTAGACAATATAAGGACAGATTACTAACATTGGGTCTAGAAGGGTCTGTTTCAAGGAGAGACAGTAAATTAGATCTGCCTGCGTTATACATAGGGCAATATAAAAGAACATGCTCCACAGTTTCAACCCAGCTCTGTCACAGGGCATAGCCATTCGTTAATCGGGAGTCTCTTAAATTGCCCACCCAGTAGTGCTGAGGACAAAACATTAAAGTGAGCTAGGGAGAAAGCTCTTCTATACTTGGGAATGGTTAGAGTGTAAAAATAGGAAGCCATCCTCAGTCCGTAATTATTAAATTGCCTGAAGATCAGAGGGGAGCAAGTTTTGTTAGCTCTGGCTCGTAGATATTACAAGTCAATGTCCACAAGCCGTTGGACTACCCTAAATTGGGCGTCCTTAAGGCCATAATCTCCCAGGGCATCCCCTGTAAAACCTAGCAGGTGTAATTTCTTCATCAGTTCCCTCTCCCAACGAGAAATATGAGAGTCAGCAAACACCAGGGAGGGCTAGTCAAAGGCTGACTTTAGGTCGATAAGAGCAGTAAAAAGTTTGCCACCTGGTATGGTAGTATATTTATCGACCAGGTGTGCTAAGACAAAGCAGTGGTCCAGTGTGGCACAGCCCGCTTTAAACTCAATCTGTTCAGCACCAATAATATTAGACTCCTCAACCCAAGTGAGGAGATATTTAGACATTGGAGATATTTAGCATACAGTTTCCCAGTGATGGATAGTAGGCTTATGGGGCGATAGTTGGCTGGGTTGTTCCTAATTCCTCGTTTAAAAACCGGAACAATAATTGCTAAGCTCCAGGAGGTAGGGATCCTGCCAGAGGTATTGATATGCATAAAGAATCTTGCTAAGAGAGGAATCCACCACTCAAGATTGGATTTTAGCAAATCAGGGTATCGCATCAGGGCCAGGGGCTTTGTCTGACTTGAATTTGGTAATTCGGTAATTACCAAATTACCAAATTCAGTAATCTCAGCATGAGTCATGGGTTGCCCGTCAGGAACTGCAGGAGGCAGCTGTGGCCCAAACTGTGGTGGACTCCCATGGAAAGAATGAGACACAGAGGCTGGTGTACTCGGGATGGGAGTCTAGAGCAAATTCTAGTGCCCCCTTTTATTGAGAAATTCGTACATAGTAAGCATACACATTGTGGATTACAATAATTAGCTATAGCACACAAAACTGTTTACAATTGTCTGAGCTGCTTAATTGTTTCTGGTGTTTGTTTTTAATTTCCTTGCTTATCTCAGTGACCCTTAGGCAGACATGTATGTATAAGGTCTTAGACTAATCATTACCCAATACTGAAGTCAAAGTTTTATTCCCACATCTCCCCTGTTTTAGTTTTTTGATGATCGCGGATGCCTCAGTAGCTTTTCGCCATCTGCAACAACAGTTCTCCTTCCGTAGGCTTCACCCGACACATTCCTAAAAGTCCAGGGAGACATTGGATACAACAGCATATACAAAGAGAAAGTATAAAAAGCAATATCACTCCAACAATTAGGTGACAAATCCATGAACCATCTGGCAACCAGGACCAAAGTGCAGACCACACGTCCAGTCCCTCGTCCTCCGATTGTAATGGATTCTCACTCAGGGTTTGTTCCATATGCTGTATAGTAGATGTAATGTTTGGAGAATAATCAGAAATATACATGCAACAATGTGTATGAATCACAGCGCAAACTCCCCCTTGCGCAGCCAAAATAGTGTCCACCGCATATCTGGTTTGCAGGACAAAGTCAAGGATTTTTCCTTGTTCTTCTTCAAGCAGCTTTAGCGTTTTAATGGTGTCTTTAAACATAGTAACTGTCCAATTATTTAAACGATGCAAATCTCTATAGTTCATCATGACTCCTAAAGGAGGAATAACTCCCCTTGATATCTGTGTCCAGTAGTCATGATTCAAAACAGAGTTTACGTCCGTTGCGGAACGCGCATTGCGGATATGAGCAGTCCCCAAAGATTTTAAAATGACATGAGATGGGATCACTTTCCCAAAGGTGCAGACTCCTTTCCATCGTGCTGGCATGCGATCATAGGCCATCCGTCCACACAGCAACCATAGATTTGCTCCCAGGAGATGACCAACCGTATTTGGTTCAGCATAGATTAATCGTACAAAAGATTCCATTAACATAGCCAAATAAGTGGGCGGTGGTGCGTATTTCCCATTTGCACATTTGGGCAGCTGGTTTTCTATCATGATGGGACAACATGGGATAATTGGACACCCATTTTCATTGATCAAAGATATGATATCAAATTTAGAAATATTATGTACAAAGTAAGTGAGATTTTTAGTTTTCATGTCATCCGGATAAACCCGACTTCCATTGCTAATAACAATTGTTTTGTTACAAAATGGATATGTTCCCAAGTAAGTCATATTCTCTACTGTCTCGTTGTGAGTCCAGCAGATACCCGCCACCTCTTGGATTCGGCTTCCAAGATGCAATGTATTTATGTTACTTTTAGTCCAACTGTTAGACCACATCCCTGAACAACCATAGCATTGTCCCTTATACCAGTCACCTTCGGCCAAAGGTACTGCAACCATTGGAAGCCCTGATGTTTTGTGAGTTGGCATGTGCATACATACCCAACAATCAGTTTTATTATGAAGGTTTGCTAGCTTCCCCATGTCCTGGATCAATGTGTTTCTTTTCCATTCCCCCAAATCCATTCCCTTGCCCCTTTGGCTGATGATAAGGACGCACACAGCGAGCAGGAACCCAAACAACTGTCCCCTCATCTTCAACAGCAGCGTATCCTCGGCCCCAAGTTATCAGAGGGACAGGTCCTTTCCACGTTGGATCTGGTAGTCTCTTATACCGAACTTTTGGTCTTGGCGTACCTGCAGAAGGGGAGGAAGCAAAATGCCTACTGGCTGCCGTAGCAGCGGGAGATCCTGTCATGTTTAAAAAATTAAAAGTGTATAAGGTAATATTAAGAATGTTTTGTATGTAAGGCAAGCCATAATCATCCACTTCCCCCCGTTTTTGTTTTTGTGTGAAGGAGTGCTTGTTTTAGCATCTGATGAGCTCGTTCCACAATGGCCTGACCAGTGGAATTGTAGGGAATGCCAAATTTATGTATAATTGACCATCGATGACAAAATTCCGCAAAGGCGGTGCTAATGTAAGCAGGGCCATTATCGGTTTTTATCTCCATTGGTGGCCCCACATGTGTGAAGGTACGGAGGCAATGGTTGACTACATGTTTTGTAGCCTCTCCTCGTTGAGGTGTTGCCATAATAAATCCTGAATAGGTATCAACGGTGACATGCAGATGGTGCCATGGTTTGAAGGGAGGGTGTTGTGTGACATCCATCTGCCATAGTTGACAAGCAGATGTCCCCCGAGGATTTACTCCTTGAGGAAGAGCAGTGGATTGAGCACTGCAACTAGGACATTGTTGAATAATAGCTGAAGCTTCTGCAGCAGTGAGACCAAATTGTTTACAAAGAGCTTTGGCATTTTGATGAAAATAGCTATGTGAGTCCCATGGAGTAACAGGAGAAAGCGAGAGACAAGACATGGCTGAGGCCACTGCATCAGCCACGTCATTCCCTTCCTGCAGCTCCCCGGGAAGTGGCTGGTGGCTGCGAATGTGTGCAATATGTAGAGAATGTGTGCGAGAATGAAGACAGTTTTGCAGAGCTAGAAATAAACTCATAAGATTAGCATCAACAGATGGAGAAAGATAAGCAAATTCAATGTTAAGTATCAATTGATAAACATAAAGAGAGTCCACAATAAGATTTAATGGTTCTTGTGCAAATTCCTGTAAGGCCAAAATAGCAGCAGCTAATTCAGCCCTTTGTGCTGATTGCTGAGGAGGGGTAATTTTTGTTTTCCATACCCCTTCCTGTCTCCATGCACAAGCGCCGTAGGTCTTACCACCGTCCACATAAACGGTCACTCCTCCAACTGGCTGCTTAGCAATAACTGAATTAAAATTTACAGATACGTTTCGAAGCAACTGGAAACGAGGGTCACTGGGGGTGTGGCAAGAAATCTTCCCTGGCCAATTTTCAAGAGCAATTTGCAATTCAATGGATTGACTATACCAAGTTTCCCACAGAGTGAGGGAGATAGGTAAAAATAACTGAACTAGATCTATGCCATATAAATGCATACTGCGATTTCGGCCTTTGATGATTAACTCACTACAAAGCATAGCCATAGTAGAAACTGTTTTTCTGGGAGTATTCTGCAAATGCAACCATTCAATGATATAAACCTGAGCTTCATGTAATTGAAATAAAGCTGCAGTAGGCAAGGCTGGAGTTTGTAAAATTGCCAAAGCAAACGGAGTATCAGGAATGCATCGATCAACCCAACGCTGCATTAAAGACACATTAACATGTGTCAGTACCTTCCTTTGTTCTGCTGATAAGGTTATAGCAGAATCCGGTCTCGCAGAGCCCTTTAGGGCCAAGAACAAGGGCTGGAGTACTGCTGTGGTTAACCCCAGGTAGGGTCTAACCCAGTTAATTGTTCCTAGTATTTGTTGTAATTTTACTAGAGAAATCTTTTCCTCAATTTTGATTTCCGGAATGACCGGATGAGCATAGGTTGCAAGGACCTTATGCCCTAAGTAGGCATATGGTGTTTGACTTTGAATTTTTTCTGGGGCAATAGGAAGTCCAAATTGTAATAATACCTCTTTAAGGCAAGGTAACGCTGCCTTAACTGTTCCCGGTGGGCCGGGAGCTGCTATTAAAATATCATCCATGTAGTGGTAAACCTTCCACCCAGGATGAGAGGTTCTGAATGGAGCCAGAGCCATTCGAATATATGACTGGCACATCGTTGGACTGTTTAGCATTCCCTGTGGCAAAACCTTCCATTGGTAACGAAAGG
Source organism: Laticauda colubrina (assembly GCA_015471245.1). Lineage (NCBI taxonomy): Eukaryota > Metazoa > Chordata > Lepidosauria > Squamata > Elapidae > Laticauda > Laticauda colubrina. The sequence continues at coordinate 465,482 of BLBF01000033.1, forward strand.
TAGGTGCATTGTTATTCAACTCAGGTACGGTAAAGGCAAATAATTTCTTGTCATCTGCATGCAAAGGGATAGAAAAGAAGCAATCCCGTAAATCTACTACAACTAGATCCCAATTACGTGGGATCAGGTTATGGTTAGGCAAACCACATTGTAACGCTCCCATTGGTTGAAGGATGGAGTTAATGTTCCTCAGATCATGCAAAAATCTCCATTTTCCATTTTTCTTTTTAATAACAAATACAGGAGTGTTATATGGACTAGAAGTAGGCTCAATGTGTCCTAATTGTAGCTGCTCAGCTACCAATTGATGTAAAGCTGTAAGCTTTTCTTTTGGAAGTGGCCATTGGTCAATCCAGACTGGCTGAGAGGTTAACAATTGTAATTTTTCCATTATCCAATAACAATTTTTGTGCGAAATTGTGACAGCAAATCTCTACCCCACAAGTTTATATGTAGGGGCAACACAAGAGGTTGAATCCTTGCAGTCTCACCAGTTTCTCTATGCAATGCCTTCAACCAATGTACACTACTTCTTGCAAACTGCATACCACCCACTCCACGAACAGCCAGAGAGTCCTCAAGCGCCCATTCATTTGGCCATTCCTTTTGGCGTATCACAGAGACATCTGCTCCGGAATCTATAAGGCCAGAAAATGATTTTCCCTGAATTTCAATTGTCATTTTTGGTTGATCTGTAGTCAAATTTTTTGTCAGCGCTAGCAATTCTGCAGCAACTGGAGAACTTGCCATTTCAGTGGACCCAAAACCACCAGTTTGTGGGATCCCAATTAAAGGATTTATAGGGATGTATGGAAGCAATAATAACTGGGCAATCACCGGCCATTAATGATGCAGGAATATCAGTGTACAATTGTATCTTAATAACTCCTTTATAATCTTGATCAATAACTCCTGGAATAACAAAAAACCCTTTTTCTTATGCAGAAGACATGGGAAGTACTAATCCCACTGTTTTTTCTGGCAGTGGCCCATGCAAATGAGTGTCCTCAATATACACTTGATTAGGAAAGGTCACATTAATTGAGTTCAACATTTTTAAACCCAAACCTGCACTCCCAGTAATTGCAGGCGATGCTTTTGTGACAGCCTTGGGAGCGGGGCTAGCTGCACGCCCCAAATTTAGTTTTCCGGATTTTGGTTCTGATTAGAGTGACATTGATTTGCCCAATGAAACCCTTTTTTGCATTTTGGACAGACTGATTTTGGACGGACGTCCTTAATTTTGTTTTTGTTAAATGCCATTCCCCCCCCAGGGGCACGGCACTGGGCTTTAAAATGGCCAGGCTTTCCACAATTAAAACAATTCCCTGTAGGTTTCATCCCTTTTTGCAATGCCATAGCCAAAGTCTCCATGTTGTAAGCCTGAGAACCCACCACTGCACATGCTTTTAACAGATCAGCCAGAGTAACCTCACCTCTAGCCACCAAGGGCTGCAAGATACGCTTGCAGTCAGCGTTTGCATTTTCAACTGCCAATTTCAGCAAAAGTTCTTTTGCAGCTTCCTCATTAGAGATTTGTCTGGTAATAGCCAATTGTAGCCTTTCCACAAAATCATTATAAGACTCAGATGCTGTTTGCTTAATTTGAGAAAAAGACCGTGCTGGGATTCCCACATCCTGAATGCGGGACAATGCTCCAAGGACAGCTGCCATAATGACTGGAAATACGTGATCAGGCAAATTAGCAGCTTGATCTGCAGTGGATTCAAACAAGCCTGCCCCATAGATTTGATCTGGTGTATACAGCCCCCCCGAATTCCTTCCCCTAGTGACAGCCTCCCTTTGGTATTCTGAGTCAAAGACTACATACTGAGTAGAGCTCAATATCATTCTCATTAAATCTTTCCAGTCACTAGGAATCATGCGTGAGGTAGCCAAACTTGTCAGAAGCCCCTTTGTAAAAGGACTTTGAATACCATAATCTTTTACTGCTTTTTTAATTTCCCTAAGAATTGCTAAAGGAATCGGAACCCATTCAGTCTGCAGATTGCCTTGAGCATCCACTTGCCTATTGACTGGAAACAAATTCATCTGGGTAATCTCATCAGACTCTAACTTCCCCTCATTGAAAGCCTGATGCATCATGGCTTGAACCTTTCCCATTTTTGATTGGATTTTATCATTCACAGGAATAGGTGCTGTTGGAAATGATAAAGCACACTCCAGTTTAGGAGAAGGAGGGTGCAATACAATTCCTTTATTAGGAAGAGGTTCTACTAAAGTTTTTAAAAGAGGTTGTTGCTGGGTCTCTAAAGCAGTCATAACAATTTTCCAAAATATCAAAATTTCAGCTGTTGCCCGTGGCTCTTCATGAAGGATATTTCCAATTCTCCTCCATGTGTCTAACTTTAAAGAGCCTTTCTCTGGATACCAGGGACATTGCCGCCAGATCTTTTGCAGCAGCTCTCTCACATTATCTTTTGAAAGAACTATTTGCTCCCCCCCAGAGGGTTTAAAGATAAAGTTGTTTGTCCTTGCTAACTTCTGCAACTCACTAACATGCCGTTCCTGTGGTTGAGAGAGTTTTCCCCCCATGCTTCCTGAATAATCCTATTGTCCAGCAATAGTTAAGTACGTACTTTACCTATTCCAGACGAGGAAACACGGAGGTCCGGACACATACCACCTGCAGTGGATCACGTCGGGGTCACCACTTGTGGTGGACTCCCATGGAAAGAATGAGACACAGAGGCTGGTGTACTCGGGATGGGAGTCTAGAGCAAATTCTAGTGCCCCCTTTTATTGAGAAATTCGTACATAGTAAGCATACACATTGTGGATTACAATAATTAGCTATAGCACACAAAACTGTTTATAATTGTCTGAGCTGCTTAATTGTTTCTGGTGTTTGTTTTTAATTTCCTTGCTTATCTCAGTGACCCTTAGGCAGACATGTATGTATACGGTCTTAGACTAATCATTACCCAATACTGAAGTCAAAGCTTTATTCCCACACCAAACACGGTCGAAATTGTTGACACCTGGAAAATTGCAAAGAAATGATCTTCCCAATCTCTGTTGGAAATACAGCAGAGGGGGAGTTCTTGATGACCCAGCAAGGAGCTGGCAACAATTTGCCAAAATAATCGAGTGTTCTTCTGCTGAATGGAGAGGAGAAGTAGATCCCACTTCTCTCTCTCTTGAGCTTTCTTTTTCTTAAAAATTAGTCCTTTATACTCCCGCTTCAAGTGATAGTAGTCCTCTGCTGGGCATTTATCCGCTCAATTACGATAGAGTGTTAAACCTGATTAATCTGGTTCCTGAGCATCAGACACTCTTCGCCAAACCAAGAATTACTTCTTGAATGATATGGACCTCTTGGCCTACGGATGGCTCCTAGCTTCCTTTGAACACTATTAACTAGTGATTCAAAGGCAGAGATTGTCCCTGGGCCACTACTTGTTAGGGCCTGATTGTATAGGCTGAGACACTCCAGAGATGATAAAAAGGAGTGGAACTTTCTTTCAGTATTAGAAGATCATTTGATCCTCCTTGTATATGAGGCCACATAGGGATCTAATATCTGGGGACCCCTAGGGAGATGTATATTTGAGGAAAGCCCAATGATTGTAACCACAGGGTAGTGGTCGCTCTCCGTAAGGCAGTCCACATAGAAAGTACGGACTGCCTTTCTAAGAAGCTTGGATACCAGCACAAAATCTAAATACTACTCCCACGTGAGGAACTAAAAGTAAATTCACAAGCTAGATCACCTTGGGTACTCCCATTAAGAATTATCTTATTGTGTTGGGCTGCTAAAAAAGGACTAACTGAATGCCAGCAAAATTTGTTAATTCATCCTTAGAATGTCTGGCTGAAATCAGGTGTCCTATGGCCTGGAGGGTTTCTTGGGAGTAGAGATCCTCAATCGATGGGGGAACTTGGACTCCCAATTGGACATAAAAGTTGCCCCCTATAAGGATGTACAATGCTGGGAATTTAGTTTCCATCCAAGTAACGTAATTCTCCAGCACGCCCCATTGATCCTTAGTATCAGCTTGCCTCATCGTTGGGGGAAGACAAACATTAAACACTAACAGTTTGCTGCGTCCTCACTTAATTAGGAGCGCCATCGCTAAAGAGCCACAGGGGGCTGTCTCCACTTTCAAGGAAGTAAAGACCAAGCAAGCTAGACCACCCTTAGGCCTTTCTGTCATAGATTGTCTAGTGGCGGCCAAGGAAATGACCATAAACCCTGTAAGGGATATCTTATCACATGCCCAGGTCTCCTGAAGCAGGACCACATCAAATGAGTGAATATAGTTGGCGAATTCTGTGGTACCACACCTTCTTCCCCAACTTGCTATGTTCCACGAAAGGCACTTCAGTGTGCAGGGTTGTTGTTGTTGTTGTTGTTTTTTGCCAGATTTAATAGTCATTCTGTGTGATTAATTTTTTCAAGAGCACCCTTCGAATCTGAAAAGATACACCCATTGTTAAACGGCAGGGTTAAATGCCTCTTAGGAGGCAGAGGCAGGGAAGGAGGGAGGGGAGGCGAGCCTTGTTCATGGGGCTGTCAGGCTCTAAACACACTCCAGTTTGTACTTGTGGCATTAATTAGTTGCTTAGCTGGCAAGTATTCAGAAGCATCAACTGATGGAGTTTGAAGTAGCGCTAGATCTTCAAATTTACGAATTAGTCATTCTGGAGAGAGCACCAAGGGAGCTTCCATTGGTAAATCAGTATAGGCTCCCTAGAGTCCAAGGGAATCCTTACCGGGTAGTGAAAGACTCCAGAGCTTGGATTTAACTGCATCCAGATGCTTTATGATTTGGGCCCTTTCTGGTTGTGGAAGCTCACAAAAGGAGTCGAAGAGCTGTGTCTCCTCCTGGTTCCAGAAATTATCTTGAAATTATCTTAAGTCAGTCTCATAAATAGATGGAATCCCTGAGGCACTGACCTGGGCTTATTTACTAAGGAACCTTGGGTGCCCTGGGCTGGTGTCACTTCCTTTGGGGCCATTTCTTCCCAGATGATCAAGTCAAGGGAAACTTCCTGGAAAGATGTTACTCGCTGCGGGGGTTAATTTGACCGGTTGTAGGAGGAACAGTCAGGCTACCATCTGAGAGGACGCCAACTGGAGGTTTTGCAGGAATAGGTGTATAATTAGTATGTGATGTAGTATCCGAGATAGCATTCCAAGTTGGCACATTAATATGTGCTGCTGAGGATCTTTTGGGGGCAATAAATCTCCTGCCACTCACAAATTGTCGATTACTCAAGAGTGGCTTAATTGACATATCTTTGAAGACTCTTCTTCGCAGAATGCCAAAGGATCTTAACAGGGATCCTCTTCTGAAAAATAGTTTTGAGGTGTTAGATTTGTCAAAACCGAGTAGCACTCTAGTGCAGTATTCAGGAGAGGGTAAAAGTTCAACCTTCTTCAAATCATCAGCTTTTAGCCTCAATAACTAATATATGGCCCCTCGCCAGCTGTGTTGAACCCCAGTGAGGTAAGTTGCCATTAATGGGATTAATGATGAGGACCACTTATTTTGACTGTAAGACCAGGTGACCACGTCAAAAGATGTAAAGTTCGAACTACTGGTAGGATTACATTGGCCAGTGCTTTTGCTGAGGCTTGGCAGGGAGAACCCTGGTGCTGCATCAGGCTGCTGAGCGGTCAACCCAGGGCTCCCACTGGTAATCCAGGAAACTAAGCAGTTTAAAGTACTTAATATTTTATCAAGCTGAAACTGAATGCTCACTGTAGTTTCTGCAACCAAGAAACATTGCTGAGCCAAAAGTTCTGTAAGGGTGGGCTCATTTAAGGATTGGTTGGGGGCTGTAGTTTTAGATAAGCCTTTGTTCTCAACTTGGGGGCCAACGCCCTCAACCGTCAGAAGATCGCGACAACCAGCAGCAGCCAGACAAAAGGGAGCAGGAGCTTTCAAACCGAGCGGCCGAGCTAAAACAAAGTCCTCAATCTTGGATTGCTTCAGAGAAGTTTGAGGAACCAGATCAGTGAGAGATCTGCTCCTTTTCCTTGTCTTCATTATATGAAGTAGCACAATAGACGAGGAGCTGAAGTTGAAAAGAACTCAGATTGGCCTGGATAAAGCTTGTCTTTCAACTAACCAGCTTGTGTTTCAACTTGCTAGGTGTAATGCTGGCAACGGCTTCCTCCTTCAGCGCAGGCTAGAAAATTTGAGAATTCTTCACCCCATGTTTACCTGGGAGCAAGAGAGGCAGACTTCTTAAAGCCCCAGGTGACTCATGAATGGCTTCAGAAGAGTTTGATGCAGGTTTCCAGGAGCAAATTTCAAAGCATTGCAAAAATCAGCCAGCATACAAGCAAGCAAACAAACAAACAAAAAAAACCAAACAGGATATTTTCATGGCACAGTGTTTGCTGAATAAGAGACAGAAGATTGAAATAAGAGATTATATTCCAATGAAATGATCAGGTTCTTTTGAAAAGTTAATTGAATTGATAGTGAAATAGAACATGATTTTAAATAGAGTTTACAAGAAGAGAAGTAGATTTTTTAAATTTTTCTTTGGAGAATAATAATTCTTACTGTTGATAGTCTATTAGAATAATAATTCTTACTGTTGATAGACTTTCTGTTGTTTACAAGGTAGTTAAATAAGTCACACCAGATTTTAAAAACTAGAATTTAATCTATTAATTGATTTTATATCTAATGTTTCTAATTATGTATTTTCTTGTGTTAGGTAGGAATTCATTTGTGAATATGAATTTGTTTTTTTTTTTCATTATTTTCTCTCTTTGATCTAAATATGAATTGTATAGCAGTAACTCCCATTGGATTATAACAGAGATTCAGATTTCATGTCTGCTTTGAGTTTAGATATGTGTTAGTAGAATAAATGCTTTTCTGTTTCTCACAAGGCTGAATCTGTGAGGTGTGGATAAATAGCTTTAAAGATATTAATTGACAATGCCATCTTACATTATTTTTTATTATTTATTGATCAATATGGATGGCTGTGGTCCTTGACTAAGCAGGACAACCTGTAAAGTAAATGAAATCTGAGATATGTAAGAAACTAATTCATCAATTCCCCCCTCATTAATTTGACCAAAGGGCAAGCAATGAGTCCTTGGAAATGTTTGTGATGTGGTGGTTGTCCTTTTTATTTATAATTTTCCTTGAATTAATAATGATGGGAATGAGATAATACTGATACTGAGAACAGTGGATGTAACTGGCCCAGATTTACGGTAAAGCACTCACACTTGCTGTGGTGTTGCATGAGTTAATACATAAGAGGAAATTAAGTTATAGTTGTTTGAACATTTTAAGATCTGCTTTCTAAAATATTTTTGAAAGTAAAAATATGAGTGTTTCTGAAGAAAATCATTAACAAGAATGAATGTTGAATTCAAATGGTATCAAGCATGTAATTTTTTAATGTGCGTACCATTTCAGAAAATAATAAAAGTAAGGAGCTCATTTTCTGAAGGCTGAATATCAAACTAATAAAAACTTATTCAGTTCAATGGTAACTGCAATTTATAAATCATTTCCTAAAATTTAGGACTAACATATCTTGGCAAGCTATTGCTTCACAAAGCTGGACTGTAATCAGATAAATGCAACTATAAATGAGCAGTAATAAATTAATATTTCTGTGTGTATCTTGCATGATTTGTCATGATGATATAATTTAATAAATTTATAATGATGCAGACACATAAAACTGTAATGTTGAAACACCTACAATAATCCACAGAATTCAGAAATGCTATCTGATACCTGTCTTCCAGAGAAGTTCTGACTAGCAACAGAAAAGAAAAAAGGCACCATTTATTAAGCATCTTTTCTTTTTATCCTTTTTCATTTTTAATGTCCAGAAAAGAGTACATAATATCCATACTGGATCCTAAATGACCAAAATTAATTCAAAATAGAAACTTGAAAAGTCATGTTATGCTTATCTTTAGGGCAGTTCTCCTTTTTGCTACCTTTTATCATCAAGGGAACAATTCCCAAAAGTTAAAAGTGATGTTGCCAATGCATTAGAAGTGTATATGTATTTGAAACATCAACTGCAGATCTTTAGTCACGAGAGATAGCCTTGTTTTATCATTAATTCAGTTGGCTCTACAGACATATCCAACTGCAGTGTACATATTTCACACACTGCAAGCTTGATAAAATAATTTAAGATGCCCAATTTTTAGTAAAGTTTTCTGTCTCCCTTTTTATTTTAAGATGTTTACTTTTTATATTTATTGCGGATGTCTAGTTGTTTGTTTAGTAACCTGAATTCCTTTCCCCCCCTCAACAGGATTATCTATATACTGTATAAACAGAGCTTAGTTGGAGTAGAAAATTAAAGTAGTTTATCCTGAATGAATAAATGTTTTTGAGTAAGATCTAAACTATTAATAGCAGATTTAGTGAGATCAGAGTATTAGTTAAACTGGACATGATCTCTGTGAATGAATCCTGATAAAATTACTGACAATTTCTGAAAGATAAGAGGTTTTTACAAAGTTCTGTGCTGGCATAATTCCATGAAAAATACATACACTACATGATTTCAGTTTTTTTTAATCAAATAATAAAAAAATGAAATATATTACTTGGCTAGTAAATATTTTTATTTCTTTCCAATGAGAAACAATATTTATGCCATGTACGCATTATTTTTCTAATCTTTAAGATTCTGTATTAGAATTGTATTACTAGTAAAGTAAAATTGCATAAATCTATAATTTGCACGGTGTACTCAGCAGTTGCACTTAGCTGGAGTTTTAAAGAACCTAATAGAATTAGAATTTTTTTATTGGCCAAGTATGGTTGGTGCATAAGCTCTTAGCATACATACAAGCATCAAGTGATAAATCATAATAATCATAAAATACATTTATCATAAATCATAAGATACAACTCTCAGTGATAGTCTTAGGATATTAAATAAACATTTACATAAATCATATTAGGACACTAAACAAAATAATATCAATGATAAAATACAAGCAACAAAGTTATAAGAAGATAAGGAAATATATAATAGGAAAGATAAAAGGATAATAGTAATACATCCCAACTAGGTATTTTTTCATTGTGGGAATTAGCTGCTTAGCAGAGTATTGGCATGGAGGAAAACTGTCCTTGTATATAGTTGTTTTGGTGTGCAATACCCAATAGCATCGTCTTGATGGAAGAAGTTGAAACAGTTTATGTCCAGGATGTGAGATGTCTGTAGATATTTTCACAGCCCTCTTTTTGGCTCATGTAGTATATAGGTCCTCAATGGAAGGTAGGCTGGTAGCAATAGTTTTTTCTGCAATTCTAATCTGTTGAAGTCTTCGTCTGTCTTGTTTGGTTGCAGTGTTATAGAGGTTTAAAAGACATACTCAATAATTCCTTTCTACATTTGACATTTTTGATGTTGGGTGTCCATTTTAGAACCTAAAATCTTGAACGTCTCTACTGTTGATACTATGTTGTAAGAGATGGTAGAATAGAAGGGCTTCTCCTAAAATCTACCATCGTTTTTACAGTTTTGAATATATTCAGTTCAAGATTGTTCTGGCCATATAACAGTGTTTAAACTTCTTGTCTGTATGCAGGTTCATCTTTCTCTCAAATGAGACCAATCACTGTTGTATCATCTGCAAACTTAAATATTTTAACAGAGGGGTCCTTTGAGATGCAGTTGTTGGCATAGAGAAAGGAGAAATGGAGAGAGCACCCAACCCAGGGAAGCCCAGGTGCTAATTGTATAGGTATCTGATGTGATTTTTGCCTAGCTCCATCTGCTGTTTCCTGTCTGTTAGAAAGCTTATGATCCACTTGCATATTGATGGGGGGCCCAGAGGGATCAGATCAATAATAGGAGGTTTGGCTGTTGTTGATGGAGATGGTGGCAATAGTTGGCAGTAGTTTCCTCTCAAAAATACAGTAAAACACATTCAGGTTATCTGCCAGTTGTTGATTCCCTTTAATATGAAAAGGAGGTTTGCTGTAACCAATGATACTTTTAAGAGTTTCCCACTCATTTGCTGGTTCATTTGTTGAGAGCTGATTCCTCAGCTTTTCAGAATAGTAACTGATATAACTTTAGCAGATCATGAAAATTAAGAACATGGAGCCATTTTTTCCTTCAACTAAAACAGTTTACAACAATGGGAATTCTGTATGTTGAACATCTACATATCTGTTCTGAAGTAAGCATGGTTTAGTGAACACTAAAACTTGGTTAGTTCAGACACATTTCCTGACTTCACTGCCAAAGTGGCAGAATTACCAGAACATATTTCTGTGGTTTGTTTATAACTGTTTCAGCTGAACATAGGATGCAGGCTAATTCTATCTGGAATGAACTACTGCACCTTGTCACCCATTACTGTTTTTCAGTCTTAAATTTCTAGCTAAGTTGAAATATGTATGTTGTCGATCTGCTTACTTTCTTTGGTGGGCCAAGTAGGCAGATCCGTTCTATAAAGATTTGTTTGTGGACTTAAGCTCTCTTGGTGTCTTTACAACAAAAAGCACAAAATATTTCTGGTCTTTTGCAAGTAGTGACTATTAAGCTATTTACATCTCTACTGACAGATCTGTTTATATGAAACAAAATTGGATATTTTAAACCAAATACTATTTTCCCCAGGCAATGACCTTAAAAGAAATTGTTTTTTTTTTTCTAAACTTCAACAAAACCTTCAAATATTGATACTGGAAAACTTTATAGGCCTTTGCAGCTAGTTTTAGATTTAGATAAAACAAAGCAAAATTTAAAAAAATAGAAAGAGAAATTCTATTTCCATGTCACTGATAAAAGTTTCAAAAGCATGTTTTTTTTAGAAGTTTTCAATTCTTTAATATTATCAAGTTAATATTTTTCAGATTTAGGATAATTTATTCCTATTTGCCATTTGCAAGAAGTGTGCTAGCAGTAAAATAGTTGCAATGTGATTTTTACATTTGTTCTATATGTGTTAGCATCCTTCAGCTGAAATAACTGAAATAAATTTGCTGCTTTTGTCTGTACACTTCATAATCAGAGGAAAGTTCTGAAACATGAAAGTAGGCAGTTTATCTAATATCTACACCATGTATTACAAAATGATATTTAATACATTTTATATACTGTATTTTCCGGACTATAAGCCACTACTTTTTCCACGCTTTGAACCCTGCGGCTTGTACAACAGTGTGGCTTATCTATAGATTTTTCTTTGCTAACTACCATCAGGGGGTGCAAAAACGTGACAGACTCAAGAGGTCAATGCAAAGAAGATGCTACCGGTGGTTTTTGGCGCTCTCGACGCAAACAGCATGACACGCATGAACGCAAAATATTTTTCACACCCTCATCGTGGAAAGTACACGAACAAAAGCATACGATGCAGCTTTTAAGTTGAAAGCAATCGATCTGTCTATCCAGGAAGGAAATAGAACTGCTGCACGTAAGCTTGGAGTTAATGAATCAATGGTGAGACCTTAGAGACAGCAGCGTGAAGAACTGATTCAGTGCCAAAGGACAACAAAGGCTTTCAGAGGTCATAAAAGCAGATGGCCTAAACTTGAAAATGTTATTGAGGACTGGGTGAACACACAGCAGACGGCCGAGGTGTATCCACCGTGCAGATCCGACTGAAAGCTAAAACAATCGTCAGCGAAATGGGCATTGAAGATTTTAAAGGTGGACCGTCATGGTGTTGTAGATTTATGAGACGAAAAGATCTGTCCATCAGGGTACAGACGACTGTCTGTCAGCAACTCCCTTCCGACTACAAGGAAAAAGTTGCAAACTTCCACAAATTTTTTGAAACAAAACTAGCTGAGAATTCCATTGGACCAGACAACATCATAAATATGGATGAAGTATCTTTAACGTTTGACCTGCCTCTAACTAGAACTGTTAACAAGACAGGAGCGTCATCCATTATGGTGAAAACAACTGGCCACGAGAGAACGCATTTCACATGTGTTTTGAGCTGCACCGCATCCGGACAGAAGCTTCCACTGATGGTGATTTTTAAGCAGATGACTATGCCAAAAGAAAAACTCCCAAAAGGCATAGTCGTTAAAATTAACAAAAAAGGGTGGATGATAGAAAGCCTAGTGACTGAATGGCTGACGGAGTGCTACAGTAAGCTCCCGGGAGGATTTTTTCACTGGAAAAAATCGTTGCTTGTTTTGGACAGTCTGAGGGCCCATATAACAGATTCTGTGAAAGCAGCCATCAAGAGAACAAACTCAATTCCAGCTGTGATTCCTGAAGGTACAACTAAGTTTTTGCAGCCACTTGACATCAGTGTGAATTGTGCATTTAAAGCAGCACTTGTGCATTTAAAGTGGTGAGTGGGAGGCTTGGATGACCAGCGGGGAGAAATCATTCACAAAAACTGGCCGCGTGCGAAGAGCATTCTTTTCTGAGGTCTGCCAGTGGATCCTAAAAGCGTGGAGCAGTGTGAAAGAATCCACGATCACCAAGGGATTTTGAAAGGCTGGACTGCTGCATGTAGAGAACAGCACAACTTCATCGGTAACTGTGCCTTGAGATGAAAGTGACATTGAGAGCGACATCGACAGAGAGACTGAAAAGGTGTGTGACGGACATGTTCTGAGTTTCTTCAACTCCGACACTGAAGAAGACGACTTCAGTGGTTTCAGTGCACAGGAGGAGGATGAATAAAAACATCAATGACTTTTCTGTTTTGTTCGTTCAGTCGTTTTACTACCGTGTTACAGGCACCGTTTGGAAACAATTAAGTATGTAAATAAACATTTACAAAATCTTTCTGTGTAAATATCTAATTTCACAACGTATATATCTGCGGCTTATAGTCTGATGTGGCTAATATATGTAAAAATATTTTTTTCTTTTCAAATTTAGTGGGTGTGGCTTATATTCCGATGTGCTCTATATAGTCTGGAAAATACAGTAAACATTTCCTCTTGCTCCTTAAAAATAAAGATCCTTAAAAACATGTGAAATTGGAAAACCAATTATAACATGTTTTGATAGAAAGATATCTAAAGAGAAATCTGGAGTCTGAGGCTCCTGGAAGTATAACTTCTTAACCCATATTCTATCTCATATTGGAATTGTCTAGCTGAGTTATAAGGCAGAATTCATGCCCATGTTTTAAATGAGGGAGATGAAAATGTTTTGCTTTTTAACCATAATTTTTTCAGAATCTGCCTTCTGTTATTTTGGGATGGGTAGACTGCAGTCTTAAATCACGTATGATCCTCTTAACCAGTTTCTGAAGGCCTTTACTTATGATAAATTCAACTTCAGGGAATTTCTTTCAATCCTTACACATTTGCAGAGAGACAAAGGATATGAGAAAGAGAGTGTAGCTACATTCAATTTTGGCTGTCATTGTCCTTATTAAGTAGGACTCTACATGGGGAAATAATTGCCCATCCCTCTATTATTTGCATGTCTCTTCAGATTTAATTAGTCCGCAAAATAACATAATTGTCACACTCAGAATGTATGGTATCAGTTGAATTGTCCATATCTGGTTTCTACAATTAGATTAAAATTTTCAAAATGTAGCTTAGAGAATGGATTTTAGATTGGATTGATTTAATATACTCCAGCATGAACAAAAATATGACAGTGAGCATACTAGAAATGTTTCACAATCACTCCTTTATAGACAGCCAGGCTCACTTTTCATTTTATTGATCTAGATGTCAGATCTAAAGGGGGCTGCATTTCTTAAGTTTTAGAAAATAATGTAAAATGGGTACCAACTACCTCTCAGTTAATAAGAATGGAGAATTGCCATTTTGATTGTCTAAGCAATCATTTTTGTTTCAGGTGGTATATGACAGCACTACCTTCTTAAACTCTCTTTATACTTCAATGTTTGTTGCAGACTTTGAACATTCACATAAATTGTTATTACAACCATTTGTAACATTATGTTATGATTTATTGAGAGCTTTGACCATGCTATTATGGCAACCACAGTGTCTTTTTAAAATCATCCATGAACTCTACCTTATTTGATCCTAATGTAAAGTAGTCTCATATTTCAGTGATCTGTAGAACTGGTGATCTGTTCACAGATAGCTCAGTTAGATCAGTTGTGTAAATCCACTGGGTCTTCAGTGGAAGAAAAGCTGTATTTACTTTTTCTGGATTTATTTGGAAGTATGGTTTTGTGCTAGTTTTATGTTGAGGAACATACCTGATCTCTTTTATCATCTCTCTGTGAGCTGAAAAGGATTCTAGTGTACTCTTGACCAATGTCGGTTAATAAATCTAAGGCAGTGATGGGGAATACAAAGTGAAAAGTGAGCATTGGAAGTGAAAACAAATATTACTATTAACTTTAAAAATCAACCCCTTTTTATTCTGTGCTAGATTGCCTCTCCAAGTTTTGGTTTTTGAAAGATTTTGGTAGACAGAAAACCAAAATAAAATCTTTTCAGCCATATTCTTTAGTAAATAGTAAATGAAACTTGCACTGTGAAAGAAACCAATCTACAGTTATTGTAAAAGCTGACCCAGGGAATGTTGATGGCTTTTTTCTTTCTCTTGCTTTTCTTTTTTCCATTGCAAACTAATGGGTACTTTATATTTACTTCCTGTTCATTCAGAGCCATGGAAAAAGATTTGTAAAGATTCACCTCTTGCCCCATTGCAGAACAAGTTTTTGTAACAGATCAGCATGTTCTTGGAATAAATTATGCCTTCTCTGCATTTACAAAAAAATTCTTTGTTACCATGTTTGGTTTTCTTGTGAAGATTATATACAAAGAATTTCAAATGATATTCTTTATATATAATTTTAGAAAACCTAGTTCGGTAATCAGAAGAAAACTGTTGCTTTCACAATAATGGCTGTTTCACATTGACTTATTACTTTGGTAATTATTTGCCCCTTTACTTTTCTTACTATATCGCCTAGTTTAAAAAATAAAACAAATTATATAGCAATTTAGTGCAGCTGTGGGGGACTTGTAGGCAGGCACTATTGCAAATTTTAGGAAAATAAAATGAAGCTACTACTAATACCATGTTTTTAATTCTATTTTAATAAGTTATTTTTGTAAAATTTGTAAATTTATACATATAACATTGCATATAATATAGAAACATTATTTCTGTAATACATGTACACTTTCAAAGTACTTCTCTTTGTATTTTTTACAACAGTCTCCAAAGACCAGACATATAATTATTTCATAAAACTGTATATGCTTTAAAAATGATTTGGAAGTAATGTTTTAGTTCCATGGTGATGCAGAAGTTCTGCTGTTTTTTTCAAATGTAAGCCTAAAAAATAAAAAGCTTTTGCTTTTTAATGCTACTCCTAAAGCAGCAACACCTTTTTACAACCTGTAAATAAGTCTTAAAAAGTCAGGCTATTTTAATAAATAACAGATGTTACTATCAGATCCAAAACACCAGCTTTTGGATGATATTCAAAGTATGTACAGATGAGACTAAAAACAAGTTACTTGGTAATTTTATGACAGAAGCTACATTCTGTCAGGAATGTGCTGTTTATGCATTATACTAGTGTTGAAAGAAATATCCTTTTGGATTCAGTGCCAAGTGGGGAAAAAGACATTGGAAACATGGAGGCTGTTAGGAAAGATGGTTTAATAGTGGACAGCAGGACCAGATGGCTTGAAGCTCCAAAGTGAAAAGGATGGATGATCACATGCTTCAAGGTGAGAAGAGAAGGTCAAGAAGGGCTGAGATGCTGAGAGTGCCTGGCTTTTATAACCTTTTTGGGGATTTGAATTGGAGATCGTATTCTGATTGGTTGTCAGACTCCCATGGGGCCATACAGGGGCAACTCTATAGGCTGTCCTGAGTTCCAGGCTTGGTTGAGCCTTTGCTGGATGATGATGTAATGAAAAGGGCTTTTAGCAATTGCTATAGCTTTATCTGGAGATCTTTGTTATGTAAAGTATTCTGGCCCAGGCCTTAATGGCCCACCCATTAACAAAGGTGGGGGTGAGTTTCTATTTCTGAGGTGAGTTTCTACTCTTTTTAGGGGAACTATTCTCCTTTAATATTTCCTAGAATGTTTCAATTTTCTAGGAGGGGTGTGGGTGATAATTTCCTACACTAGTTATCAAACAGACCCTTCATAGATGCAAAACTTTCTATTTTCCTGTAGATGGCTAAGAATGTATCCTTGCTTTAGGAATTGTTTGCTTGCAAAAAATTTAAGGTTGAGAAATATAGAATCATAGAAAGGTCTAGAAAGGTCTTGGAGGTCTTTTAGTCCAACCTCCTGCTCAAGGTAGAAGTCTTTATTCCATCCCGGACAAATGGTTTTCCATTTTTGTCTTAAAAATCTCCAACGATGGAGCATTCACAACTCTGGAAGGCAAACTATTCCATTGACTTCTCGTTGTCACTTTCAGGAAATTTCTGCTTAGTTCTATGTTGGATTTCCCTCTGAGCTTCCACTCATTAGTCCTTGCCTGTTTTAGGTGCTATGGAGAATAAATCAACCCCCTTTTCCCTCTTCAAGAATTGGAATATAGCTGACATGTCATTCTTAAAATGTTCTCTTTGTTAGGCTAAACACACCTAATTTCCTTCGACATTCATCATACAGTTTAGCCTCCAGACCCTGTATCTTTGTTGCTCTTTTCTGTACTATTTCTAGGCCTCAATATCTTTTTTGTATGGTGAAGGGAACTGGATTCAGTATTCCGACTATGACCTTATCTACTTGGAATGGTGCTATCACTTCTTGTGAACTTGATGCTATTCTTATGTTGATGTAGCCTGGGACTGCATAAGCTTTTTTGGCAGCTGCAATACATTGCTGGTTCATACTTAAGTGGTGGTCCACCAGGATACATAAATCTCTGTTGAGCCAAGTCTTGCCTTTTCTATACTTATGCATTTGGTTTTTCCTGCCTAAGTGTAGGACCTTAACTTTTCTCACCACTGAACTGCATCTTGTTGGATAGGGCCCAATGCTCAAGTCTGTAAGACCCTTCTGAATCTCAAGACCATTTTCTTCCAAAGTGTTAGCAATTTCCCCCCAACTTGCAAATTTGAGGAGAGCCCATTCAGTCTCCTTATCTAGATCATATGCTTCCTTCCATGTAGTTGTAGTTGAGGACCACATGCTGAGTGCAGTTGGTTAGCGAACTGTAAATATATCTTGTGGTGGTACATGTATCCTACATTGTTCTATCTTATCAAGAAGTAGGTCAACTTTGTCAAATGTCTTACTATATCCAAAGCTTCTCCTTAATCCACTAATTAGTCATCTTATCAAAGCAGGTAATAAGGTTTGTTTGACATGATCTGCTTTTAACAAAACCATGCTGGCTTCTAGTAATCACCTTGCTTATTTCCTGGTGCTCACAAATACACTGCTTGGTTATCTTTTTCAGGATTTCCCTTTTCCCTAGTATTGATGTCAAGCTGATTAGTCTAGTTTCCTGGATCCACTTTTCCTTCTTTTTGAAGATTGGAACAACATCAGCTCTTAGCCTTACTGACTCCATCCTTTATATTTGAACTTGGTATTCTGTTCTAGTTTTGTGTTTTCAGGTTTTTATAGTTGTTCTTTTTGTCTTTCACTTTGTTAGAGAATTCTCTGTGCAGCCTTGCTGGTTTTGTTTGGAACCTCTTGTTTTTCTTTCTCTGAAGCATTGCTTTTGTTTGGGCCTTTATTATTTTGTTGTTCAGCTCTTCACAAACATCATGAACTGTTTTTCCTTCTAGGATTTCCATCCAAGGAAACCTTCCTAATCTCTCAGCTTGTTGAAGTTATCTCTCTTAAAATCTAAACATCACTCTGCCTTTGTTCAATTACCTATGTGAATTCCACATAATTACCATTATGTGAATTCTAGTATGACATGGTCATTCTCCCCCAAAGTTCCTACAGTTTACACTCTCTCAACCATTTCATCCCTATTAGTAAGAATTAAGTCCAGTATAGCTAACCTTCTAGTTCCCTCCTCCACCTTTTAGATCAGAGCTGTTAAACTCCTGGCCCACAGTCTGGCTGGGTCACAAACTGGCCACACCCATACCCAGTTTAGCGATGGGGAAAAAGTCCCGATAGGTCACGTGACGTCTCTGTGATGACATCAGTTGGACACCCCCATTTTAGATGGAAAAATTCTCAGGCATGGCAGGAATCTGTTTACTTTTAGAATTGCTGCAGAGTTTGTTTCCCAGTTGATGTCCATGTCCAAAAAAAGTTCCCCATTTTTTAAAAAAAGCACTTTTGTGACCCCATTAGTACAGTGGCGTGTTTCCTGTACATCCCAGCTAATTGGTTAGCAAAAATATGATTAGGTCTGCTTGTTTGAGATTTCCCCGCAGTTTCAATAATAATCAGGTTCTCAGGACTGAGAAGGCCACTCTGAAACCTTTGTTTCTTTCCTATAAGTACCTTATGACTATTTTGGAGGCATTGTTTTCTTAAGTATTAACATCCCTTTTCATCTTCAAATTCTTTACTGTCTGTGGAATATTAGTTTCTAAGAGAGTTAGTTTAATCCTTTTTCATCCAGAGAGTATATATTGTGGTACTTATTGTCACACAACCACAAAGCATGGCAGTTATCCCTGAAGATAACAGTTGGCAAAATGTTATTTTCTTCAAATGCTTTTCTTTTCTCTCTCTCGAAATGTATCTTGTTTTGTTGTGGCTGAATAGTGGAATTTTTGTTTAAAACACTTCATTCCAGAAGGTTATAGGCTTATCAAGTTTTTCTTTTGCACACATAAAACACAGTTACTTTTATGAAAAGGTTGGAAGAAAATGTGTAATGGAAGAAATATTTCATTTTGAAAACTGATGCAGTTCTTTACTGTATAAGCAGTGCCATGCTGTGAAGAGCTACTCCAACGCAAACTTGTAGCAAGTTGTTTGCAATCATCCGTGAGTTCTTATTTGCAAATTGGACCAATGTGGTAGAAATATTAGCAGAGGTGGGTTTTGTTGTTGTTGTTTTGTTAGTTTTCCCAGCTTGATTTGACTTCCATAGCCCAGGGTAGTTTCAATTTTCCTAACATTTACAGTTAGGAAATTATAGTTGAAATAGAGCAGAAATTACTAATTAACTTACAGTATGTACCCTTTAGTAGTGGGGATGCTAAATTTATAATTCCTAATAACTAATGATGGTTCATTGTGAAGTGTTCTTGGATTTGTACTACAACAATCTTTGGAAGGTGACTGATTTTATTTTCTCTTTCAGTTAGAATTAAGAAGTGTTATTGAAATGTTCTGCAAATGATTCTCAACATTTTTATAAATTCATTTATTTTAGAATCTATGCAAATCCAAGAAAGAGTTGTAAACTGCTAACAAATGTGAATGATATTCTATAGAAGGAAATTTATTATAATTTTGTACTTTGGGAGAAAATAGAGATTTCTTTAAAATAGTCTCTTGCTGACAAAAAATTGTGATCTGAAGTAAATAAAGATTTTTAAGTGTTTCTAGGAAGCTAATAGCAATGTTGCTGTTTGGGGTAGCAGAAAAACAGTACTCTATTCTTTAGGAATAAAATTTAGCGACACAAGGAAACTCTGAGTGCTGTTGGCTGGCCTTTGATTAAGAATAACATAGCTGAGGTGGCATGTATCCAGATATTAGTGGTGGAACTTCTAAACTGAGGAATAAATGTCTTAATGTCTATTATATGATTTTCTATGTGTTTCACACCTAATAAAACATTCAGAGATTGCCATAAATAATATCTAGGAACCTAGGCAGTTACACATGGCAATATCAAAGATATTTAATCATGCAAAGAAAAAAAATACATGAGATTGGGTTTTAAATTGCTGCTTATATATTCCCGATTGTCCTTTATCTGAGTGGCTTGAATGATTTTCTCATTTGACATGAAACATTTGGTTCCCCCCCCCCCCCATAAAAGAATGATAATGATTGTGCTGTAGAAATTTCTTCAAAACTTAGTGAAAATTCTTTAAGCCATAAAATCAAATTATGGAAACCAGTGATTTCTTGGGATTGTTGGGTCTTTGGATACTGCGGGTACTATGGCTGCTAAACAAACCCAAATCATCACTCCTCCACCACATGCTTGATGGCTGGTATGAGGTGTTTCTGCTGATACTCACCAAACATGGCACTATGCATTATGGCCAGACACCTCCACTTTGGTTGAGTCTGTCCCAGGGACAGTGTTCCAGAAATCTTAAGATTTGTTCAGTTGCAACATTGCAAACATAAGCCATGCTGCCATATTCTTTTTAGAGAGATGACAATTTCTCCTGGCAACCTTCGAAACAAATCACACTTGTTCAGTCTTTTTCTAATTGCACTGTAATGACTTTAACACATTTAACATGCTGAGACCTGAAGAGTCTGAGATGTAATAACACTTGGATTTTTCACAATTTCTCTGTGCATTGTACTGTCTGACCTTGGGATGACTTTGCTGTGACCTTCACTCTGGGAAGATTGGCAATTGTCTTGAATGTTTTCTACTTTTGAATAATCTTTTGATTAATCTCCTAGTGTAGAATGATGAACTTTAAATTACTTGCAACTGGCCTTATAATCCTCCCAGATTTATGGACAGCAACAATTGTTTCTCTAAGATCATTGCTGATGTCTTCACTCTTTGGCATTGTGTGAACACACACCTCAATGGTGGAGACCAGCAAACTCTTAAAACTTCAGCTTTTGTAGAGGTAGTCACACTTGCTGGTGATCAATTAATCAAGGGCACTTAAGGCTAGGTCACATTGCCCGACGGATGCAAAACGTATGTGAAAAGGACACAGCGGACGAGCAAATTTTCCATCCGTTGTTATCCGCTCTCAAAAGTGCCCCAAATTTGCATAAAGAGAACAGAAAAGAACGGACGGGGGGAGGACATAGCGTGGATGTAAAACGGATGCTCAACAGAAGCCTAGTGGATGAAAGCAGATGGAAGCGGATGGCACGTCCGCAGGGCTTCCGGGGGAGCATAGCAAAGCGGACGTGTAGCGGAAATGAGCGGATGCAAAGCAGATGAAGCAGATGCGTAGCAGTTGCAGAGCGGATGCAGAGCAGATGCGTAACGGATGACGCAGATGCATAGTGGATGCAGAGCGGATGCGTAGCAGATCACTGTGCATGCGGGGAAGATGCATTGCATCAGCCCCACGGATATAAAAGGAGGCAGCTCTCAAGCAGGTCACCATTCAGAGGAAAGACCTGCTGCCAGACACAGCTCCAGCCAACAACCATGGGGAAGAAGAGGAAGCCTGTGCCATCTTCTGCCAGCCCTGGCAAGAGGGATAGATCCACCATCCCACCCCCTGGCGCTGACTGCTGCTGCTTCTTCTTCTTCTGCTGCTGGTGCTGGTGCTGCTTCTTCTGCTGCTGGTGCTGGTGCTGCTTCTTCTGCTGCTGGTGCTGCTGGTGCTGCTGCTGCTGGTGCTTCTCCTGCTGCTGGTGCTGGTGCTGCTTCTCCTGCTGCTTCTCCTGCTGCTTCTCCTGCTGCTTCTCCTGCTGCTGCTGTGGTGGACCAGCCCCAGAGCCCTGAAAGTCCTCATGCTGAAGGCCCTGCCAGAGGGAGGAAGAGGCAAGGCAAGGAGAAGGAGAAGGGAGAGAGGAAGCAGTACTCCATCGCAGAGGAGCATGAGGAGGAGGTGCTGGAGTGGCTGAGGGAGAACGAGTACATGTGGAGGAAGGGCCACAGGCTGTATAGAGACACCAAGCGGAAGCAGGCGGCTTGGAGACAGAAGGCGGAGAGCCTGGGCTACAGTGCTGATGTCCTCCTGGGGTAGTGGAAGCATATGTATACCTGGTACGGGAAGCTGCACCTGAAGAAGTCTGGCCAGGCCACGGTCAAGCTCACCGACCGGGAGACCTATGTCATGGCAAAGTGCAGCTTCCTGGAGGGTGAGGTCCACCACCGAGGAGCAGCCCCTCTGTCTACCCTCACTCTCAGGCAGCCCGCAGACAGCCAGTCCTCTTCTGGCTAGGAGACAGCGACTGTGTCCGGGCAGGTGTCCACAGAGCGCCCCGTGACATAGATCCCCCCGACAGCTGCACACCCTATGCTGGAGGACGTGGAGGATTCTCTCACACACATGGAGCAAGAAGAAGCAGCGACCACCAGGGACCAATCCACACCCACCCTCAGCTCCACCTCCACAAAAAGCAGGCAGAGAGGCAGACCGGAGGGACAGAGCCACACTGTCCTGCTGGAGATCAGGGACAACATCAAGACCAGGGCAGATCTCCTCTCTCAGCTGGTACACTTCGAGATTCCATCCTCAAACCGCAAGCCCTTCCTCACCTACGTGACCCGGACCCTCATGGACATGCCCGAGCCCCAGTACCAGGTGATGAAGGAGAGGATCACGGCGCTGCTGCACCAACCTCCAGGCCCAGTTGAACCTGGTCCCACCCACTGCAGGTCTGCTCCTCCACCCCAGGCGATGTCACAGCCCTTCCAAGGCTTTCAACAGCCCCTCACCTACCAAGGCTACGCATACCAGGAGTTCCAGCAGCACAGGCAGCCCTTCCCAGTCCAGGCACAGGTTCCTCGCATGCCACAGGTGCCACCAATGCCACCGATGCCACCGACGCCACAGATGCCACCGACGCCACAGATACCACCAATGCCACAGATGCCACCGATGCCACAGATGTTTCCTCGCACGCCACAGACGCCTCACCTCGCCCAGCTGCACACCAGACATCCCAGTTACACTCCTCCTTCCTCCACCCCACAGCCAAGCCCGTTCTCAGAACATCTGTCATCGGTCCTGTGCCTGACAGCCCAGGTCCTGAATGAAGGGCCTCTCAACCTCACTGGGCTGAGCCAGCTTTCTGAGAGCTTCCTGAATACACCACCTCCTGTTGTTCTCTCGGGGCCAGGCACCCCAATGGCGCCTCAGACCAGCACTCCAGCCACTGCCACCTCCACAGTCCCTGGCCACTCGACAGCTGAGACCATGTACATGCCTCAGAGTGACTGAGAACAGTGCCAGAGACTGAGTTGTTACCTGTTGACTTTATCTTTGCTTGGGACACTTTTCTTGGTTCCTTTTGCTTTTTAAATAAAGTCCTACACTTTACTTAACTGTTATTAATAAAGGTTAACTTTGCTTCACACACTTGGGTCATTTCTTTTACTTAATAAAGTGTTGGTGGAAAGTTTTAGAAAATTGTTAAGCCTTTTCATGCTTATGGGATGGGCAGGGATATCTGTGGGATGGGTAATAGCTGTGGGATGGGCAAGGATAGCTGTGGGATGTATAAACCTCCAGTGCAAGCATAGTGGGACTGTATGGTCCACCCTCCCAGCTGCCACACGTGTGGCCCTTTTTTATCAAAAACAATTTATTCATTGATCAACACATTTCAACATAAACAAAACTCTTTATTAAATGCCCTGTTCATTGTAGGGCCACTCAACATACATGGCAGAATCTCATCAGTGTGATGAGACGGGCTGAAGGAAGCATCCATTAAGCATCTACCATCCTGTCTTGCCACTCCACTGTTCCAGCTGGGGAGTTGCACCAGTGTTTCAGGAAGTTGCGTTGCTTCTTCCCTTCACGTGAAGCTCTGTTGGGGCCTTGCACATCCACAGTGTCGATCAGGTTTCGCCCTTGCCTCCATTCACCAGGCTCCATGTCTCCATTGCCTTTTTGGAGGTCCACGAGCCTGTTCTGCAACACTGGGTAGCGGGTGCGCATGAGATTGTGCAGGATGCAGCAAGCTTCCACGATTCTCTTCATAGTTCGTGGATGATGCTGCATGGTGGTGAGAAGTACCTGTTGGCCAGGATGCCAAAGGCGTTCTCCACCACCCGTCTTGCCCTGGACAGCCTGTAGTTGAAGATCCTCTCTTCACGGGTGAGGTATCTGGAAGTGTAGGGCTTCATGAGGTAGGTTCTGAGGGAGAAGGCATCATCCCCCACGATGAAGTAGGGCACATCTTGGGTATCTTTGGGCAGGGGATCTGGATCTGGGAAGCCCATGATGAGGTTGCGTTCCAGCCCCTCCTTGAGGTCACTGGCATTGTATATCTGGGCATCTGAAGCTGACCCGTTGCCTGAAGCATCTATGTTTGTTGTATGTTGAGTGACATGGGCTTTAATTAGCAGCACCTAGTTGCTACTTAGCCTATTCATACCTGTGGAATGGCTTCTCCATTTTGAATTTCTTTTTGTACTTTTAAAAAATGCTATCAACCAGATGATTTTTACTATGTCCTGATATCAAAACCACAGAACTCAAAGAGGGTGTAGTTAATTTTTCTGTAACTTTGAAGTCTCCAAAGCAGATGAATGGTTTACACATGATGTAATAAATATATAATCTTGAAGACTAGGCTTTGGGATGTGAAGCTTGCCAGTTTGTATTGTTTCATTTTTTATTTTACTGTGATTTAAATCCAAAAGAACTAAGAAGAACTTCTTAATATGGTTAAAGAAAGTGAAAGAAAAAGAGGTGAAAATGCTTAAAGAGAGTGTTAATGAAGGAGACCTTAATTAACTAATAATTTTTGGGATAATTTTTAAAAAGCAGAAAAAATTGGTGACATAAAATAGGCTGTATGTTTTGTTTAAAGCTTTATTATGGTTTCTTTACTTGCTTGATTTAAATGTGTCAGACATTTTTACTATGAGTACAATGTAATTTCATTCATTTTGTTGTCTTTATACATACATTCTTTATTGAATTTTCCCCATTTATACTTAAAGATTTTATTAAAACATTACCCAACAGTTATCATTTACTGAAACCATTTTTATTCTGCCTGTCTGCTTCAAGTTCATTGCTTATTTCCATTTAACAAATGTAGTTTTCTATCTTCTATTATCATCCATCTTTGCTAATTCTAGCATTTGCTTTCCATATAATCCTTTTTCATTTTTCCTTGTAATTATAATAAATGGTCACAATATTTAAGTATCTTAAGCCAAACATTTTAGAATACTATTATTATAGTTGTTTTTATTATGATAATAGTATAAATTTAGCGAGAATTCCAACTATGGATAATTTTGATTTATAAACTTAGAATATCATTGTTTTAATTCTCAGAAATTATATTAACCAATGGCACTAGACCATGCACATGTTCCAAGTATTAAGGTGGTAACAACTTTTTTTGCTTAGCGACTTCTTTGCTTTGTGACTTTGCAGCGACTTCTACAATAGTCATAACTTTTTCTTGATGTCACTCAAGGTAACCTAGTTAAGATCAAGGTGCTCTTGTTGTGTTTCATCTTTTCCTCTTCCGTGAGTTTTCTGCAGTACCCACCAGGCTGAGCAAGCACATATATGAGTCTGTATTTCTGTAAGCCTGGAAAGCTGAAGGGTCTGTTCTGGACCACAGTGGTAGGCTGGTGGATCTCTGTAAGCAGTACTTCCTCACCAGAAAAAAATATTTTTTTAAAAAAATATCAGGATTGAAATTAGAAATTTCATATCTGATTTTTTTAAAAGAAATTTTTAAATAAAATTTTAAAATTTTAAATTTTAAAAACATGTATTTTTTAAAAAGTCTGTTAAAATTAGTCTTCATTTAATGATGGTTATTGGGAGCAGGATTTTTACTAAGTTGTAAAGCACAATGTTATGTGATTGCACTATTCCTGCTGACTTTACCATTGATTTTGTCAGAAACTAGCAGTGAAGATCATAAACAGAGATCACATGGTTGAAGGGATGATGGAACTCTGTAAGTATGAGGACTGGTTTATTTAGTGTTATTGTATGTTTGAATGGGCACTGAAAATGTGGTTAAGTGAAAATCACATGTACCTTTGCCCACTCGGAGAGACTTAAGAAACTCCTTTTCTTAAAAGATCAGAAATCTACTGGTTGTAGATTATATGCTGAAAGAGAACTGTGTTCATAGTCTGAGATGTTCATTATATAAGAGAGAAAAATATATTGTTTCGGGTTAGAAATGTTAATTAGCCAATAAAGGAGAATATTTGTAACTCAGAGTTGAAATAAGGGATCCTTGGTGCTCTCTAAACCTGTTTTCTTGCAAATGTTTCATTATACAGCCTAGGTATCCTCATCGGTGCTAGTCCTATGAGGGTACCTAATAGTTTGGGTAATGAAACATCTGCAAGAAAACAACCAAGATCTGAGAGCACCAAGGATGCCTTGGGTTAATTAGCTTCATTTTTTCACATTATGCTCTTGTTCTCATACAGAAGTTAACTGGTGAAATCAATTCTATACATGCAATTAAAAAAAAAACAAACTTCCCGTTAATTTCAATAGAGAAGCTTTCTGTCCAGTTTCAGTTTGCAGTTCATAATTCTGTACATATGCCAGTACAATGTGTAGTTTTCAACTAAATTAGCTGGAAACTAAAAACAAATCGATGTTTTGTTTCCAGGAATTTCTTCAAGTAATGAAAACTTAAATCAGTCGACCAATACCTGTACTAAAAAGACACCCACATGCTGCTTTAGTTTAACCATTTGGTATAAAATGCACTGAAACACAACACTTGTTAAGTTTTCTCTGAAGCTAGAAAAAGCTGACCAAGAGACAATTTATTAAAAAAAACCAAAACCATGACTTCATATTCCCTAAGGCAAGGCAGAAAATGGAGAATGAATTCATTATCTTACTGAATCAACACCTACGGATTAATTCATAAATCAATTCATAATGCTGTTCTACCAGTTTGTCTTGCACCTTCAAAAATTGGCATAATTTACGTGTGTATGAGTGTCTTAGGCACTTCTCAGGATCATCACACAAAGCTAGAGAGTTCCCATTGCTCTAGGGTTTGGCAGTAACTGTCAAGAAATGCGTAGAAGTTTGAGATGCTGGGGGAGGTGTAATTCCCAGCTATTGAAAAAAAGAAAGAGCTGTGTAGGTTTTGTTCCTTTTGTTCCCTGTTTCTGAATGGGATGATTGCAATATGATTGCAAGTAATTATAATAACAGATTTGCAGAAGACAAAAAAAAATGTTAAAAATATTCTGTCAGGTTTGTTTGTAGGTAGTTTTATTTGTTTTTATGTTTTAGTTGTTTACACGATTTCATAGATGCACATTTAAATTTTGTACTCTAATATATTTCAGTATATTTCATCTATTAGTCACTGTGTTTTATTTTGCAAGGTATATACCCATTTAGACTATAAATGTGTAAAATGAGCAATTAATTGGATGTAGATTTTTTTAAATTAGATTTTTAAAATAACATCATTTTTTTTGATGGTAAAGGAAAGCTGGATATTATGAGTTTGCAATCCAGTCAAAATAGCGTATGGCTTCTTCTATTGGATCTGTGGTACTTAAACAATTTTGGGTCTGTTCGTTTATCTTGTTGAAAATACATTGCCAGTTAATAGAGTATGTTAACTTATACATTTCCCAAGATGCTTTCATCACTGAATGGCCTGGTATGTAATAATTTTTATATCTTATTATAGCATAAATATAATAAACCTAAACTGGTCCCATTCTAATACTTCCAAATGTACAAAAGAAGCAGTGGTGGGTTTGCAAGTTGTTTCCTACAGTTCTATGTGTGGTTCTATGCACTTTGCGCACACACAAATGAGTCTAAGATCAACAAGCTGTTTCTTACCTCCGCTGAGGTGCACCAATGTGCTATTCCCGCATGCACAAATGAGACTACGACCAACCAACAGCTGTTTCATACCTCTGCTGAGGTGTGCCAAATGAGTCTAAGACTGATCTACAGCTGTTTCTTACCTCTGGTGAGGTGCGCCAACATGTGATTCCGAAGTTCAGAAGTATTGATCAATTCAGTACCAACAAATTTATTTGATGCCTCAAAGACAATAAATAACTTTAGAAAGGAGAGCCCTATATTACTACTTACTGTAACATATATTCTACAATCTTTTAGAGAACATAATTAGCTGCAGGATTTTTTAAAAAATATTGTTAAAGATAATCATAGGATTCATATTCTTAATTCTGCTAAGCTTTGGATGCACCTGTATATATTTGCAGGGATATCTTCTGCCGCTTTCATGTTTCTTCTCTCTGACTTCAAGATTGGAAAGAACTCTGGAAGTTGACAGAGTTTGAGAGAATACTATGTGTTTTGAAAGACAGAGCTAAATAACACATTTTACTTATTTGGTCCAGAACAAGTCATTTTAACCATAATCCATTGTATAATTCTGAATGCAATGACCAAATGAAGGAATGGAATGGAAGTGATGCTCAAAATGGATATTGTAAAGTGTGCTTAGCTATAACCAAATAAACAAAAGGAATGCCTGTGTTAGAAATGAATATTCACTGAATATTTAAAATGACTTTTAAAACTAAGCAACATAATAGCCGAAAGACAAAAGCTTAGGATAACAAGGACATGATAACAGAACACAGACTTCAATATCAAACAAATAACAAGAAAAGATACCTCAATCAAGAATGCCAACAAATAAAGGAAAATAAGAGAATTTTTAGAAGTTCAGAGCGAAAAATGTATGATTTGAGTACAACTATATCAGTGGTGGCGAAACCAGATGAGCAGTCCCCAGCATGCCGCATGGGAGTGCCGGAAACCAGAAGCATGCGCCAGAGAGCTGCTCTTCCAGTTTCTGGTGCTTCCATGTGTGCAAAAACCAGCTGGCCAGCATGCATGCACATGCCAGAACCTGGAAAAGCAATGGGCAATGGCTGGCATGCCTGGAGAGATGGCTCTGTGTGCCACTTCTGGCATGCATGCCATAGTTTTGTTATCATGGATCTATATGTCTGAAGGCTACTTTTCTTCAGTGATCTTTCAGGATAATTACTCTTCCTATAGTTTCAATATTACCTTTATGTCCTTTATACTAATTTCATTCAGAATGATTTTTGAAGATAAACTATGTTAAATCTTAAAAACAAGATAATGAACATAAAATATTACTAGGGATAATGGTTTTAGTATGTTATTAGAATTAGACCATTTTCTTCTTATACTGTTTTGCCTTACAGATTTCTGGAACATCTGGTATGGAATGTGATTATTTTTCTTGCAGCTCAAACATGCAGTGAATGTGATTTGAGCTATATTGTACAGATCTGGCATCTTGATGATGGCTGTCAGGTTAAGTTCAATTTTTTAAAAAATATTACTTTTAAAAAGTGTTTTAAGAATATGTAGGGAAGTTTAATAGAATAAGGAAACTAGTGAACGAATCAGTACTGCAAAATATGGCAGAATAATAACCACAATAATAGTGGTATTGTATGGATCACATATACACTGCGAATGAGCTAGGTTAAGTCCACAAGAAGCAGCTGGAAACAACTAATATATGTCTGTTTGATTTGCTCATAAAAGTATCTTTAGATATAATACCTAAGGCAGGATGCACTATACTCCTTTAACTTCTTGACAAGAAGATTAGTCTGCAGACATGCTAGACATTTTGTCTTATATTAATGGAAAAAAATAGATTTACCTTACATAATCCGGATATTCTGGTTTATTTCAGCTCTAGGTTTAAGACATACTTGTTTAAAGCAAAAAAGGCTTTGTTGGTATAATTCACTGAAACTGTCGTTCAGAAATATACAAATCAAGGGTCACATTCATTTATTTTCCTAGATACCAGTTTTCTTCAGTTTTCTGTGTAAATATTTAGGTTATTAAATTTGCCAATATTTCTACTCATGTGTGCCATTTTTTGTTCTTATTTTATAGATATTACGTGGACATAAAATAAATGTTACTAAATACCAATTGCTTAAGGCTGTTACAGAGTCATTCAAATACTTTCCACTTGATTTGTCCTAAGAGAGCACTTTCTATTGGTTGTTAATTTTGGCATATAATATGTAAACAGTAAAATTACAGGTGTGCTTAGTTTCCAACTACTTTATTTCATGTTTGTGAACTTTAGATCTTATGGGAAACTTATTACATGCCATAGAAGTAGTAGAAAGCTGCTAAATTTTCTTTATTTCAATCTCAGAAACATTGACAAGTCTCAGATGCAAGGGCTACATCTAAACGAATGGCAGGAAATGCCAATAACACTTTGTATAGGGAATGCATTAATCTCATTGTAGAATATCACATTTAAATAATGGTCCATATATTGGGGTCCTTGTAAACAGCATGGTGGCCTAGTAATAAAGACACTCACCTCCCACTCAGTAGGCTGATAGTTTAATCCTAAGTACCAGCAGGCATGTCTCTCCTAGGGTGCAAAGAAAAAATGTCTGCTGCGAACTCTGCACGGCATCAGGAAGGACATTCAACCAGAAAATGCTCAGCTCCCTCTAGTCACCCCACTCTTTCCTGAATTAAGTGTTTACAGGGTTGTAAAAAGGGGTTTTTATATTGGGTTCCTTATGTTTTTGAACAAAACCAGATGAGATATTGCAAATCTCATAATCTCAGATTTGTAATCTGAATTCTTGAGTTCAGTTTTGCTTTAGTGTGAAAAATGATTATTTGGGAAGCATGTTTCATTCTTGTTTTGTTGATTTTGTGATCTAAATGGTGTTGTATGTCCTTTAAATTGTTCTAAGGAGAAAGTAATAGAGCAGTAATAGCTTCTTCAGTACCACTCTACCAATTAACAGTACTTTCCCTCACTGCAACTTTGTGATAAAATATTCAGAATTTATTATAGTATTGATAGCATTTCTTACCTATCCTGAAAAATTACTCAGTTTTCTTAACAAAACAACCCATTTCTCTCAAAATACTAATCAGGCTTTCAGCCTTTACTGAAAAGAAGTATTAGGTCCCCAAATTTATTTCTTAAGAACTATGCTTCTTTGAAAAATAAAAGACTATTTTCTCATTCTGTTTCTAGGTTTTCACATCCCATGGACCAACAGTAATTATGCCAACTTGGTTCTGTTCTCGGAAATGGTTTTATCTTGTTGGAAGATTTAATGAAGAAGGAAAGGTACGTAATATGAAAAGGAGAGAGGTATAACCTAATTATGGGAAAAATTGATCTCTCTCTTTCCCAGTTGGATGCCCTCCAGATATGTTAGAAATACAGTTATAAGAATCTCCACCCAGCAGTGCTTTTGGCTAGAAATTCTGTGAGTTATACATCTAACATATCTAGAGGGCTCTAGGTTGGGAAATCTACGCAATAATGTCTCAAGAGATGCTTGCACCATGCGATCCTAATCACGGTTGAAGTTCTTCATCAAACATTTGATTGACTTATATTTAATTAAGAAATTAGTCTGTTTTCCAAGGTGCCATTGATAGAGGAACTGAGCAACACAGATCTATTACTATGGTGTTTTCATTGATTGATTGATTATGTCCCATCAAATTGATATACTCATATAGATAGATTTTCTCCATGGCAGTCTGTCCCCAACCTGGTCCTTCAGCTCTTCCAGTGGAGCACCATAATCACTGTAATCAATGATATAAAAATGTTAATATTGTCAGCAGTAATATTACCTCTGGGAAAGCACAAAAAAAGGACAACTAATGTGGTATTTGTTTTGTTATTTGTGAAGATATTTTTGCCAATCTGTATTGACATTCTGCAAGCACACAGGAACACCAGCTTTTTCACAACAAGTAACTCTAGAATTTTCCCAATGTTAACACAGCATTTTAAATATTTCACTTAGCACTGAACCCTGTGACTTATTCTGAGACACAGCGCCCTAGATGGCATTTGAAAGAGATATCACAAAACAGTGTGAATCACAGCTTCTATTTGAGAATTGACTCAGAAGGTACTTACATAATACAGCATTACACATGATGGAATTGTTTTGAATGGCACCTTCTACGAACTTCAGTGCAAAGTAGTGTATTGAAGTGATGTCAGACATTACATATGAAATCCTACAATAATGAACTCAGGTTATATAAGATGAAAGACTTCTGTATGTATATTGCTACATATACAAAGGAACATTTGTATGTTCTGCAAAGGAACACAAGGTTAGTTATAATTTAAAAGACAGATATGCAGATGTAAGAAATACAATTTCACAAACAATCCAATGCAAGAAGATAAAATGGGCATGTCTCCAGCTTAGCGTAGTTATTATCATGGAGTTCTCTGTATGAAAACAGGATTTCATAGGTTGATGATACTAGCATGTTTCCACCAGTAAATGGTGATAAAAAAAGAAGCATAAATGGAGTTTTTGGGAAATTTGCAGTATTCTGACTTATTGATACAGAGGAATAATTACTTTCTTTGGTGACATAAATGAATGGAATGGAACAAAGCAACTGTGGAGAGACCAGTTACAGTCTCAAGAATAAGTAAGAATGGTGAATGATTTTATGTACATCTCTTTAGAAAAAGATCCAGTTGTTTAAATTGCGGTTTAAGCATAAATCCATCAATACATGTGACAATGAACTATAGAGCTAAAATATAACTATTTTGATTATTTCTGATGAAAGATTTAGATAATTAGTGACTGATACAAAAATGACAAGACCTTCCAGTTTTGAATAAGGGGCATATTATTGTATAGTGTTGGATGAATCTCAGCAGAAAATTGACATGGAGGAAAAAGAAAGAATTGAACATAGAATGAATGCCAAAAAGGGCAAAGCATGAATCCTGTATGTAAAAGAATTAGAAGATAATTTTTCCAGCAGAACAAATGGGAAGTGGATGAAAGAAAAGCTGCCTGAATTGAATTAATTTGATTAATTAATTTGATTTTCTGAAATTTATCAACATAATTATATATTTTATTGTATTTCAGAAAATATATCAGCATCCCAGAAAGAGAAAGTTTAATGGAATCTGAAACATCTTTAGATGGGCTTTGTCCTTAATTCTATTCAGCGCTAAGGAGAAAAATTGAAAAGAGAAAAGTACATAGCATATATTTCAATAAGGTCACAAGAAAAACATTAGAAGTTAGAAAATGAATATTTACAGTTGAAATGAAAGTAGGCTTTTTTTCTGCTAAGTGGTGGAATGTGAAGATACTAGATCCATTTTTTTTTAAATAGCTGAATTAAAATATTGAAGGTTGCATAGGGATTTGTCTAGCTTCTCTAGGGAAAGATAAAGACAAAATGCAGACTCTGGTATTTTTGGCACATTGTGGATAAAACTGAACAGAGATCAGTTCTTGAGCTGAGTCCAAGATGAAGTTTTTAAGCGAAATAAATTATGCTTATAAATTTCTTTAAAACAAGCCCTTTTTAACAGTATACCTTTAATAGTATGTTGTTAAGCATGCTGGAGTAATTAATCAAATCCATTACTTGATATTTACTCCTTTCCAAGTGAACTATGCCTGCTCACATATTTTTGTTTCGGGAGGTTAATCTTTTAACTTCGTTTTTCAAAATAACCAAGCAATTATAACTTTATCACAAATTTCCTGCTTTGAGGTTGGGCCAGTATACTTTACAAACCCATCAGGGCATAACTTTTGGGTTCAGCCACAAAGCTACGAAAATTCTTAACTGGATTTGCATGGTTTGGGGAAAGTCTAAGGCTAAGCATTAGATGAATGAATTGTTGTGATAGGTTTTATAGACATGTCTTTGGTGGCAGTTCCAGGAAGAACCAGAGTTTGAAACCATGATGAAAACTGTACATTGATCATTGACCTCCCTTTGCATGAATGTGTCTGCAAGCATATAGAAAAGTAGGACCCTGAGATTTGTTAAGAAATAATACAGATAAGTGAATTGAAATTGTAAATATATGAGTATTATGGTGATAACTGTTCAGATATACATATAACTTGACCAGTGTTCCTTGATTGTAATGGTGTTTTCGAGGGTTCTGTATAGATGAGATTGTCTTGTTCTAAAAGTCAATATTAGGCTGATATTTTTAATCCTATCAGCCCAATTTAATGTGCTTTTTATTCTGCTGTAGCTCCCAATGAGCACATTTTTTTCAGAAGATGTTATTTGGATTAAAGTTGCTTTAAAGTGTTATGTTTCTTTCTAATAAGTATTTATCCTTATCACAATTAACATATCAGTAGCAGCACTTGTTTCTGAAGATATATAACTACCAAGCTGTTCATTGGTAGTTCATTGACATATAATTACCAAGCTGTTCATTGTTTCTTTATTATGGTAACCAAGCTTTTCAAATTTGTAACCCTTTTTATTTGAAGTGGGCCCCTTTCCATTCTGACATGGAAATATATACATATTTTAAAGTAGTACTTCCATACATTGGTGCCGAAATAAGTTACAGAACATTTAAATCACAGTATTCTTAATTATGGAATCTCGTGAAAGTAATAGTTTGAATGGGGAAATATGTAAGCACTGGGAATGGTATATGGTGCAATAAATTCTACAAATATTCATGTGGCAACATACACATGCACACAAAAAAACTTGGGCAGCATGTTGCTCTGTAATTAGAACCATGTGGTTAACTTGACTTCACTTGGAGCATGACATGAAGAACAGAAGCCAGGTTAAATTTTGCCATTGACATAGCATCACCACAATGTTGAGCACAAGGGAAAAATAAATCTCACTAGAATGTAGGTTGAAGAAACTGGTGTTTTCTTTTTCTGGTGGTTATATTGTTTTTCACATTCCCACTGCAAGAATTCATTAT
Organism: Laticauda colubrina; assembly: GCA_015471245.1. Lineage (NCBI taxonomy): Eukaryota > Metazoa > Chordata > Lepidosauria > Squamata > Elapidae > Laticauda > Laticauda colubrina. The sequence continues at coordinate 499,941 of BLBF01000033.1, forward strand.
TCTCTGTTATATTCCTTATTACCCTTCTTAGTAAACCTGATAGAAACCTATGTAAGATACTTCTTTTCAGCATCAAAATATTGCAGAGGTTACTAGAAAGCTACAGCTAAGTCGTCACACAGTTCTTCCTACCCAATGGCAAAAAATAAGCAGACTTTTTCAATCAAGTGTTGCATCTGTGATATCTGTGGCTCCTACAGAAACCAGTTTTTATGTACTTTCATACTTACTAGTTGTTTATTTGTATACAGTATTGGAAAAATATTAATATTCAATTCCTGCATAAGAAGTACATATATTTAGAATAATATCTGAATATTAGATCTCAGAGAGAATCATGCAGCTGAATAATGAAGAAGGGCCAAATCATCCATGGTAAAATATTTGCAGGGTAAAAAGCTCAGGAAATCCTTGAATGATTAAAAAGCTGGTCAATATAGTTAGACCTGATATATACAAATTATTTCAAATTAAGCTGCTCCTTTGGGTTTGCATTAGGTCATGTCAATTTTTGTGGTTTCTCTTGCTTCTCCCTTTGCCACTTGGCAAATATGAACACTAAGATAAAGGTGGAATTGAGCTGTTTAGTTTAGTTTAGTTAATACTATAGATCCTTTAAACATTTATACAAAAGACTTTGGAATGAAAAAAATGATTAGAGTTTAGTTTTATAAATTACAAAAATTTCAAGATTGTTAAATTTCAAGAATGTTAAACTGTCTCAGTTTTCTGGTAGGAAACTGAGATATCTTTTAAATATCTTTTAAATAATTCTGATTATTTTTTACTTGTTTCAATATTGGACATCCATCTATCTATCAAAAACTAAGGTCCCATGCAGTAAAAACTGAAGAGAAGGCTTGATCATTTGATCTAATTATTTTGTCTTCAATATAGAATGACCAAAATTAAAAAAAATACAACATATCATTATGTTTTCATAATTGAATTTTATTTAAATACTCTTCATTTGAAATAATTTAACTTTACTCTTTAGCAGGAAAAGATCTTGGAGCTGCTTACTTGTGAGCAATAAAAAAAAAGCATAAAAATATGAAGAATGACATTGGGAGTTAAGCAGCATTTTACAAATTAAATAACTATTCTTAGGACTATTATGAAACATTTTAGGGTGCAAAAGTATTTAGAACAACTGAGAATTCAACAAAACAGAATGCTGTGCTTTCTATCTCCTTCTAGAATCTCTGATATAAATAAATAGCTTATTCTGTCCACTGTTTTTTGCCACCTAACATGTATGTTAGTTCTATGATTCATTTTCACTGTTATGCCACTAATCTTGTATGTCTTTTCTATAAACCAAATTTGTTTACATAGCATAGTCTCATGACAGCTTGTAATAGAATAGGTTTAAAAATGAACAATATCTTGAAAATATTTGAGGATTATATACTTTGTTTTATATTGTCACATGACTACACTGTCGCTATATTCAAACAAAAGTTATTTATATGAAATAATGATAGAAAATGAGAATAGGATTTTGACATTATGTGTCTGATACGAAGAAAGATGATATACATGGCTCTTATTGATATTTCATCTCACATCCTGAAATGATCATAGAAATTTAGAGTACTCAATTTTTGTTTATTCTTGTCAAGGTTCGGTGACATTTATGGTATACATTTATGGTATTTTTGCCAAAGTATTGGTTTCTCATAGTTTCTTTCAATTTCATAGTGCACAGCTATATTATGTTCTTTAAAGATTTGGGAGGGGGCATTTTTGCTCTCAAAAATCAAACAGAAATCAAATGTTTTTTTTCCAAATATTTCCAGTAGTGTAAAGTTTCCTCATCTCCTTTACTACAGATTAGCCATAGAAAATACTTCTGAACATCCATTAAATAAATTTATTCATAGGTTCTAATATGTTATATTGCATTTATATTGCTATGGGTGTTTGAAAATAATAATTTCCTGTGTCAACTTCTTTCATTTTGCACAAAGTATGGTCTGTTGCAGGGAACCCCAGAGGATCTGCTCTTCTTTTATGAACATCTTCGAAAAGGCGGAGAAGTGTTTCGAGTTGACCAGTGCCTCCTCTTGTATCGTTACCATGCACAGGCAGCCACTCATGCAGTTTTAGAGTAAGTCATGTCTTGTATCAAATGTCTTAGAGTATTAAGTAAGAGTTTATAGGTTTATCTCCTAACAAGAGAGGCATTTTTTGGATAATTTGCTTATAAAGTTACAATATTTTTTTAAACTTGTAAGTTGCCTGATGCTCAACAACTGTGGTCTCAAATTATTTTTAGGGATGTGTTAGTTGAATTTTTGTAACATGTATCTCTTAACCCTAAAATTAGTTATTATGAATGCAGCTATGATCTGATCCTATAAACAGGTTTCACCTGACTGCTTTCTGGCTTTAAACATTTTAGTTGTCTGTTTTATAAGTATTGGGAAACACCCAGTAGGCAGTGAAGAGGAATCAAGTAGGGAGTGAGGCTTGAATTGTTGACCTCACCTAATCTCCATGAAACTGTATTTATCAGCTCCCAAGGGAAGACAAACAGCTCAGGGAGATTCCTATATTATAGGCAGAATACAATAAAGTAGTTAGCTTGAACTCTCATGTTTGGATCCATTCTTTTTCACCTGACAGGAAGCATTACATGTACTTCTAGACTAGAACTGTAGAATGGGACAACTTACTGTGGACAACTCACCAGGGGACAACTTGCCATGGGACAACTCAATACGAGATAACAGTGCATTAAATATGAATATCTCTTAGTATGATTAAGTGTTCATCTACCTCTTCCTTAATTTTATTAAAATCATTGGGATGTTATTATTATTAATAATATTAATATGAATAATAATATTAAGAGAGGAGTGGGTCTACAGTTATCTCACATTCAGTTATCCTCTAGTGAATTGGCAGTGGCAAGTTGGTCATGGCAAGTTGTCCTAAATCTGTAGATTTAGATCTACAGATCTTTTAAGATCTTTTTCTATTATATCAACTAAGACTAAAACTAATTGATCTTTAAATCAATTGTACAACTTACTGGTATTTGTTCACAGAAGTGCAGAGACCATGCAGAGTTCTTTACAGAGACTGAAGCCTTAAAATAACTCTTTGTAGAGTTTATGGAGATACCAAAATTAATGTTCCAAAATTGATCAAAAATGGAGACATACTTTAAATGTTCCTGAGATTCTTAACAAAAAGTTTTCTCCATCACACACTAACATTTTGACAGAAAAATATGAGCCCATAAAGTTTTAGCCAGTGTTAAGTATAGACTCATTAAATGTGAGCCATTTTATAGTGAAAAATCCTTTTTGTACATAGAAACTATTGCATCAGTTGCATAGTATACATCTATAAAAGTATTCAGTGTATATAATCTGTTTAGTTTCAAAGGTTATGAGCAACACACTTTATATGAATTTTGCACATAAAAAGGGAAAAAAATGAATTTTTGGCCAACACCTGTTGTTGAGTATCAGTGATTTTTTGTGGTTCTTTGTATCCATATGTTATTTACTGAGATAAGTTCATAAAATGTAACAAACAATTTACTAGAAAGTGTTTGATCACCACAAGGAAGGAATACAGAGAATGGAAAGCAAAAATTTAACTATTGCTACTTAAATGGCATAATATTGTTTTGTACGTGATATGATTGTTAGAATTTTTGCAACCTTTTCTCATGATATTTCAAACTATTTGGAAGACAGTTTTTCCTTCTGTGGGAAAAATGTTTTATTGGAAATGGATTTGTTATGAATTAGCAGCAAGCTGTTAAGTCCATTTTACAAGACTGTATGGCACAGACCCCTGGATTACAGCATATTTGCAGAATGTGAAAGTGGCACAAAACAATTTCAGATGGGTTCTGTACACAGACAAATATGAAGCTTCCATTATCTTTTTCTCCCCCCCTCTCTTTCCCTTATTCCCTCCCAAGTTTATCAGTTCTGAAATGAATAACATATTTCAACTTTGGGAAAAATATTTCCCCAATGTAGGGCAAAAATATTGGATGTTGATTATTTTGTATTAATAATACAATTCTTGAAACATTCAGGTGAAACATTCAGGTGACAATTGTATATATTTCAGTGATGGAGCCCATTATCTGAAAGCATGGCTTTAGTGCAGTCTTTATTCTGTCTGAGAAACTTTTACTTTTCTCTTCTAATTGTGTGGGTGGGAAAGCCATGGAAGCCAGTGTCTAACAGCTTCTAAAAGCCACACTGTGATTTAGATTGTTCCCTCTTCCTAACTGGGTTCCTACAATGAAAATGGCCAAGACAGGTCTGTGCAGAGACTTTTAGATCTCTTAGGTTTTCAGAACCTCAGCCCCAATTATCTCTACATGTTCTGTTATTTATTTATAACAATAAGAAGACAGTGAAAGAAAAACCCAAATGATTATGTGCTCTTTTGACCACTGTGTTGACTGATGCCTGTTTAATGCTGTTGTATTTCCATTGAGTATTTCCATTGAGTATTTCCAAATGAGCCATTGATTTTCAGGATAAAATTATTCTTTGTACTGGTCAGTGGCCTATTTATTTTGTTCATTTGCTAGATTTGTATCCTAGCTTTTCTTAGGAGTTAGCAGTAACTTTTATAGCATTCTCATCTCCTCACAACAATCTGTGTTATGTGAGGGAAACCTTAATACTAATCTACAAGATTAGGAAACTCATCCAGAGGTGTATTTCAGACATAAAAGAGTGTCTCCCCAGAATTGGAAAGATTGACTGGTCTACAAAGATGTACATTAGCAAACACAGGGTAAGAAGTTGGAACGCTGAATAGAAATATCATTGAACTGCTGTTTGGAGCCAAAAAGCATCTGGTGGAGATTATGGCATTAGTTCTTCCTTGTGATTAATTGGTTATTTTTGATATCCCACTGATAATGTTTTGTCCCACCACTGAGAGGGTATCACCTGGATTTTCTTTGTCTGAGCTGAAGAAATATCTTTTGAATAATGCATTGAAATTCAGAGTCTTCACTCCCTTATAGTCAGGATTCATAATACTTAAAAGGATGAAAATTGGAATCATTACGAGGTTTTCCTTAAAACAATAGAGAAAAAGGCTGGTTTGCACTTATAGTTTGCCCCTTTTTAAAGAATTAACAGTTTGCTTGAAAGCAAGGAGAGCATCTCCCTTTTGACCATTTTTCGCTCCAAAATGTTTCAAGCAATTTTCTCCCAGTAGATTTATTTAGAATGCTTGAATAAAATATGGGAAGAAGAGATTATTTGTTGTATTTTAAGAGAAGCGATAATTTATTAAAATTATTTATATTTGTGATGAAGAATTCATTTCTTTATATTATTTTTATTCTTCCCCATATACTTATTTTTTTCTTCCTTTCCAATTTTCTTTCTATTATTTTTTCTGAAAAAATAATTTTTTTTCTTTTCTGGTTTGTATTAGTTTTCATCTTTTTAATTGTAACTTTTAATAACAATGTTTTTTGAAAAAAAGAACAATGTGGAGCTTTACTGCACTTCGCTCGGTTATTTGAGTTGTATCCATTTATATCTATAGGCAAGTAGCTTTCCCTAGGAATCCTTACAGATGCCTCAAGGTGACCTTGTACAGGAATTTTCAGATTTCATTATAGGTGTCGTGCTGACGTGCTCTGCTTTTATGTCTCTAAGGGCAGATTCACACAGCTAATGTTCAACTAATTTCTTTTCTTGATAGTACTCAGTTGAAATCATTTACCTCCAACAGTGACACCTGTGCAAGTATTCTAAATAAAGTCAAAACTGATTTGGCTAATTTAGATAATATTTGGAATTTGAAAGAGAAACGTAATACTTGAAATCAAGTATTTGGAATATACAATTTCAGATTGAAATATAGGTATATTATTATAGTCTTCTGAAATCATATTTAAACATTCTGTCTTTTAGTACATGTATCTTTAAAAACTAATCTAAATGAGAATTACTAAAGAATATAGATCATTTGAAGAAAGGTGTGCCATCTAATATTTTCAGCAAAGATAGCAATCAGCCAAAAGTTATCAGTGTTCTAATCATACTTTGTCGGAGCCGACATGCCCTACAGGCAGAAACTATTTATTTAATTTACTAATCTAATAGTATTTATCTAATTTTGCAATTCGTATTGCAAGAGGAAAAGAAGTCTGATTGGCTAGTGGGGGGAGCTATGTTTTATACATTTGCAACATTTAAATGTAGTTTTTCCCCCCTCTGGGAATTCCCATGATTAATTTGTCCTACAGAATAGATTACTGAAAGGCAAATGAGAAAGGATATGAGAAGAAGGAAAAAGCCTCACTCTCGTAGTCTTCTGTGATAGAGGCTTTGGCGTCTCCTGTTAAATAGCATGGACTTTGTGATGATGGAATGTAACTCATCATTCATCATCTTCCTAGCATTATTCCCGCAGGTGCAGGGTCCACTTTTTTGATTGTCAAATGCCATCTCGTGAGATCAAATACAGGATTTGGGTCATGTCTGCATTGGGAGGGAGATGGTTATTGGATCCATTGTGACAAAAAATGACCAACCATCTTGTTGCTTGGGCCTGATGTCGGTTTGGTCTGTGTTCAGCTCAGCAACTCCCTCATGGGCAGGCAGTATCCAGCAGCATTGCTAGAAGGGATAGACTTCACCGTCTGTGGTAGAATCTTAACTGAAGTAGTATGAATATCATTAATAGAAACAATGTAATCATAAATTTTTCTGCCTGCTTACAAATAATTTAATATTGTCACTTAATAATATTGAAAATATATATTTAGCTTACCCAATAACATATTTGCACTTTGAGGGTCACCAAGCACAGTAATGTAAACAAACTGGCATTTTCATGTTTTCAGATAAATGTAGTTTTTGTAAAATTTATAACCCATCGATATTATTTTTCATAAGTAACTCAGGGTAATGAATGTATCTAATGCTTCTTCCTGCTCCTGTTTTCTGCACAAGAACAGCCTTGTGAGATGGGTTAGGCCGAGAAAGAGTGACTGACCCAAAGTTACTAGCTGGCTTTCATGTTCAAGAATGCAATCTTCTCCTTTCTAGTCTGATGTTTTAACCACTAGACCAAACTGCTTATCATTATATATTACATTATATTTTATCTGTACAATGTGTCTATAGATCTATATCCATGCATAAAATATATTATCATTATAATAATAATTGTAGGGCTTTTTCTTTAACCTTCCTTTCCACTCCTACAGCTATGGTTATTTTAATAGTAAGTTGTTGTATGCTGAGGAATTAAAGCCATGAATTAAAAATAAACGTATAATTGTGTTTTCCACATTGTATATCAATGTTGGTATTTATTGAAGGAGGAATTTGAATTTGAAACATTTGAAATTAGTTATATGTCTTCTAGATAGTCTAGATGACATAATTAACAAAAAACTGTCATTCTGGAATACATTTATAAAAACATTTCCAACTTTTTCTAGGTTTTTAATTGGCATGCTTGTACCTTAAGACTAGGGTGGTGCCAAGGTAGAGTTTTTATTTGATTAGTAATCACAAGAAAAGATTTAATTCCCTTTCTTTATATTTCATTCCTAATTGCTTTGAGTATTTTGTTAGTAAAAAGATTTGATGGGGCATATGCCCTCATTTTTCATTTATACATTGGGGGCAGGTGTTGATATTCATATTTTTAATTTTAAAGTGATTTCACTACAAAAAGTCAGTGTAATAAACCAATATTTTATATATATATGCTGTTTAGCTTCCTTCGGGTATTATCCCACGTCATTGTAGTTCTGTTAAAGTTGTAGCAATGTTTCAGCAGAATCCCATCTGCCATCATCAGGCTTCTGTGTGGATGTGGGTCTCACAGCTCCTGGTTTCAAATTCGAGGCTGGTCCATTCTGATTGGCTAGGAGCCTGGATCTGTGTTCACTGGACTTGGAGTTTGATTGATTGGTGTTTCTGGTTTCTTCTGTCTGTTTTGTGGCTTTGATTGGCTGGCAACACTCTGTATCTTTGCCTAAGCAACACATATTTCATATACAAAGGACAAAGATACAAGCAAATTAAAGGAGCCCCTATGGGATCACCACTGTCACCCGTCATTGCAAACCTGTTCATGGAAGAATTCGAATCCAGAGCCCTGGCTAATGCCACCCACAAACCCAAACTATGGCTAAGATGCATCGATGACACATTTGTGATTTGGCCCCATGGAAAAGAAAACCTAAACAATTTCCTAACACACCTAAACAACACACACCCCAAAATCAAGTTCACCATGGAAACGGAAATAAACAAACAACTACCATTCCTAGATGTACTAATCTACAAAAGAACAGATGGCACACTGGGACACACCATATACCAAAAGAAAACACACACCAACCGCTACCTCAACGCCCAATCCCACCACCACCCAGCACAGATAAATTCCGTAGCGAAAACACTAATTACCAGAACCAAATGCCTGGCAGATAAGACACATATAAAGACTGAACTATGCTCCCAGCCAATCAGAATGAACCAGCCTCAAATTTAAAACCAGGAGCTGTAAGACCCATATCCATACAGAAGCCTGATGATGGCAGATGAGATTCTGCTGAAACGTTGCTACAACTTTAACAGAACTACAATGACGTGGGATAATACCCGAAGGAAGCTGAACAGCGCACACACACACACACACACACACACACACACACACACACACACA